>JAGIQG010000001.1:4905859-5405859 GCA_024679065.1 Sphyrna mokarran
CCAGTGCGCTGCCAGTTTTTTTCCTACATTCTACCATCTGTATACCAGAGTCATCTGAAACTCGGCTGCCTATGTCTTCAACTCACAATAAATCCCATTCCCTATCTCCTCTGTCCTTGATTCCCAGTCAAACTCAGCCTGAATGGGAATATTCTCATCCTTGCTTTCAGATCCCTCCTTGGCCTCCCTATCAGAGTTCCACAACTCTTTGAGATATCTACACTCCTCTTCCTCTGTCCTCTGGAGCATTTCCCACATTTCATTCCTCTGCTATAGGTGGCCATGCCTTCAGTTGCCTGGTCCCTAAGTTCTGTAATTCCCTCCGCACACCTCCTGTAAAATATGTTTAAAATGTACCTCAGTGTCCAAGCTTCCGTAACCCTATCAAATATCTCTTCATGTGGATTCATTTTCTACTTTGTTTTAAATGCTCCAGAGAAGCTCTTTTGTTACTTTTTTAAAAGGTGTTTTATAAATATAAGTTATTGTGTTTTGTGAGCTGCAGAGTTTTATATATGATATAGTCTGGTTATCACATCATGTTTCCAGCACTGAAAAAGGCAATGTGACTCCTCAGGATGTTTCTGGATCCACACACTATCTGTTGTGTACGGGGTGGTGGGGTGGTGCAGGGAGCTGGTGATGGGATCTTGGCGATAGTTTAAAATTGGTCATATCTAATCATTGTGGTGTTTACTGTTAATTTCTCAAGGTAGTGGAATTAAAAATGGGGGAGAAGTATAAGAGGGAGAGAAACCACAAGCCTGAAAATGGAGATGATTGGCCAACACCTTCCATCTGTGTTGGCTTTTATGTGTTTGAGTTCTATTTCCTGTAGAAACGTTGTTTATTTTAGTGTAAAATGCTCTCTGAATCTTGCCCTCAGCTCCTACCCTGCTTCTCTGCAAAGTGATTCTTGCAGGAAAGAATCAATTTGCAACAATTCCATTTCAAATAAAAATCTACCATCGATATCTTTTACAACCCCCTCAGTGTGAATCCTCCTGTTACTGGCACCCAGCTGCCTCTTCAACACCCCCATCCCCACCCCACCTCCTGATTAGGTGCATTGGCCATGTCAAATTCTCCCTCCGTGTACCCAAACAAGCGCCTAGGGGATTTTCACTGTAAATTCATCACAGCGTTAATGTAATCCTATTTGTGATTAATAAATGAACTTAAAAATCACCAATCCCTTCCCATCGACATTTCCCTCTCCATCCATAATCACTAAACCCTCCTCAACCAATTCCCTCTCTGACCCACTCCCGATCCCAAGATTCCTCTCGTGACCCTCTTCCCCCTCCCCTGTGGCCACTCCTAATCACTGCAGCCAGTCTAATTGAGGCCTTGTTTTTGTTTAGTAATGAGATATTGTTAGCTAGGCCAGTATTTATTGCCATCCCTGTTTACCCCACAGATGGTGTTGGTGACCTGCCTGTCTTTCCCACCTACCAAGAGGCAGACTCTCTACCTCTCTACCTAGGATTTATAGTTATTTAGAGAGAAATGAATTGATTGGGGATAGTCAGCATGGTTTCGTGAAGGGTAGGTCATGCCTTACTAACCTCATTGAGTTTTTTGAGAAAGTGACCAGAGAGGTGGATGGGGGTAAGGCGGTTGATGTAGTATATATGGACTTTAGTAAGGCTTTTGATAAGGTGGCCCATGGAAGACTTCTACAGAAAATGCAGATGTGTGGAATAGAGGGTGATTTAGCTAATTGGATTAGAAATTGGCTGGCAGATAGAAGACAGAGGGTGGTGGTTGATGGGAGATATTCATCGTGGAGTTCGGTGACGAGTGGTGTGCCTCAGGGGTCTGTTTTGGGGCCCCTGCTGTTTGTAATTTTTATAAATGATCTGGATGAGGGTATTGAGGGATGGATCAGTAAATTTGCAGATGATACTAAAGTTGGTGGTGTGGTAGATAGTGAAGAGGGGTGTTTTAGTTTACAGAGTGACTTGGACAAGTTGCAGAGCTGGGCCGAGAGGTGGCAAATGGAGTTTAATGTGGAAAAGTGTGAGGTAATGCACTTTGGCAGGAACAATAAATGTGTAGAGTATAGGGCTAATGGTAGGGCTCTTAATAGTGTTGAGGAACAGAAGGATCTTGGTGTATGTGTCAATAGATCCCTGAAAGTAGGCAGTCAAGTGGATAAAGTTGTTAAGAAGGCATATGGAGTCTTAGCTTTTATTGGTAGGGGGATTGAATTTAGGAGCCGCAGCATCATGTTGCAGCTGTACAAAACTCTAGTGCGGCCGCACTTGGAGTATTGTGTGCAGTTCTGGTCGCCACATTATAAGAAAGATGTGGAGGCATTGGAGAGGGTACAGAGGAGGTTTACCAGGATGTTGCCTGGTATGGAGGGCAGGTCCTATGAAGAGAGGTTGAAGGATTTGAGGTTGTTTTCGTTAGAAAGGAGGCGGCTAAGGGGGGATCTTATTGAAGCATATAAGATAATTAGAGGTTTGGATAGGGTGGACAGTGATAGCCTTTTTCCTAGGATGGAGAAAGCTAGCACGAGGGGACACAACTTTAAATTAAGGGGTATGAGTTATAGGACGGATATCAGAGGTAGGTTCTTTACTCAAAGAGTGATTAGGGAGTGGAATGCCCTGCCTGCAGCTGTTGTAGATGCGCCAAGTTTGGTGGCGTTTAAGAGGTTAGTTGATAAGTATATGGAAGAGAAGGGAATGGTTTAGTTTGGAGGGGCATTGCTTTTTATTTTGGTCGGCACAACATCGAAGGCCGAAGGGCCTGTTCTGTGCTGTATTGTTCTATGTTCTATGTTCTATGTTCTATCAGTTGGCAGCCAGGAATTGGAGTCAAACTCATTTGCACTCCGGGGTCCCCAGACTTGCTGCTTTCAGCGTCCCTCGTGCTCCCACTCACCCCAACACTTGGTCCCCTGCCCTCCCACTCTTTCCCCACAAACATCAGGATCTTGGAAACTGCACACTGGAGTATGTATCTGCCTGTGAAGATTCAGCAGGGGCTTTCAATCTGCTCACACTGACATCTGGGTAGTCTCAGGGGTCAGAGGTGAAGGATTGTGCCAAGAATTTAGTAACTGCTGCACTCACTGGGATAAAATCTGTGTGAAAGGCACAGAGGGAGCAGAATTCTTCACATGCATCCAGGCCAGTTTTAATTAGTCTGTACATATAATGCTGAACAAGAGTCAGTTCTGAACTTAGTTTTAAAGTTTTTTTTATAAGTTACGCGTTTTAAATTGGAGGAATGCCAGTTGTTCTAAGCAGTGGTTTAATTTTGAACTGGAACCAGCTACGGGAAAGTAAACTAGCGTCATAGCACTGGGATATATTCAGAACTTTACAGTAGCCCACACTCCCTCGGTTCTGAGGTGGGAGCTGGGGAGTGTGACATTGTATAGACGGGATTCCGTCCTGTCTTCCTGACCATCACAACCTCCTGGTGATTTTACACTGGGTCGGGCACGGCCTGAGATATCCAGTCCTCATCCCTTCCCCAAACCCGTCCACCCTCCCTCCCCCCCTGTCCGCCTTGCCTGTTCCCCACTCAGCCTTAGTTTATAGGCTGGCAGACAGATGGCAGCTCTGGGGGTAAATCCAGAAGTGAAGACTTGGCAAGAAAGTGTCGTGAGGGTTGGAGTGGGCGTTGCCTCAATCGGGAGCCTCCTCTTTAAGACCTAGTGACCATCAGACCTCCCCCTCACCTGTTCCCCAAGACCTTGACTATCCTCCTTACTAACCCCCAGGCCTATCCTTTTGGCCTGGGACCCATCACCTGTACGCGGGGCCTGGAGCTCCCAGGACTCAGATTCTGCAATGTCTTTCCTGGAAAGCTGTCAGCCAATCCAAGCTGGGATTTCCTCCGGGCTGAAGGGTAAGAATTCCCATCTCGTGCCAGTCAACATCATTCCAGCGGAACCCCATCGCCTGGCAATCGCAAGAAGAGCCATTTATTCCAACTCTTTACTTCCTGTAGCTCACCACCTTTCTAACTCAAATACTAACCTCTGTGCTTTAACTCTACAGAGTAATCTGTTTTAGTAGTATCTAGTGGTAATAGTAAAGTCTTTATGTCGCTCTCGGAACTTGCCTTTCCATCTATTTTTGTGTCATCTGCAAATGTGGCTCCAGTACATTCACCTACTTCCTCAAAACTATTAATATATATTGTAAATAGTTGTGGTCTCAGCGCTGATCCCTGTGGAACCTCAGTGGTTCCAGGTCACCAACCTGAAGAAGAACCCCTCATCCCTACTCACTGTTTGCTGCCCATTAACCAGTTCTCTGTCCACTACCTCTGACACCATGGCCTCTTACCTTATGACTTAACCTTTTGCAAGGTAGGTTGTTGAACACTTTCTGGAAGTCCAAATACAACACATCTATTGGTTCCCCTCTATCCATTCTGGTTGCATTTTCCTCAAAAAGCTCCAATAAATTAGTCAGACACACTTTCCCTTACGTGAAGCCTGGCAACTCCCTGTCCACAGTGCTGACCCCTCCCCCCCCCCCCCCCCCCCTGCCGTGACAACCCCCCATCCACAGTGCCGAGCCTCCTCCACAATGTTGACCCCCCCCACTCTTCACTCAGGCCGCCAGCTCCCCATTAATGTGGAGCAACTAGCCCCTGGCAGTGGGCCTGAAGACTTCATTCCCAGGCCTGCTAATTATATTTAAATAATATTAAAATTTCCTCCTGAATTAAATAATACAGCTCTGGGCCTATTTCTGGCAATGAGCAGGTTAGGTGGATTGGCTTTGCTGAATTGCCCCTTAGTGTCTAAAGATATGTAGGTTAGGTAGATTGGCCATAAGAAATCCAGCACTGGGAGATAGGTACAGGTCTAGACCCCCAGCACAGACTGCATTAACCCTGTGCTGCTGTAATCTCCCAGCCCACCTCACTAAAACATCGAGAAGGGAGAATCACCCCCACTGTAACTCGTGGGGTTCCACAGGGCTCAGTACAGGAAACCTTGTGGCTCGTGGGTGTATAATCAATGATTTAGGACCAAGAAGTTTGAAGATGATGCAGGAAAGTGGTAAAGGGAGTTGAGGATAGAATGATGTCAGAGAATGTGTTCAAGGAAACAAGGCAAGTGAATGCACATCTACTGGTTCCATTCTGATCAGAGCTTTGGATACATGGACACACATCTCTGAAAGAGGCTAATTTAATGGTTTTAAAAACACATGGAGTAATTTTCTCAATGGCCAAAGCTTCGTGTGTAAGGCTGGTCATACTGAAATTGTATAAAACTCCAATTGGATCAGGGCTAGAGTTCTGGTCACCACATTATAGGAAGGATGTGATCACTTAAAGAGGATAAACGTTGTCAGGAATGGAGAATGTTGGTTAACATAGAACATAGAACAATACAGCACAAACAGGCCCTTCGGCCCACGAGTTGCGCCGATCACATCTACCAATCCACCTATTTATAATCCCCTATCCTATTCTTTTCCATATACTCATCCAGAAGTCTCTTAAAAGACCCCAGTGATTTGCCTCAACAACCTCCGATGGCAGTCAGTTCCATTCACTCTCCACCCTCCGAGTGAAAACTTACCCCTAACATCTCCTTTGTATTTGCTTCCCTGCACCTTAAATCTGTGTCCTCTCGTAGTGACCATTTCAGCTCGGGGAAATAGTCTTGAGAGTCCATCCTATCTATTCCTCTCAACATTTTATAAACCTCTATCAGGTTGCCTTTCAACCTACGTCTCTCCAGTGAGAAGAGTCCCAGCTCCCTCAACCTATCTTCATAAGGCCTGCCTTCCAATCCAGGCAGCATCCTTGTAAATCTCCTCTGAACTCTCTCAATAGCCTCTACATCCTTTCTATAATGAGGCGACCAGAACTGCGCACAATACTCCAACTGGGGTCTGACAAGAGTCTTATAGAGCTGCATCATTACCTCCTGACTCCTAAACTCTATTCCTCGATTAATGAAGGCCAGTACACCATACGCCTTCTTGACCACTTCCTCCACTTGCGAGGCCGATTTAAGAGTCCTATGGACCCGGACCCCGAGATCCTTCTGCTCTACAACATAGCTAAGACTCCTACCCCTTATATTGTACTCCTTCATCCCATTATTCCTGCCAAAATGGACGACTACACATTTATCCGCGTTGAAGTCCATCTGCCACTTCTCCGCCCAGTCTTGCCTCCTGTTTATGTCCCGCTGCAACTTTTGGCATCCCTCCAGACCATCCACAACACCACCAATCTTTGTATCGTCGGCGAACTTACTAACCCATCCTTCCACTTCCTCATCCAGGTCATTTATGAAAATGACAAACAGCAGGGGTCCCAGAACAGATCCCTGAGGCACTCCACTGGTTACCAACCTCCATGCAGAACAAGACCCATCCACAACCACTCTCTGCCTTCTGCCGGCAAGCCAGTTCTGGATCCACAAGGCCAAAGCCCCTTGGATCCAATGCCCTCTCACCTTCTCCAGAAGCCTTGCATGGGGGACCTTATCAAACGCCTTACTAAAGTCCATGTACACTACGTCCACCGCCCTTCCTTCGTCAATGTGTTCAGTCACATTTTTGAAGAACTTTACTAGGCTCGTAAGGCATGACCTGCCCTTGACAAAGCCATGCTGACTATTTCTAATCAGTTCAAACTTCTCCAAATGTTCATATATCTTATCCCTCAGAAGCCTCTCCATCAACTTACCAACCACTGAAGTCAGACTCACCAGTTGGTAATTTCCTGGACTATCCCTGTTCCCTTTCTTAAAGATAGGAACCGCATCCGCATTCCTCCAATCCTCCGGAACCTCTCCCATTTCCATGGCCGATGCAAATATCATCGCCAGGAGCTCTGCAATCACTTCCCTCCCACAATAACCTGGGTTACATCCCATCCGGTCCCGGCGACTTGTCTATCTTGATAGAATTTAACAGGTCTAACACATCCTCTTTCCTAACATCCACATACTCAATCTTTTCCGTATGCCACAAACCTGCAGTATAATCTCCCAGATCACTTTCCACCGTGAATACCGAGGCAAAGTACTCGTTAAGCACCTCTGCCATTTCTTCTGGATTCACACAGACTTTTCCCCCTTCACCTTTTATAGGCCCTATCCCTTCTCTTCGCATCCTTTCACTTTTCACATATTTGTAGAAGGCCTTGGGATTTTCCTTAATCTTACCTGCCAAGGCCTTCTCATGACCCTTCTGGCTCTCCTAATTTCCTTTTTAAGTTCCCTTCTACACACCTTATACTCCTCTAGATCCCTAACATCCCCTAGCTCTCTGAACCTTTTATATACCTTTTTTTTCTTCCTAACTCGGTTCACCACAACCTTCGTGCACCACGGTTATGGGAAGGTTGGATAAGCTCACCTGGAATTCTTTTAGACGGAGGAGAGATTTAATTGAGATGTAGAATATTATCAGAGGTTTAGGTAAAGCAGATAGAAATGACCTATTCCCACGAGCAGACTCATTAACCGGAGGACACTGATTTTCAGGATGATAATGATGGATAATAACAATGCAAGAACCACAGAAATGGATTCTAGTTCATGGGATTTCCAGAGTCAGGGCCCAATAGGAATTCTTTCACATACAAACTCGACTTCAACTGGCTGAAGATCGGAATTGCATGGTGGGATCTTACAGCCTGACTCGCGTGAAACCGGGGTCATCGGAACGTTGCGTTGTGGGACCCTCGTCCACTCTGATTCTGTGGCAGGGCTGGTGATAGAGTTCCACCTTTGCATTAGAGTTAGTGTTGGCCCCACAGAGACTGGGTTGGTTCTGCCGAGGGATGGGAGCAAACCCTCCAGCAGAGACAAGGAGCGGGTTGTTGTTCTCCCAGGTGGTCTGGTAGCTGGGATGTTAACAAGCAGAGGTTAAATATTCATGTTCAAACTGTCCAAAAAAAGGCTTGGGTCTCATGACGGGTTACATTCATGGTTAATTGTAGCTTAACAAACAGCCTTTGGCCAGAATTCCATCGTTTCTCCTGAGGAGGGTGGGGGGAGGGGGAGATGGAGGTGAATCTAAGCCTCCATCCTTTTTACCATCCCGCTGGCCACGGGAATCAGAGTGAGTGAGGAGTGGCCAATGGGCAGGGCCATTAACCGCAGGTGGGATTTTATGGTTTCGGGATGGGCGAGGCATCCCATCCAATGAGTTTTGATCTTTCTCCCTCTCTTTTGTGAGAGTTCAGGTTGAGGAGTCAGTTCAGCTGCTTTAGTTCATTACGGGGGTGGTGGGGGTGGCAGGGCGGGGAGGGGGGGTTACTCTGTCTGCCGGCTCCCAGAGAAAGAAGGCCAGTCACGTGACTTACAGCAGCCATCCTTCCTCTTTCAACACAAAGTCATTTTATTAAAATATGGCAAAAGAGTAATGTTTTAAATATATTTTGGTGTTATTTGGAGCCCAGCGCGGTGTAAGAGGCTGAACTGCCTCCTCCTCTTTGTTGTGTTCAGCACAGAGGTCGGTGCAGGGCAGGTTTAGGTGTGGACAGGACAGTTTTGGATGGTGTGAAGTGAGATTTCCTCCGGTGACACAGCACAACTGAACTCAAGATACTGCTGGGAACAATGTTAAGTGTGATGTGTGTCGGCAGCTACTTCACATAGTGAGAGAATCACATCCATCATCACAAGCCTTAAAGCCAGACCCCAGTTGAGAGCAGGTCCCGTGTGTCTGATTATAGCTTTGGCCATATCCAATCTTTGTTTTGCTTTGGAGAATTCTCAGCTAAAGTGTGCACACGGGCCAGACATTGTGTTATCCATAGCTCTCCACATTGGAGAGATTGTAAAACTCTCAACCAAGGCCAAACACTGAGATTAGATAGTGTATCTAAACATTATAGACTCCAAACTTACACCGCCTGCCTGCCATTCTTGTCTGTCTTCTAAACTCCAAACTGTTCTTGATTCACGGAATCTTTTCCATTTGCCATTTTTCTGGAGGCTTCACTGTCTGCCCAAGCTTCCTTATCGACCACAAACATCATTTCATACAAAACTCTGGTGCCTGTACCCGAACTGGCACTAAATTTGGTGTTGCAGTGGTTAGCACTGCTGCCTCACAGCGCCAGGGACCCCGGTTCGATTCTGGCCTCAGCTGACTCTCTGTGCTGAGTTTGCACATTCTCCCCATGTCCTCCGGGTGCTCCGGTTTCCTCCCGCACTCTATAAAGATGTGTGGATTAGATTGAATGGCTGTGCTAAATTGTTCCTTACTGTCAGTGAGACTAGCAGGGTAAATTCATGAGGTTATGGGGATAGGACCTCAGTGGGATTGTGATTGGTGCAGACTCGATGGGCTGAATGGCCTCGTTCTGTCCTGTAGGGATTCTATTCTATGGTCACCCATTACCCATCACCTTTAACCCTCACTAACCACATCCTTAAGGGATTTTGACCTGATCTCCATAACAGAGCAGGGGAGTTCTCCCTGCTGCCTGGGCCAACATCAATAAAGTAGATTGCTTAATCATTGTAACATTGCTGTTTATGGGATCTTGCTGTGTAAAGATTGGCTGCCGCATTCCTTACATTAGAATAAGACTCCATTTCACTCTCACACTTCATTGGCTGTAGAGCGCTTTGGGAAAACAGGCGATATATCAATGAAAGGTTTTTTTTTACACTAGCTTCAATTCACTGATACGTCCACTTAAAATCCTCATTTTTTTTTCATACTCCTCGAAGGGAGACTTCTTCCTCTTCAGTAACCACACTCCCAGACCCACAATCCTCGAGATAACTGCTCAAAAGTATGCCTCATGTAAATTCCTGAATTTAATCACTACATTGTTGGCAACCGTGCCTTCAGCTGCCTGGATCCTAAGCTCTGGAATTCCGTCTCTACCTCTCTCTCTCTCTCTACACATTGCCCACTCCCCTATGTCCAAAAACCTATCTCTTTGACTAGAATTTTCATTATCTGCCCTAATATCTCCTCACAAAGTTTATTTGTTAGTGTCACAAGTAGACTTACATTAATACTGCAATGAAGTTACTGTGAAAATCCCCTAGTAGCCATGCTCCAGCGCCTGTTCGGGTACACTGAGGGAGAATTTATCATGGCCAGTGCACTTAACCAGACTCTGGGGGGGAAACTGGAGCACCCGGAGGGAACCCACGCAGATACGGGGAGAACATGCAGACTCTGCACAGAGTCATGTGAGACTCCAATGGTGACCTAAGCCGGGAATTGAACCTGGGTCCCTGGCACTGTGAGGCAGCAATGCTTAACCACTGTGCCACCGTGCTGCTCCCATTCACACCACGTGGTTTAGTGTTTTTTTCATCTTGCTCCTGTGAAGCACCTTGTGATAGCTTATTACATTAAAGGTGCTTTATAAATATAAGCTGTTGTTATTTCCTTTTACCGTGAGCACTTTATGGTCCTCTCCCCTTTAGAACCATAGAAAATTACAGCTCAGAAACAGGCCCTTTGGACCTGTCTGTGCCGAACCATTTTTCTGCCTAATCCCACTGACCTGCACCTGGATTATATCCCTCCACACCCTTCTCATCCATGAACCCGTCAATCTATTGCCTGAATAAATATCTTTCCGATCCCCCCGTTGCTCACAATGCAGCTTGCCCTTTCAGATCTAACACACGCCAAACCTAACTACTGGGTCATCCTACACCTTTCCCCCGCAACATCCACAGCCCAAACTGGCGTCAGCTCGCGTTCTTATCTCTGAGTTGAAGGGTTTTCACTCTAGAGGCTTGAGACAAATATCTAGATTGATGTTCTGATGCATTATGGAAACAGGAATTGAGTTTTCAATCATAATGATTAGAGAATGGTTACAAAATGTGAGTTTAACAAAAAAGGGCAGTTTGGACAAGTTGGGCTGAACGACCTGTTTCCATGCTGTAAATCTCTGTGACTCTGTGACACTATTGAATCTCTACAAGCACAAGGTAGCTAGTCCCGCTTCCCCATGGAGAAGATGTCCATTCCCTATGGACAAGCCCTCCGTATACACAGAATTTGCTCAGATGAGGAGGATCGTGACAGACACCTCCAGACACTAAAGGATGCCCTCGTGAGAACAGGATATGGCGCTCGACTCATCAATCGACAGTTCCAACGTGCCACAGCGATAAACCGCACTGACCTCCTCAGAAGACGAACACGGGACACGGTGGACAGAGTACCCTTTGTTGTCCAGTACTTCCCCGGAGCGGAGAAGCTACGACATCTTCTCCGGAGTCTTCAACATATCATTGATGACGATGAACATCTCGCTAGGGCCATCCCCACCCCCCCACTTCTTGCTTTCAGACAACCACACAACCTCAAACAGATCATTGTTCGCAGCAAACTACCCAATCTTCAGGAGAACAGTGACCACAATACCACACAACCCTGCCACAGCAACCTCTGCAACTCATGCCAGACCATAGACAATGACAACATCATCAAACGTGAGGATATCATTCACCAGATACACGGTACATACTCTTGCAACTCGGCCAACGTTGTCTACCTAATATGTTGCAAGAAAGGATGTCCCAAAGCATGGTACATTGGGGAGACCATGCAGACACTACGACAGCGGATGAATGAGCATCGCTCAACAATCACCAGGCAAAACAGTTCCCTTCCTGTGGGCGAACACTTCAGCAGTCATGGGCATTCGGCCTCCGACCTGCGGGTAAATGTTCTTCAAGGGGGCTTTCGTGATACACGACAGCGCAGAGTCGCTGAGCAGAGACTGATAGCCAAGCTCCGCACACATGAGGACGGTCTTAACAGGGATCTTGGCTTCATGACACACTATCTGTAACCCCTGTAACTTGCCTGGGTTAGCAAAAAACCTCACTTACTGTGCTGTCTGGAGAAAATACACAATTCTCTAACCAATGCTCAGGATTCCCTTCACACACATTGTTAGCCACTTTAACACTTGAATAGCAGGTTAGATGTAAGGATTTGCATTCTAATCAGCAATCTGTAACTATCTGTGCTGATGGGTGCTATTGCAGACCAGAACACTGCATTTGCCTGACAAAGACACAGTGTTGAAAGCTCACGGATTTACTATCAAATAAATCGGTTGGATTGAAAATTGGTGTTGCTAAATTCTTACTGAGTTCTTACTGCCCCAGTCCAATGCCGGCATCTTTACATTATAATCTATAGCTATCCAGTGCACCTGAACCTGAACCTGATTCTCTCTTCAGGTTCTTATCCCGTTCCCTTTCTGAAAGCCTCGATTGAATCTGCTTACACCACATTCTCAGGCAGTGATTTCTAGATCCTAACCACTCACTGTGTAAAATACTTTCTCCTCGTTTCACCATTGATTAGTTCGGCAATTGGTGCTCTCTGCTTCTCAATGGTTACACAGTAAGAAGTCTGACAACACCAGGTTTAAGTCCAACCGATTTATTTGATAGTAAATAAATCTGTACGCTATGAGAGGACACAGATTTAAGGTGCAGGGAAGCAAATACAGAGGAGATGTTGGGGTAAGTTTTTCACTCAGAGGGTGGTGAGTAGAGGCAACTCGCTGGGGTCTTTTAAAAGACTTCTGGATGAGTATATGGAAACGAATGGGATAGGGGGTTATAGATAGGTCAGTGGATTGGTAGGTATGGATGTGATCGTCGTAACTCGTGGGCCGAAGAGCCTGTTTGTGCTGTAGTGTTCTATGTTCTATGTTCTATGTAAACTCACAAGCTTTCGAGGTTCCCCTCTTCACCTGACAAAGAGGGAAACCTCCAAAGCTTCTGAGTTTACTACCAAATAAGCCGCTTGGACTTAAATGTGGTGTTGTGAGACTTCTTACTGTGTTTACCCCAGAACAACGCCGGCATTTCTACATCACTACATCTCAACGGTTACACCAATGGAGACTCTTTCTCCCAATCTATTCTCTCCAGACCCCTTACGATTTTCAATGCCTCTATCAAACCTCTTACCACCTTCTCCTCTCAAAGAAGAACCCCAGCTTCTACAATCTTTTCATTTAACTGATGATTATCAAAGAATGCTGCAGGATATAAATAGGTTGGAAAATTTGGTGGACAAATGGCAGATGGAATTTAATCCGGACAAATGTGAGGTGATGCATTTTGGTCGATCCAATTTAGGTGGGAGTTTAAAATAAATGGCAGAACCATCAGGAATGTAGACACACAGAGGGATCTGGGAGTACAGCTCCACAGATCCTTAAAAGTGACAGCTTAGGTAGAAAATGTAGTGATGAAAGTACATGGCATTCTTACCTTCATCGGCTGGGGCATCGAGTATAAAAGTTGACAAATTGTTACGTCATAGAAATCATAGAACCCCACAGTGCAGAAACAGGCCCTTCACCCCATCGAGTCTGCATTGAACACAATCCCACCCAGGCCCTACCCCCATATCCGTACATATTATACCCACTAATCCCTCGAACCTACGCAACCCTGGACACTAAGGGGCAATTTCTTAACATGGCCAATCGACCTAACCCACATATCTTTAAACTGTGGGAGGAAACCAGAGCATCCGGAGGAAATCCATGCAGACATGAGGAGAATGTGCAGACAGTGACCCGAGCTGGGAATTGAACCCAGGTCCCTGGAGCTGTGAAGCAGCAGTGCTAACCCACTGAGCTACCGTTACAAGTTACAGTTGCATAAAACATTGCTTAGGCCACATTTGGGATATAGTGTCCAATTCTAGTCGCCACACTGCCAGAAGGATGTGGAGACTTTGGAGAGAGTACAGAAAAGATTTACCAGGATGTTGCCTGATCTGGAGGGTATTAGCTATGAAGAGAGATCAGGTAAAATAGGGTTGTTCTCACTGAAGTGACAGAGATTGCGGGGCGACCTGATAGAAGTTTATAAAATTATGAAGGATGTAGATAGGGTGAAGAGTTGGAAGTTTTTTCCCAAGGCAGAACTAACATTTACATGGGGGGCACAAGTTCGAGGGGGGAAAGATTCAGTGGAGATGTGCAGGGGAAGTTGTTTTACACAAGAGAGTGGTGGGGGCCTGGAATGCACTGAGGTGATTGAGACAGAAACATTAGTTTCATTTAAGACTTATCAGCATAGACACATGAACAGACAGAGAATAGAGGGATATAGCGATTGATCAAGATAGGACAATGTGATCGGCACAGGCTTGGTGGGATGAAGGGCCTGTTCCTGTTGCTGATCTTTGTTCGTTCTGCACTCCTGGGACCAATCTCAAAAACATTTCTTGGATCCTCTCCGATGTCTTCATATCCTTAATGTGGTGCCTGTCAAAATCTCAACTTCTGACTTTAACACAAACACACATTAACACAAGATACTTAAGTGACAGATTGTATTTATTTTATTTGTCAGCAAGAGGAGGGGTCTTGACTCAAAGGGTCAAAAACACCACTCCACCGGACAAAGAAAATCACCCTGGTTTATACAATTCCACAGCTCACAGTCAGCTGGACACAATCCAATCAAAAGGTTTACAAATAACATACGTTACATATTGATCCAATAGAATGAAATACTGAACATCCCTGGCTGTACGTTGTGGGATAACCCAATATATCATCCCTCAGCCTTGAGCACTGTGTGCAGTTTTGGTCGCCGCATTTTACGAAGGTTATATTGGCCATGGAGGGGGTGCAGAGAAGGTTCACTAGGCTGATATTGGAAATGAGGGGCTTAGCCTGTGAGGACAGATTGAGTAGATTAGGTTTGTACTCATTGGAGTTTAGAAGGTTGAGGGGGGATCTTATAGAGATGTATAAGATAATGAAGGGGATAGATAGGGTAGAGGTAGAGAGATTCTTCCCACTTAGAAAGGATAGCAGGACTAGAGGCACAGCCTGAAAATAAGGTGGGGGGGGGGGTGATGCAGTTTAGAACAGAGTTGAGGAGGAACTTCTTCACTCAAAGGATGGTGAATCTTTGAAATTTCTGCCAGTTGAAGTGGTGGAGACTACCTCGCTGAATATATTCAAATCACGGGTAGATAGGCTTCTAATAAGCAAGAGAATTAAGGGTTATGGGGAGAAAGCGGGAAAGTGGAACTGATCCACTTCAGATCAGCCATGATCTTATTGAATGGCGGGGCAGGCTCGAGGGGCTGGATGGCCGACTCCTGTTCTGATTTCTTATGTTCTTATTGTGTTCTAGTTGTTCTTTATTCTCTTAGTCAGACATCATCTCTCTATTTTGAGAGCAGCCCCCAAAGCATCTTCATTAAAACAGTCCTTTAATTGATAAAGGGGCCTACTAAAGCCATTAGTATTTTATGGTCAGTGAAATTAACTGAATCTCTGAGGAATGTGGTCAAATCAGCTTGCCTTCAGGATATTCCCTGGTTATAACCCTGATAAGTTTGTTAATTGCCAATGTGTACACATTGCTAATCAATTCAATGATTGATCATTTTATCACTACCTACAAGTGCAGGACACCAGTGTCTTTCATTAGTCTTTGTCAGTTCCCACTAAGTTCCCGAACATAACTCTTTTGTTAGCTTAAGATTTAATCTTATGCAACAACCTACAATGTGGTACCTTGTCAAAGGCCTTGCTAAAGTCCATGTAGACAACATCAACTACACTGCCCTCATCTACCTTCTTGGTTACCCCTTCAAAAAAACTCAATCAAATTTGTGAGACATGATTTTCCACTCACAAAGCCATGCTGACTGTCGCTAATGAGTCCTTATATCTCTAAATGCCTATAGATCCTGTCTCTCAAAATACCTTCCAACAATTTACCCACCACAGATGTGAGGCTCACTGGCCTGTAGTTCCCAGGGTTTTCCCTGCAGCCCTTTTTAAACAAAGGCACAACATTTGTCACTCTCCAATCTTCAGGCACCTCACCCATAACTATCAATGATTCAAATATCTCGGCTCGGGGATCCGCAATTTCCTCCCTAGTCTCCCACAGTGTCCTGGGATACATTCATTAGATTCCAGGGATTTATCTACTTTGATGCACTTTAAGACTTTCAGCACCTCTTTCTCTGTAATATGGACACTCCTCAAGACATCATATTTTATTCCCCAAGTTTCCAACAACCATGCTTTTCTCAACTGTAAATACTGATAAAAAATATCATTTTGGATCTCACCCATCTCTTGTGGATCTACACGTAGATGACCTTGTTGATCCTTAAGAGGCCTTCCTCTCTCCCTTGTTACTCTTTTGCCCTTTATGTAGTTGTAGAAGCCGTTTGGATTCTCCTTGCCTTATCTGCCAGAACTATCTCGTGTCCCTGTTTTGCCCTCCTGATTTCTTCTTAACTCTGCTCCTATACTTTTTAAGGAATTTACTTGATCCCAGCTCCCTATGCATGTCACATGCCTGTCTTGTTGACCAGGGCCTCAATATCCCGAGTTAACCAGGGTCCCTACTTCAACCAGCCTTGCCCTTCACTCTAAGAGGAATGTGCTTCCATGAGCTATCTGTAATCACTTCTCAGCCTTTTGGCTAAGATCAAGTGTAGTATTGACATGCTGTGCTTGGTTGAAGTCATTAAGTTACATTTTAGCTTCATTTGAAGAAATTTTTGAAAGTGGCATCTCGGCCTTTTGGCTAAGATGCAAATGAGATCAAGCCTTGGAGGAGGAGCTATGTCTACTCCAATCAGCTTGGATCATGTAGATCAAACCCAAGACAGGAGGTGAGAGCCCTGAATTGTCAGCTTGGATCAGGAATGTCTGAACTTGTTGAGACTCTGAATTGGAATAATAAAAAAAACACACTTTTGAAAGCCTCCCTCTTACCAGATCTCCCTTTTCCCTCCCGCAGACTCCCTCAATTAACTTTTGAAAGTTCCTGCCTGATACCATCAAAATTGGCTGTGACCCAATTTAAAATTTCAACTTTTGGGACAGACCTATCTTAAAACGAATAGAATTATGGTCACTGGTCCCAAAGTGATCCCTCTGTCACCTCCCCCTATTTCCAAGAGGACGTTAAGTTTTGATACACTCAACAAATTTCTCTCCATCCAACCCTCTAATACTATGATTGTCCCAGTCAGTGTTGGGAAAGTTAAAATCTCTGACTATTATTCTTGGAGCTATCTGTAATCTCCTTACATATTTGTTCCTCAATTTCCTGCTCACTATGTGAGGATCTATAGTACAACCCTATCAAAGTGATTCCCCCTTCTTATTTCTCAGTTCTACTCATGTAGACTCAGCAGCCAAAACCTCAGATATATCTCCTCTCTTTTCTATCTTTCTATATGCCTAGGACTGGATGTAATCCTTTAGCTGAGGGCAAAATGATAGATTGCAACTTCAAGCTATTTGAAATCTATGCCTCTATTTATAAGATAAGAACTCTGACAGCACCAGGTTTAAGTCCAACCGTTTCGGTTGGATTTTGACCTGATGTTGTCAGACTTCTTACTGTGTTTACCCCAGTCCGGCATCTCCACACCATGTCTATTTATAAGGCCCAGGGCCCCATATATTTTATACTGTCTCAACTTGTCCTGCACCTTCAATAGTTTTTGCACATTTACTCCCAGGTTCCTCTGGCCCTGATCTCATTTAGAATTGTGCCCCTTGTTTTATTTTAGCTCTGCTTCCTCTTCCCACCAAAATTAATCATGTTGGACTTGCGGCATTAGATTCTACCAGCCATTTCTCTGTCCATTAGAGCAGGTTAATGTCAGTATGATTATCACTGTTCACCTTACAGTTCATACGTATTGTGTCACCGTTAAACCAAGGCCCCTCCTGTTCTCTCGGGTAGCTGCAAAAAAGGATCCCACTCTTTGAAAGAAGAACAGGGGAGTTTGGAGCAGTATCTATCCCTCACTAACTGAAAATCAGATTGACAGGGCAGAATGTTGCTGCTGTTGACAGGATCTCGCATTAATTTCAGCAGCGACTCTGAGAAACAGTGTGTAATTGGCTGTAAAGTGTTTTGGATGTTCTGGCATTTGGGAAGATATTTCTTTCCCCTCTTTCTCTCAATCACACAACCCTGAAGTTTTAGTCTGCACTCCAGTTTCCTGGCTGCTAACACTCACTTTAATCTTGGTGCGTAATGAATCTGACTTGAGAGCGATTCAAGCTGATCATACTGTCAGAGTATCTCTCAACACCACAATGTAATTGATAGATGCAGATAATCACCCTCTGCAGCTGACAGATAATCAAAGACATTTCTTCCTGGCTTTCAAACTTATTGTCTGAGTGTTGTGTCTGTTCTCGAGTCCTGGGACATAGGAATTAGGAGCAAAAGTGGGCATTTCAGCCCTTTGAGCCCACTCCACCATCCTGTATGATCATGGCTGTTCTCCATCTCTAGATAATCTGTCTAAATAAGTATTAAATGATCCTGGCGTGTCTGCCTCAACCACCTTGCTTGGTAATGTATTCCAGATCACTCCAGACAAACTGTCTCTGGGGCAAGATCTCTGCTTCAGAAATGTAAAGAGTATCGGTCAATTTCTTTGCGATTTGATTTTCTGGAGTCAAGTGGGCATTACTGCCTCTCTAAAGGTAACGAGGTCCCGGCTGAGTTTCTGAGTGTTAGAAACCCCTTCAGGATGAGTAATGACAAGTTGGGCATTTGTCCATTATAAAAATAAAATCATTTGATAAAATCACCGGGTTGATGTAGATGTATTGTTTCCTTCCTAGGAGGCAAATCTGAGCCTCAGGAACAAGTTTAATGCTGCAGCTTTATAGGACCCTTGTCAGACCACACTTGGAGTACTGTGCGCAGTTCTGGTCGCCTCACTATAGGAAGGACGTGGAAGCTATTGAAATGGTGCAGAGGAGATTTACAAGGATGTTGCCTGGATTGGGAGGCATGCCTTATGAAGACAGGTTGAGGGAGCTGGGACTGTTCTCCCTGGAGAGACGAAGGTTGAGAGACGACCTGATAGAGGTTTACAAGATGTTGAGAGGAATAGATAGGGTGGACTCTCAGAGACTATTTCCCTGGGCTGAAATGGTCACGACGAGAGGGCACAGATTTAAGGTGCAGGGAAGCAAGTACAGAGGGGATGCTAGGGGAAAGTTTTTCACTCAGAGGTGGTGAGTGAATGGAATCGGCTGCCATCGGTGGTGGTCGAGGCGAACTCGCTGGGGTCTTTTAAAAGACTTCTGGATGAGTATATGGGATCCAATGGATTGGGGGTTATAGATAGGTCTATGGCTGGGTAGGTTTTGATGTGTTCGGCACAACTTGTGGGCCGAAGGGCCTGTTTGTGCTGTAGTGTTCTGTGTTCTATGTTCTAAGTCATGTGGTGCTGTGTAGCACAGATACATTCCTGATGTGAACTAATTGTGCGATGACTGTGACCTGGTTCTCACATTGTACCCGCTGGGGCTCAGTGACTAACTCTCACTTTGAAATGGTTGTTGTGGATTCAGTTCAGCTCATTGAATGGACTTGAACTCGATACTTCAGGCTGATGTTTTCAGTGTAGGTTTAAGAATGGTGCTATCATCCGGTTGAGACGTTAATCCAAAGTCCCGTCTGTATTGTTGGGAAGATGTAAAAAAACCCAATAATGTGATTTCAAAGAGAGCAGAGCAATCCTTCCCAGTGTCATGACCAATATTTATCCCTCAAACAACATCACTGCACAGGTTAGGGAAGCTGGTATAGCAGTTATATTACTGAATGAATAAGCTAGAGGGGAGGGGGGGAACTAATGAACCAAGAAAGGAGTTCAAATCCCCATAATCACAACTAGAAATTGCAATTTATCAATAGAATGTGAATAAGTTGCAGGCGACACTAAAATGACCAAAATTTGGCAGACAGAATTTAACATGGATAAGTGCGAAGTTATTCATTTTGTCAGAGGGACTAAAAAGGCAACTTATTATTGAAATGGAGAGAAACTTCAAAATGTTTCAGTGCAGAGGGATCTGGTTATCCTTGTGCATGAATCTCAGAAAGTTAGTTTACAGGTGTAGCAGGTAATAAAGGAGGCAAATGGAATTTTGCACTATTACTAAAGGAATAGGGTATATAAATAGGGAAGTGCTGTTGCAAGTGCTGTGTAGGGCATGAATCAGACCACATCTGGAGCACTGCAAACAGTTTTGGTCCCCTCACCTGAGGAAGGATGTAAATGCATTGGAACTGATTCAGAGACGGTTCACCAGCTTGGTTACAGGGATGAGGGGTTTGCCTTATAAAGAGAGATTGAGCAGGTTAGGTCTATATCACTGGAGTTTAGAAGAATAGAGGCGATCTAACTGAAATATATAAAGATATGAAAGGAGATTGACAGGGTAGAAGGAGAGGAAATGTTTCACCTTGTTGGATATTTTAGCACTGTGGAAGGCAGGTCACCGCCACCTTCTCAAGGTCAATTAGGGATAAGCAATCAATGCTGCCTTACTCAGTTACTGACATCTCATCAGAAATAAAGTACAATGTGCGAGTATGCCTCCATTCTGGCTCTCCGTAACATCTACTCCACACTTCCTTCTATTATCCATGGCATGGCAAATCTTTCCATTCTGGATGGTGTGTCACAGCTGCCCTGGTCCTTTGAGGTAGTAGAGGTCATTAGTTTGGAAGGTGCTGCAGAAGGAGCCTTGGTGAGTTGATGCAGTGCATCTTGTAGTTGATATACACGGCTGTCCCTGGGCATCAGTGAGAGAGAGAGTGAATGTTTAAGCTGGTGCGTGTGCTAACAGTCAAGTGGGCTGCTGTGTCCTGGACGGTGTTGAGTGTGAGTGTTGTTGGAGCTGCACCCATCCTGGCAATTGGGGAATATTCCATCACACTCCTGCCTGTGCCTTTGGGAAGTCAGGAGGTAAGTTAGTCACTGTGGGATTCCTTGCCTCTGACTTGCTGTTGTAAGCACAGTATTTATATAGCTAGTCCAGTTCAATGGCTGGTAATGATAACCCCACAGGATATTGATATTGGAGGATTCAGCAATGGTAATACCATTGAATGTCAAGAATCATTGGTTATATTCTCTCTTGTTGTAGATGGTTATTGCCTGACACTTGTGTGACATGAATATTATTTCCCACCTGTTAGTATAAACCTGGATATTATTCAGGTCCTGTTGCATTTGGAAATGAATTGCATTACTATTTGAGGAATTACAAATGGTGCTGAATATTATGTATTCATTATAAAACTTTTGATCTTATAGAACAAAGAACAGTACAGGACAGGAATAGGCCCTTCAGCCCAGAAAGTCTGTGCAAAGTCTCTGTAATTGAATATTTTCTGTCCTGGGAGTGTTTGATGGGGACAGTGTAGAAGGAGCTTTACTCTGTATCTAACCCTGTGCTGTACCTGTCCTGGGAATGTTTGATGGGGACAGTGTAGAAGGAGCTTTACTCTGTATCTAACCCCGTGCTGTACCTGTCCTGGGAGTGTTTGATGGGGGACATTATAGAGGCAGCTTTATTCTGTATCTAACCTCATGCTGTACCTGTCCTGGGAGTGTTTGATGGGGACAGTGTAGATGGAGCTTTACTCTGTACCTAACCCCGTGCTGTATCTGTCCTGGGAGTGTTTGATGGGGGGACAGTGCAGAGGGAGCTTTACTCTGTATCTGCCCTGTGCTGTACCTGTCCTGGGAGTGTTTGATGGGGACAGTGTAGAGGGAGCTTTACTCTGTATCTAACCCCGTGCTGTACCTTTCCTGGGAGTGTTTGATGGGGGACAGTGTAGAGGGAGCTTTACTCTGTATCTAACCCCCTGCTGTATCTGTCCTGGGAGTGTTTGATGGGGGGACAGTGTAGAGGGAGCTTTACTCTGTATCTAACCCCGTGCTGTAGCTGTCCTCGGAGCGTTTGATGGGGACAGTGTAGATGGAGCTTTACTCTGTATCTAACCTCGTGCTGTACCTGTCCTGAGAGTGTTTGATGGCGACAGTGTAGAGGGAGCTTTACTCTGTATCTAACCCCGTGCTGTACCTGTCCTGGGAGTGTTTGATGGGGACAGTGTAGAGGGAGCTTTACTCTGTATCTAACCCCGTACTGTACCTGTCCTGGGAGCGTTTGATGGGGACAGTGCAGAGAGAGCTTTACTCTGTATTTAATCCCGTGCTGTACCTGTTCTAGGGGTGTTTCAAGGGGGACAGTGTAGAGGGAGCTTTACTCTGTATCTAACCCCATGCTGTACCTGTCCTGGCGGTGTTTGATTGGGGACATTGTAGAGGCAGCTTTATTCTGTATCTAACGCCATGCGGTACCTGTCCTGGGGGTATTTGATGGGGGACATTATAGAGGCAGCTTTATTCTGTACCTAACCTCATGCTGTACCTGTCCTGGGAATGTTTGATGGGGACAGTGTAGAGGGGGTTTTATTCTGTATCTAACCCAGTGCTGTACCTGTCCTGTGAGTGTTTGATGGAGACAGTGTAGATGAAGTTTTACTCTGTATCTATACCCGTGCTGTACCTGTCCTGGGAGTGTTTGATGGGGGGACAGTGTAGAGGGAGCTTAGTTGTATCTAACCCCATGCTGTATCTGTCCTGGGAGCGTTTGATGGGGACAGTGTAAAGGAAGCTTTACTCTGTATCTAACCCTGTGCTGTACCTGTCCTGGGAGTGTTTGATGGGCGGACAGTGTAGAGGGAGCTTAGTCTGTATCTAACCCCATGCTGTAACTATCCTGGCAGTGTTTGATGGGGACAGTGTACAGGGAGCTTCACTCTGTATCTAACCCTGTGCTGTACCTGTCTTGGGAGTGTTTGATGGAGGGACAGTGTAGAGGGAGCTTTACTCTGTATCTAACCCCATGCTGTACCTGTCCTGGGAGTGTTTGATGGGGGACAGTGTAGTGGGAGCTTTACTCTGTATCTAACCCCATGCTGTATCTGTCCTGGGAGTGTTTGATGGGGGACAGTGTAGAGGGAGCTTTACTCTGTATCTAACCCCGTGCTGTACCTGTCCTGGGAGTGTTTGATGGGGACAGTGTGGAGGGAGGTTTACTCTATATCTCACTCACACTGTACCTGCCCAGTTTTGAGTTCCCAGCCACCAGGATCGAGTGTTTTTACTCAGGGCATCATCAGCAAATAAAATCCGTGAGGTGATGTGCGGAGTTCTCAGGATGTGATAATCCATGGTTGATTTGTGGTTCTTAAACTCTTGGAGAAGGTATTTCCCAATGCATTAAGCATGGAGTGGCTACTAACCTGCTGGCGCCTTACACGGGCACAGAGGCTGTATCCCTAGTTAAAAATAATCAGGTGTAATTTTAGCTTGTGATAGGGATGTATCAGGAGGCAGCTGTCACTGCGGCAGGAATGGGATGTTCTGGGGGCCTGTCACTGCTCGCAGCTACTCTGAGATTCAACATGTGAACAATCGCTGAAGATTGCCAGAGAGCAGGACAAGGCTGCACCTTTTCTCCATCCCTCCTCCCCTGCAAATTTTCACCCTTCCAAGCAACTAGTTCCTTGGCTCTGGAGGCCACCTTCAGAGTTTCAGCCCAAAGTGGAATGAGGTTTACTTTTCACCGCACAAGCAAGCTAGGTCTCTTCATTGTACCAGCATCTTCACACTTGTCAAACATGTGGGGGGGGGGT
Source organism: Sphyrna mokarran (assembly GCA_024679065.1). Taxonomy (NCBI): domain Eukaryota; kingdom Metazoa; phylum Chordata; class Chondrichthyes; order Carcharhiniformes; family Carcharhinidae; genus Sphyrna; species Sphyrna mokarran. Next base: position 4,929,351 of record JAGIQG010000001.1, read on the forward strand.
GTTCTTGGTGGCAGGGTAGGGTTTGTGTGGGGTTGGTGGGGGAGTATGCAGCAGGAGAGGGTTAGTGAATAGTATCCAGAGGATACTCAGTAGCTTGCCTCACAGAACTGTAATCATCACTGTGACCGTTAATCCAATAAACAATGATAAGGCTGTGCGATTTCTGGTTCCAGAACAGAACAGAAAAGCTTGACTTTCTTGTATTTCACAATCTCAGGATAACCTGAGGTACTCCACAGCCTGTGGGTTTTATCCGGAAGCATATTCATTGTTCTATGTCAAAAATACAACGGACAATTCACGCACAGTAATGATCTACAAATAGCAATATGCTAATTACAAGATCATTTTATTTTTATCTGTTGCTTTCAGTTCATTCGTGGGATTTGATTTATTATTGTCACATATTTATATACAGTGTATTGTTTCATGCGCGCTATACAGATAAAGTACATAGCGGAGAAGGAAAGGTGTAGAATGTAGTGTTATAATCATAGCTAAAGTGTAGAGAAAGATGAGCTTAGTACGAGGTAAGTCTATTCAAAAGTCTGACAGCAGCAGGGAAGAAGCTGTTCTTGAATCGGTTGGTACGTGATCTTAGCCCCCCCGCCCCGGAATTTTCTGTAGAATTCACAGCACACGAAGGTTTCAATTTGTACAGACAATGAAAGGATCTGAGGAAAAACAGAAACAAGAAGAAAGCAACATTATTGAAGAGTGTATCCTAATCTATCACGCAAACCAGTCCCCCATCCACTGACTCTGTCTCACTTCCATCTGTGTCAGAAAAGCAGCCGGTATAATTAGGGACCCCATGCACTCCAGACATTCTCTCTTCCACTTTCTTCCTTTGGGAAAAAGATACAAGGGTTACATTTACAGCCCTTCACTGTTTTTTGTGGTCTTGGTCAGAGCAGGAGCCATACCGAGCTGTGATACAGTCAGAAAGGATGTGGACACCATTGACTGGGCCTGTATTAATTCCTCATCTCTGGGGGAATTTAAGAGTCACATGTAAGCCAGATTAGATAAAGATGCAGATTTCCTTCCCTAAAGGACATTAGTGAACAATCATTTCACTGTCATTGCTGAACTTATAATCCCAGACTTTTTTTAATTGAACTCAAATGTCATCATCTGCCATGGTGGGATTTGAACCTGAGTCTCTGAATTACTGATCACTTTGCCACTGCCTTCCCTATATGAGAATGGGATAGCACTGAATGCTGCAAAGGTGATGGGACCTGACAGCATCCTGGCTGAATGGTATGGAATACTTGTGTTCCAGAAACTTGCTGCTCCCCTCGCCATGCTCTTCCAGCGCAGCAACAGTGGAATGGACCCGACAATCCGGAAAATTTCCGAGGTATGACCTACCCATAAAAAAAGCAGGACAAATCCAAACTGGCCAATTACCACCATATCAAGGTACTCCTGATTATCAATAAAGTGATGGGAAGTGTTAATTATGCAGCAGATGCACAGCAATAGCCTGTTCACTTTGGAATCCACCAAAGTTACTCAGTTCCTGATTGCATTACAGCCTTGGCCCAAATAAGGACAAAAGATGTTTGGTTGTATAGAACTTTATGTTGTGAAAGAGGGTTGCTGTTGAACTTTTCATCATGGACTCATCAGGACTAACTTACATGAATACCAAAAATGAACAACAATTTAAAGAAGAGGAAAAGCTTGGTGATAGCCATTCCCTGATTGATTCCCCATGGCAACGCCTTGACAAGTCAGAGTCAACCTGCTAAACCTGAATTTAAACAAAAGCTTGACAGTTAATCGTCCCCTGGTGCAGTCTCCAAGGCAACATTTCTACCAATTAGAGTCCACTTGTCAATCAGTCAACATTCTCTTCTCGTGCAGTATAATTCCCTTCACAATTTGCAATCTTGTCAATCTATCCTGAGGAGTGTAAGAAATATTAAGAACAAAACAGCTGGACTCCACAGGTGAGATGAGAGTGACTGCCCTTGATATCAAGACAGCTTTCGACCGAGGGTGTCATCAGGGAGACTCAGCAAAACAGAAGTCACTGGGAATCAGGGGGTATCTGGTTGGAGTCATACCTGGCACAAAGGGAAGATGATTGTGGTGAATGGAGTTCAATTGACTCAGCTCTGGGACCTCCCTGCAGGAGTCCCTCAGGGTTAGTGTCCTCGGCCCAACCATCTTCAGCTGCTTCATCAATGACCTTCCCTCCATCATAGTCCATGAATTCCTCCATCAATTCGGGACAAGTAGGTCCCTTTAAAAATGAAGGATAAAGGTGGCAAGATTTGGGAACCTTGTTTGAAAAAGAGAGATTGAGAGTTTAGTGAAGAAGGAATTTCAGGAAATTGAAAACAGATAAGGCTTTTGAGGAATACAAGGATAGCAGGAAAGAGCTTAAACAGGGACTTAGGTGGGCAAAAAAGGGGTTATGAAATGTCCTTGGCTAGTAGGATTAATGAGAAACCCAAGTCTTTTTATACCTATATAAGGATGAAGAGGGTAGCTAAGGAAAGGGTAGGCCACTCAACAACTTGTACATGGAGCCAGATGAGGTGGGTGAGGTCCTTAATGAGCATTTTGCATCACTATTCACAAAGGAGAAGGGTATGGTGAATGGTGAGTGTAGAAAGGAGAATGTTGACATGCTCCGACATGTTAAGATAATAGAGAAGAAATTGAAAACATTAAATCCCCAGGGCCAGGTAGGGTTTATTCCAGAATACTGAGAGAGGTGAGGGAAGAAATTGCTTGACCAAAATCCTTGTATTCTCTTTAGCCTCAGGTGAGGTAACAGAGGATTGGAGAGTAGCTAACATTGTTCCTCTGTTTAAGAAGGGCAGAAGAGACAATACGAGAAATTACAGCCTGTGAACCTCACATCAGTAGTGGGGAAATTATTAGAAAGATTCTTAGAGACAGGATGTGCTCACATCTGGAAGTGAATAGGCTTCTTAATGATAGGCAGCATGGTTTGTGAAGGGGAGGTCGGGTCTCACAAATTTGATTGAGGTCTTTGAGGAAGCGGCAAGACAAATTGGCCAGGACAGTGCAGAACAGTGTACACGGACTTTATGATTATGACATAAGGTTCCTCATGGCTGATACAGAGATGAGCGGGTAAGATGGATCAAAACTGGCCTGGGCATAAAAAACAGAGAGTGGCAGTGGAAGAATCCTAACTGGAGACCTGTGAAAAGTTCCACAAGGATCAGTGCTGGAGCCTCTATTGTTTGTAATATATATAAATAATTTGGAGGAAAATGTAGGTTGTCTGATTAGTAAATTTGCAGATGATGCAAAAATTAGGAGAGTAGCAGATAGTGAGGAGGATTGTCAGAGGTTACGGCAGGATAGAAATCAGCTGGAGAGCTGGGCCGAAAGATAGCGGATGGAATTTAATCCGGGCAAATGTGACTTGGAAGGTCTACTGCAGGAGGAATGTATACAATAAATGGTAGAGCCCTTAAAAATATCAGCGTACAGAGATCTAGATGTACAGATCTACAGTCCCCTGAAGGTGGCAGCTCAGGTGAACAAGGTGGTTAAGAAGGTTAACGGCATGCTGGCCTTCATTGGTTAGGGCATTGAGTATAGGAATTGGAAAATCATGTTGCAGCTGTATAAGACTTTGGTTAGGCCGCATTTGGAGTATTGTGTCCAATTCTGGTCACCACACCACCAGAAGGATGTTGATGCATTGGGAAAGGTGCAGAAGAGATTTACCAGGATGTTGCCTAGTTTGGAGGATATGGACTATGAAGAAAGGTTGAACAAACTTGGATTGTTTTCATTGGAGCGTTGAAGGATGAGAGGGGAGCCTGATAGAGGTTTACAAGACTATGACAGGCTTGGAGAGAATGGATAGACAGAATCTTTTTCCCAGGGTTTAAGGGTACACGGGGTATGTTTGGGCAGGTGGCACAGTGGCACAGTAGTTAGCACTGCTGTCTAGCAGCACTAGGCATCCAGGTTTGACTCCCAGCTCAGGTCACTATCTGTGCAGAGTCTGCACATTCTCCCTGTATCTGCATGGGTTTCCTCTGGGTGCTCCAGTTCCCTCCCACAGTCCAAAAGACGAGCTGGTTAGGGTGCATTGGCCTTGTTAAATTCTCCATCAGTGTACTCGAACAGGCACCGGAGTGTGGTGAATAGGGGATTTTCACAGTAACTTCGGAGTTAATGTAAACATTCTTGTGACTAATAAATAAATAACTTTTAGAACTTGGAAGTGAGAGAGGGAAATTTTAAAAGAGATGTCCGGGGGAGTTTTTCACACAGAGGATGGAGAATGCCTGGACTGCACTGCTGGAGGAGGTGGTGGGAGCAGATTCTATAAAACGTTCAAGAGGCATTCGGCTAGATACATGAATAGGCAGGAATAAAGGGATATGGATCACATAGAGGCAAAAAAATATTCGATTAGAGAGGCATGTGTGTTGGCTCAGACTTGATGGGCCGAAGGGCCTGTTCCTGTGCTGTTCTTTGCTCTTTGGATTGCTATTGATCGATTTTGAAGTGGGAGGAATTGATATTTATCTCCAGAGGAACGGAGCTGCCTGCAGTTCAGTATTTTTGCTCAGTAAAGGTCCACATATTGTCTCTAATCCAACCACTCCAAACTGAGCAATATTTATTTAGCTTCGCACCATCATTATTGACGGCCAGCCAGTGGTGTTTGATGAACTACATTTTCTTGGCTCCAAGACAGGAGCTAAATGGTACTTGGGGACCTCACTCGAGATCCTTCAAATCACCTCGCAAACAGCTTATTCATGCAGTTTGTCAGCTCATACAGAACCTGTGCATGGAGTTTAATGCTTTGATTTTAATGACAAACCTTCAATCCAGTCCAAGCAATATATTAATAACATCGAGATATTCCATCAGAGTTCATTCCTGGCGTCTTTGAAATTATATCTCACCCACTAATTTATTTTTATTTTTTTAATTAGTGTCACAAGTCAGCTTTCATTAGCAATACAGTGAAGTCACTGTGAAAATCCCCCAGTCACCTGTTCGGTGACAGAGCCAATTTAGCACGGCCAATGTAGCTAATCAGTGCATCTTTGGAACTGTGGAGGAAACCGGAGTGCCTGGAGATAACCCACGCAGACACGGGGAGAATGTGCAGACTCCGCACAGACAGTAACCCAAGTTGAGATTTGAACCTGGGTCCCTGGTGCTGTGAGGCAGCCGTGCTAACCACCGTGCCACCCCCATTTTGCCCTCGTCAAAAGGTGGGACCATTTCAGAATTCACAAATTCCTTATTCAGGGAATGTTGACTGTACAAACTTCCAGGATTTAAATGCTACCCTGGAAGCTTGGAAACTTAAACTCACTGAATTAATTAATGAATCTGCAATTAAAAAGTCAATCTCAGTAATGGTAACCATCAAAGAACTTAGATTGTTCATCTGGTTCGTTTCGGGAAGGAAATCTGCCATCCTTACCTGGTCTGGCCTCCATGTGACCCTAACCTGCAGCGATGTGGTTGGCTCCTAACTACCCTCAGAAATGTATCAAATCACAACAGAAAGCAGAATGAAAATAAAGCTGGATTTTTACCTCACAATGAGTTAGGCCCCATTCCGTCAACCCCGCGTCCGCCCCCATCATTACCTCATGGGGTCACCGCCATATTTCAATGGCACCTGTATACACACACACACACACACACACACACACACACACACACAGCCGGTCAACCAAGTGTACCAAATCCTCTGCTTTAGGCTTCAGTGAGGCCTCCCTGGGGTTTCTCCTCCAGCCCATTATGGAAGCGGGTGGGAGAGGGTGGTGAGGGAGGTGGGGGGTGGTGTTTAGGGCAGGTCCTCCTTCTGATGGCAGCAGAAGGACCACCTATCTGTCTTCGAGGGGAGGCAGTGGCTTTGACCCTGAACTAACGATCCAGAGTTCCAGGACAAGATCTGGGCAGCCAGGTTCAAATCCCACCACACCAGACAGTGAAATCTGATTTCAACTAAGAATCTACTGTTGACCATGAAACCATTGTCGGAAAAACCCGTCTGGTTCCCTAATGTCCTTTAGGGAAGGAAATCTGCCATCCTTACCTGGTCTGGCCTATATGTGACTCCAGAACCACAGCAATGTGGTTGATTCTCAACTGTCCACCCTATTTAGATAGGGTGGACAGTGATAGCCTAGCACGAGGGGACACAGCTTTAAATTAAGGGGTGATAGTTATAGGACGGATATCAGAGGTAGGTTCTTTACCCAAAGGGTGGTTCGGGAGTGGAATGCCCTGCCTGCAGCAGTTGTAGATGCGCCAAGTTTGGTGGCGTTTAAGAGGTTAGTTGATAAGTATATGGAAGAGAAGGGAATGGTTTAGTTTGGAGGGGCATTGCTTTTTATATTGGTCGGCGCAACATCGAAGGCCGAAGGGCCTGATACATTCTGTAATGTTCTATGTTCTATGTTCTATGCCCTCCAAGGGGCAACTAGGGATGGGCAATAAATGCTGGCCCAGCCAGTGATACCCATGTCTCACAAATGAATAAAGAAAAACTAAGTTTTTATCAAACAAAGTTTGATAAATGAACACAATTAAAATATAACAAAAAGTTGTAAGAATTAGCATAACTTTTACCAGGTACAAGACTTTAACATGAGACAGTATAACTCTTAGCAGCTAGCTATCTCTGCTGTTCCAAGCCGAGCACCATCCCACAGACACACACACTTCTTCAGACTTTGCACAAAAAGCAAGTACACTGATGTGAAACAAAGAACAAAGAAAATTATAGCACAGGAACAGGCCCTTCAGCTCTCCAAGCCTGTATCGACCATGTTACCCAACTGAACTAAAGTCCCCTACCCTTCTGGGGACCACATCCCTCTATTCCCTTCCTATTCATGTATTTGTCCAGATACCCCTTAAAACTCACTATCGTATCAGCTTCCACTACCTCCCCCAGCACCGAGTTCCAGGCACCCACCACCCTCTGTGTAAAACTCTGCCTCGTACATCTCCTTTAAACTTTGCCCCTCACACCTTAAACCCATGCCCCCTACTAATTGACTCTTCCACCCTGGGGAAAAGCTTCTGACTATCCACTCTGTCTATGCCCCTCATAATCTTGTAGACTTCTATCAGGTCTCCCCTCAACCTCCGTTGTTCCAGTGAGAACAAACCAAATTTCTCCAACCTCTCCTCATAGCTAATGTCCTCCATACCAGGCAACATCCTGGTAAATCTTTTCTGTACCCTCTCCAAAGGCTCCACGTCCTTGATGCTGGATCTTCAGCTTTGTAAGGTTTATGGACAGGAATCCAGGCCAGCTGTTGGCAGAGAAGAAATCCACAAAACAGCCAAACTTCAGAGAGGGAAATTTAATCCCTACTGATTTCCAACCTTCAGACTCCAGAGATAGAAAAATCCTACTGCTTCTCTCAGAACAAATGCTTTTGAAAATAAAACTAAAATTGAAATTCTCTGTGAAAATTAGCTATCCCAAGCTACCTGATGAAGGGGCAGCGCTGCGAAAACTCACGCTACCAAATAAACCTGTTGGACTTTAACCTGGTGTTGTGGGACATTTTACTGTGCCCACGCTGGCATCTCCACATCATGCCTAGCTACATGCCCTGACCTGTCAAATCAAGCTCCATCAGCAATCCCAAGGAGCCATTAAAACCACAGGACACTGCATTAACCCAGATTAAACAATAAACATGATGTCAATTATCCTGCTTCCAGTAACGATAGAGAACGCACGGTGCTGACAGATTGCCCAGGAACATCCTGCAGAGAAATATTTTTTAAAGGCACACTACTGTCACAATGTACTGTTGCTTATTTTCATTAACTCCCCATAACCTTTAAACAATACATAGGTGGACATCTGAAATGTCAGAATGTTCAAGGCTATTGGCCAAATGCTGGAAAGGGGATTAGTGTAGATTTCATCTATCAGTGCAGACTCAACGCATTTCTTCTGTATTATGTGACTCTGTGGCTCTAGCCTTACTTATTCCAAATTCCTTGCTGGTTTTTCATTTTATAACGCAATACTTTTCTCCTGAACCTTATTAAGATTCTCCAGTGATCTTACATCCCTTTGTTTTGTAAGATTTTCTTCTAATTTACCTTAATTTCCTCAGAATCTGCTTCTTCCAATTGCCTCACTCTTTGTGTTTTTGATGCCAGCCTCAATGCTGATTGCTTTTCCCCATTCATGGGATGTGGCTGTCAGTGACAGGGCTGCCATTTGAAGTAGGACATTTCAGAGGGCCTGGTCTGGAGTCACATGTAGCCCAGACCAGGAAGAGTGACCGGAAATCAGTGAACCATGAACAAAGGAGCAGAAGGAGGCCATTCAGCCCATTGAGCCTTCTCCATCGCTCAATGAGATCATGACTGATGCAAATGGGTTTTTAACAACAATCAGTGCTTGTTGTCGTGATCACTGTTACTGAGACAGGTTTATATTCCAGATTTATCAACTGAATTCAAATTCCATTGATTGGTGGAATGGGGTTTGAACCCAGGTCTCCAGAACATTAGCCTGGGTCTCTGGATTACAAGTTTAGTGACATTATCACCACAGAACCATCCCTTGAACCTTACTGGACAAACTATACCAGATATAAGAGTTAAATAATGGATTTAGGATGTGTGAAGCCTGCTTGGATTCCCTTGGGTTTACAAGATTAAGGAGTAATCTAAATGAGATGTATGAAATGAAGCAGGAGATTTGATAGAAGATAGAGACGGAACTTCAAAGTTTGAGTGAAGCTGCTCACTCAAGGGGAGGTGGGGAAGGGGAGTCGGGGCTGGCTGTAGGGGTGGGGTATCGGGATTGTCGGGGGAGATCAGGGCAAGTTGGGAGGGGATGGGGACATCGGGCTGGTGATCAGGATGGGGGGTGGTCAGGGCTGTTGGGGAGATTGGGGTTGGCATGGGGCTGATGCGGGGAGGTCTGGGGGGGGCCAGCGATCATGAAGTGGGGAGGTCAGAAGGCCAGCGATCAGGGTGTTTGCAGGACTGGCCAGACGTGGGGAAGGCACGCAACAGGGAGGCTGGCAATGGGGGGGGGTCACTGAGCCAACCTGTCAGCACGGAGATCGGTGCATGTGCAGTGGCTCACTCAGCACTATGCTGCAGGCTTTCTGGGCAGGAATTAGGCCCTTACCAAGCTGATCATGCGAGGGTAATCTGTGATGCACAGAGTGTTGGAGTTCATTCTGAAAATCACGCTAATTAAAACTGACATGATTTACACCCATTTTCCCACATATTGGGAACTTAGAATTTTTTTGGGGGGAACTCCACAATTACTGTTTCCTTTATGCTCCACCCTACCATGTGGCTACTGTTACGGGGCCTGAATGGGATTCCCATAAGTGATTTCTTGCCTCTGCCATTTTCCATCTCTTCCCAAATTGTTTCCACGTCCTGGTTTCCTGAATTTAGGCCATCCTCTCTATTGTGCTGATACCATCATTAACTAACAGAGCCACTCCTCTACCTTGTCCTCCCTTCCTGTCCTACCTAAATATCCCGTATCTTTCAATATTTGGGTTCCAATCCTCGTCTCTATAAATCATCTTTCTTTCTATGTGCATCCTCATCTCATACTTGTTTTTCCAATGCTGATGCGTTCAGATAGAAAACTTTTAGTTTTATCCTTTTATTATTTTTATAGCCTCTAATCTCATCCATTGATTTGCTGTTAGATTTGTACCCTTCCTGGATTTCATTTCCGGGAATCAGTTCAGTCTGAAAGTCTTTACACCTTACTGAGAGGTTTCAGTGACCGAGGATCAGGTAGAAATTACCCTCAGCTTGTCCAGCGGGCGATACAATACCCATTAAACGCAAACCTGTGGAGGGAAGAGGGGAAAGAATGTGTGACCAAAGGGAAATTCTTTCCAACTCATTCTGGTTTAACCGTGGTTATGTGTGCTTCATTCTAGAGCAACTTATCTAACTTTCCTTAATAGCCAGGCTTTTCCTCCTGCTGTGATAATGGGATAACTTTTTTGCACAGGTTCTATTTGTGCAAATCTCTCTTCCATCCAGATCAAAGCCATTCCTGTGCTGATCCACTTGTTTGCTCTAAATCCCTTTGAATGCTATCAATCTCTCTATTCCTGGCCACCTGGCAGCTTGGTGTCACCATCAATTCTGATAGAAATCCTAACCCCTACTCCCCGCACCCCTCTCCATGGCTGTGAATAGCGAGAGAACCAGACCACCCGCAGCACAGCTGGAGGAGTTTCACCAGCTCCTGTTCCGCAAGCAAAGTTCCTCACATTCATCAGCACCTTCTCCTCCCGATTGTCAAACCATTATTCAACCCAGCCAGCTTCACATCCAAGTTCCTTCACATTCTTCAAAGGCTTCACATTAGGGAGGCATTACATAAAGCTCCCAAAGTCAAAGTGAATTTTCTCTGCTCTTATCTGCTTGGGATGGTCGCGGCCTCAAAGAACTTCAGGAAGACCTTGATAGCCATTGCTTCTTAATCCATAGGGTGGATCCCGAACAGCCTCGTGATATTTTAGAGCAGTATTTGATAACATTTATACAGCTATTGGGAAAGATTGAAATGGGCAGGGGCTTTTGCTCTCGAAAAGAGAAGACTGAAGGTTAAAGGCAAAATACTGCGGACGCTGGAATCTGAAACAAAAACAGAAAATGCTGGAAAATCTCGGCGTCTGCGGGCAGGGAATAGAGAGCCAATGTTTTGAGTCAGGATGACCTTTCGTCAGAACAAAGAACAAAGAGAACACAGAGGTATCTTGGTGTACGTGTGCATAGATCCCTGAAAGTTGGCAATCAAGTCGATAAGGTTGTTAGGAAGGCATACGGAGTCTTAGCTTTTATTGGTAGGGGGATTGAATTTCGGAGCCGCGACGTCATGTTGCAACTGTACAAAACTCTAGTGCAGCCGCACTTGGAGTATTGTGTACAGTTCTGGTCCCCACATTATAAGAAAGATGTGGAGGCATTGGAGAGGGTCCAGAGGAGGTTTACCAGGATGTTGCCTGGTATGGAGGGCAGGTCTTATGAGGAGAGGCTGAGGGATTTGAGGTTGTTTTCGTTAGAAAGGAGGCGGCTAAGGGGGGACCTAATCGAAACATATAAGATGATTAGAGGTTTAGATAGGGTGGACAGTGATAGCCTTTTTCCTAGGATGGAGAAAGCTAGCACGAGGGGACATAGCTTTAACTTAAGGGGTGGTGGTTTTAGGACAGATGTCAGAGGTAGGTTCTTTACCCAGAGGGTGGTAAGGGTATGGAATGCCTTGCCTGCGTCAGTTGTAGTTGCGCCAAGTTTGGTGGCGTTTAAGAGGTTAGTAGATAAGTTTATGGATGAAAAGGGAATGGTTTAGGTTAGAGGGTCAGTGCTTTTTCCTAATTGGTCAGCGCAACATCGAAGGCCGAAGGGCCTGTTCTGCGCTATAATGTTCTATGTTCTATGTTCTATGACATACAGACTCGAAACGTTGGCTCAAGACTGGAGGTTAACCTGAAAATGGTCTTTAAAATTATGACCGGGTTTCACGTAGAAAAAAATCGTCGCACTTGCACAGGTCCAGAGCTAGAGATTGGTAGATCAGCAGCTAGATAATGGGGCTGATAACTCAGAGACTATAATCCGGAGAATGGGGGTGGGTTTTACAGGTGATTACTGTCGGCCCCGACCAAAATGTTTGTTTCCAACTGGAAACCCTGCTGCCCACCTCCTACCACCCCCTCCCCCCCTTCCCCACCCCCAGGAGGAGGCCCTGCCCCACTGAGCTACCGGTCAATCTGATTGTCAGCAGCTTCAGAGACCCAGCAGCACCAGGATTGAGTAGTGGCCTGGTCGATACTACAGGGAAACTCTCCGCAGAAGAGCTATGGAGGATGCTGGAGTTCAGGCGAATCTGGGGAGCTTGGACAGGCCTGCCCAGCACATCCCAATGATGGAAGGGTGAAGAGGCCATGCTTCAAAGGCTGGCGGGAGTCTTTCGGGAATTGGGGGGGGTATAGGATCCTGAAGGGTGCCTCCAATGGGCACCTCTACTCTCTGCTCAATAGGTGCCAAGTTGTCCACATGCTTCTGCCTTCCCCTGCTGGACTAATTCTCCTGGCAGAGGAGGAATCAGACGCAATAGACCACAGCGCTGGTGCTGGGCTTTGCCCTGAAACCTCTCCTGTTGTGTGCTGCACTCTCAGCCCAGAAGAACATGAAGGTGTAGCGGGTTGAGCTGGGTGCAGACAACGACAGAGGTTTATTGAATCACTTGTTAACTCTACAAAGGCTTGATGTAGACTGAGGGAACGCCCACAAATGACGTCACAAGCTATACACATGATTAACTCTGAAAGTAACCACATAACAACAATAATCCCAAATATATAAAATCTGCACCTCCCCCTATAATTGAGGAGACGGATTGGGAGTGGGTGGGAAGGCTGCCCAGTTTCTATACAGGCTGTAAGATTCACCCACACGCACAAACCGCGACAGCTGAGGATATCTAAATTCAATGAATTAAATAAATCTGAAAGCTAATCACTAATAATGACCAAGAAACTGCCATAAAAAACTAACTGGTTCATTAACGTCCTGCGATCTGCTCAATGCCCTATTCCTGACCCTGGATCCACTGATTTGTGACTGACATTGAACTGCCCTCTGCAATGGCCCCTCAGCTGTCGGAACGCCGGCTCAATCACACCTTCTCGAGGGCAATTAGGGATGGGCAATCCCAAGAACGAGTGAAAGGAAGCTGGGTGTCACTAATAAATCCAATGGAAAAAATCAACAGAATCCTCTTTTCCCAGAGGGTGGTGAGAATGCAGAACTCGCAAACAGCGGAGATGATTTTGAAGGGAAGCTGGAGGTAGGAATGGCCAGGTTGGATTCAGAGCAAGGGGACCAAATTGCTGGTTTCTCCTCGGTACGTGTGTTGTCCTCCAGGTAATGGGACGGGCATGTGGATTATCTGGAAGATCAAGGTCAACACTAGACATCCTTGTTCCGAAACCATCGGGCCCTCGTCGCCAATCTCTCTCATCTTCGAGTACACAGCTATGGAGCAACTAAAAATATGAAGCAGAGGCCTCGGCTATTTCCCCACTTGTTTCCTGGAGGCTTCTCGAGTTTTCTTTCATTCCTGACGTACTGCCAAAGCAGCCCAATAGGGACATGTATCAGAGCAGCCCCAAAGGGCCTCATTAATTAGAGCATGTGTGTGCAAATAGAAGCAATAGCAAGGGCCAGACTAAAGACAACATTCTCCCGCAGTGATATCAGAGTCAGGAGCGGGATTTATTCCATCTGTATTTTTTTAATATAAGATCTGTTTATTTCTACATGACGTGTGATGCTGACGGTTAGTAAAATAATTAGCACACACTCTGCACAGCAGCTGATGAAATCTGTGCTACTGACCTTCAGCCTGGGACTCTGAAAACTCAGCCGCAGTGAAACCTAACTCCAGTTGGAGTCATATAGCTGTCACGTTAATCAGTCCCACATTCAGACTGGTAAACAAGCTCTCTGCATGGAACAAGCCCCCCAGGCCTCATCAGCAAATAGCAGCCACCTTACTCTGTCTTGGGTCAACTGAGCAGGGAGATGCCCCCGTACAAAGGATCCGCTTACGGGTGGTACGGTGGCACAGTGGTTGGCACTGCTGCCTCCCAGTGCCAGAGACCTGGATTCGATTCTGGCCTTGGCCTGAGAAGGCATGGTTAGTAAGCTTGTAAATGACACCAAGATTGGTGACATAGTGAACAGTGAAGAAGGTTATCTCCAATTGCAACTGGATCTTGATTAGTTGGCCCAGTGAGCTGACAAATGGCAGATGGGGTTTAATTTAGATAAATGAGAGGTGATTGAACCAGGGCAGGACTTACTCAGTTAATGGTAGGGCACTGGGGAGAGTTACAGAACAGAGAGATCTAGGGGTACATGTTCATAGGTCTTGAAAGTAGAGTCACAGATGGACAAAGTGGTGAAGAAGGCATTCGGCATGCTTGGTTTCATCAGTCAGAACATTGAATACAGGAGTTGGGACGTCTTGTTGAAGTTGTGCAAGACATTGGTAAGGCCACACTTGGAATACTGTGTGCAATTCTGGCCACCCTATTATAGAAAGGATATTATTAAACTGGAAAGAGTGCAGAAAAGATTTACTAGGGTGTTACCGGGACTTGATGGTTTGGGTTATAAGGAGATACTGGATAGACTGGGACTCTTTTCTCTGGAGCGTAAGAGACTTAGGGTAATCTTATAGAGGTCTATAAAATAATGAGGGCACAGATCAGCTAGATCTATTAGCTTTTATTGGTAGAGAGATTGAGTTTCGGAGCCATGAGGTCATGTTGCAACTGTACAAAACTCTGGTGCAACCACATTTGGAGTATAGTGTACAGTTCTGATCGCCACATTATAAGAAAGATGTGGAGGCATTGCAGAGGAAGTTTACCAGGATGTTGCCTGGTATGGAGGGAAGGTCTTATGAGGAAAGGCTGACGAAGTTCAGGTTATTTTCATTAGAGAGAAGAAGGTTAAGAGATGACCTAATAGAGGCATACAAGATGATCAGAGGGTTAGATAGGGTGGAATGTGAGAGCCTTTTTCCTCAGATGGTGATGGCTAACACGAGGGGACATAGCTGTAAATTGAAGGATGATAGATATAGAACAGATGTCAGAGGTAGGTTCTTTACTCAGAGGGTATAAAGGCGTGGAATGCCCTGCTTGCAGCAGTAATGGACTCACCGACTTTAAGGGGATTTAAATGGTCAGTGGATAAACATGTGGATAATATTGGAGTACTGTAGGTTAGATGGGCTTTAGATTGGTTTTCACAGGTCAACGCAACATTGAGGTTCTAGATAGTCAACACTTTTTCCCAAGAGTAGGGAAGGCTAAAACCCAGAGGGCAAAGGTTTAAGGTGAAAGAGGAGAGATACAAAGGAGATCACAGGGGCACTTTCTTCACACAGACGGTGATGAGTGTCTGGAACAAGACGTAGTTATTGAGGTGGGTACAATTTTATCTTTTGAAAAGCATTTAGATAATTACATGAGTATAGAATGATATGAGCCAAATGCGGGCAATTGGGACTAGCTTAGTCATTTCAAACAAAGGATAGCATGGATACGTAGGACCTATTTCATGCTGTAAACCTCTATCACTCTATGACTCTATGACTCAGGTCACTGTCTGTATGGAACTTGCACATTTTCCCCATGTCTGCATGGATTTCCTCCAGATGCTGTGGTTTCCACCCACACTCCAAAGATGTGTGGGTTAGGTTGATTGGCTACAGTGTGGTTTAACAGATGCAACAATGCAGTGGATAATAATAATGTGAAGAACATCTGGTAAAATCCCACCCGCGGTCTGAGGATTTGAATTCAGTTACAGAATAAAACTGAAAAAAAGCTGGTGCCAGTAGAAGTCATCATGAAACTGAACAGATCGGCATAAAAACACCCCACAACTGATCCACTAGAATGAATGGAATCTGTTACTCTGGATCTACATGTGACTCCAGTCCCTTACCAAAAAGGATGGCCCCGGAATGTCAGGGAGATTAACAGGGTAAATGTGTAGGGTTATGGGAATAAGGCTCGGGTGGAATTGTGGTTGGTACAGACTCAATGGGCTGAATGGCCTCCTTCCGTACTATCGGGATTCTCTGGCAGGTTTTGTTTAAAAGCTTCTTTCCCAGTGTCGTGAAGAGGCTGGCACTTTATTTTCCATTTCTTCAATGATAATTGAACCAATTTCATGGTCGCTTCAGGGCTTGGTTAAGTGCCAACCCTGTTGGTAAGGGACTGGAGTCACATGTAGATCCGGAGTAACAGATTCCATTCATTCTAGTGGATCAGTTGTGGGGTGTTTTTATGCCGATCTGTTCAGTTTCATGATGACTTCTACTGGCACCAGCTTTTTTTCAGTTTTATTCTGTAACTGAATTCAAATCCTCAGACCGTGGGTGGGATTTTACCTGATTCTCCACATTATTATTATCCATTGCATTGTTATATCTGTTAAATCACACTGTGGCCAAGTTTCATTCTGTTTATTGCAACATTTATTGGTACACAAATGTGCCAGCTGGATAGTGAGTGCCTCACCCTCCCACAATCAACCAGGATTACAAAGAGAAATTATTAAATTCAATGTGCCCAATGTGAAACGCTCAGCAGTGGATACCTGTCCAATACATGTTTGAATCTTGGTGGTTCTGTAAATGGATTAGTAATCCAGAGACTCTTACTGATCCAAAGACCTGAACTCAAATCCCAACACAATTATTTTCATTGACGGGCTGCCAGCATTTATTACCCATCCCTAATTGCTCCTTGAGAAGGTGATAATGAGCTGCCTTCTTGATCCCCTGCTGCTGTCCATGTGGTGTAGATACATCCACAGAGTGGGTAAGCCCAGCGACAGTGAGGGTACTCATGTCAAAATGGTGAGTAGTGTTTGGGTGTTTGGAAGCTACTGTCTCAGGAATCTTGGTAAGCTCCTTCAGTTCATCTTGTCAATGGTACGCAGCTGTGACAGTTTATCGGTGGTGGAGCGAGTGAATGTTTGTTGATGGAGTGCCAGTGAAATGGGTTGCTTTGCCCTGAGTGATGTGGAGCTTCTTGAATGTTGTTGGAACTGCACCCATCCATATTGCATCACATTCCTGACACATATCTTGTAGATGCTTAATAGGCTTTGGGGAAGTCAGGAAGTGAATTACTTTCCACAGAATTCCCAGCCTCTGACCTGCTCTGGTAGCCACAGTATTTGTATGGTTAATCCAGTTCAGTTTCT
The DNA here is from genome assembly GCA_024679065.1 of Sphyrna mokarran. Classification (NCBI taxonomy): domain Eukaryota; kingdom Metazoa; phylum Chordata; class Chondrichthyes; order Carcharhiniformes; family Carcharhinidae; genus Sphyrna; species Sphyrna mokarran. The sequence goes on from JAGIQG010000001.1 coordinate 4,946,157, forward strand.
GCTCAATGGTAACCCTCAGGATGTTGACTGTAGGGGATTCAGCGATGGTGATGCCATTCAATTTCAACAGTGAGATGGGATTCTGTCTCATTGGAGATGGTCATTGCCTGGTATTGTTGGGTGAATGTTACTGACCAAGCCTGGATATTGTCCACATCTTGTTGCATTTGGACAGGAACTGCTTCAGTATTTGAGGAGTCGCGAATGGTGCTGAACATTGTGCAATCATCAGCGAACATCCCCACTTCTGACATTCTGATGGAGGGAAGGTGATTGATGAAGCAGCTGAAGATGGTTGGGTCTAGGACACTAACCCTGAGAGGCTCCTGCAGAGATGTCCTGGAGCTGAGGTGACTGACCCTCCACAACCACAACCATCTCCCTCTGTACCAGGTATGACTCTAACACTGATTCCCCACGATTCTAATTGACTCTGGTTTTGCTTCCTGATATCACTATACTCAGTATGAAAATAGGGAATTTTCACAGTAGCTTCATTGCAGACTGTGACACACTAATAAATAAACTTTAAACAATACTGCCTTGATGTCACGGGATGTCACTCTCACCTCACCTCTGGAATTTAGCTCTTTTGTCCATGTTTGAACCAAGGTTGTAATGAGGTCAGAAGCTGAGTGACTCTGGCAAAACCCAAACTGGGTGTCACTGAGCAGGTTACTGCTGAGCAGGTGCTGCTTGATAACACTGTCAATGACCCCTCCCATCACTTTACTGATGATCGAGAGTAGACTGATTGGGTGATAATTAGGGTTTGTCCTGCTTTTTGTGTACAGGATGTACACAAAGTTTTCCGCATTGTTGGGTAAATGCCAGTGTCACAGTCTGCAATGAAGCTACTGTGAAAATTCCCTATTTTCATACTGAGTATAGTGATATCAGGAAGCAAACCCGGAGTCAACTAGAATCGTGGGGAATCAGTGTTGGAGTCATTCCTGGTACAGAGGAAGATGGTTTGGGTTGTGGAGGGTCAGTCACCTCAGCTCCAGGACATCTCTGCAGGAGCCTCTCAGGGTAGTGGGGACCACTGGAGGGGGCTGAGATGGATCACCCACTCGGCACTTCTGACTGAAGATCGCTGTGAATGTTTCAATTGGGCTCCTCTATCATTGAGGATGGGGATATTTGTGATGCCTCTTCCTCCAATAAGTTGTTTAATTATCCATCACCATTCCCGACTGGATGTGGCAGGACTGCAGAGCTTAGACCTGACCCATTCATTGTGGGAGAGTTTAGCTCTGTTATTTGCTTGCATGTAGTCCTGTGCTGTAGCCTTTAGGAGCAGCGAGGAAATTTAATTAAATCAATCTGAAATGGAAAACCTAGCCCCACGTTTCCAGCACAATGAAAACCAAAAATCCCACCCTTCCAAACACGGCACTTCCTATCTCCTCAGAGGCAGGATTGGGGACCAATTACATTTCACATAAACATGGTTCCCAGGAGCAGCTAATCATTGAAATCTCCAGCTGTCTCCACTGGAGAGGATTTTGGTGGACTCTGATCATGAAACATGGTGTGGAAGATGGTGGCCTGAGCTTGGTGGATTCTTTAGCATGATAAAATAAGATACCTTTTTCTGTCTGTTCCCAGGTCACCTTTGGCACAGGTTATCATAGAACATAGAACATAGAACATTACAGCGCAGTACAGGCCCTTCGGCCCTTGATGTTGCGCTGACCAGTGGACCCTCTAACCTAAACTATTCCAATATCATCCATATGCCTATCCACCGAACATTTGAATGCCCCCAAAGTAGGCGAGTCCACAACTGCTGCAGGCAGGGCATTCCACGCCCTCACCACCCTCTGTGTAAAGAACCTGCCTCTGACATCCGTCCTATAACTACCACCTCTTAATTTAAAGTTATGTCCCCTCGTGTTGGTCATCACCATCCGAGGAAAAAGGCTCTCACTATCCACCCTATCCAATCCCTTGATCATCTTATACGCCTCAATTAGGTCACCACGTAACCTTCTTCTCTCTAATGAAAATAACCTCAGGTCCCTCAGCCTTTCCTCATAAGGCCTTCCCACCATACCAGGCATCATCCTGGTAAACCTCCTCTGCACCCCTTCCAATGCTTCCACATCTTTCTTATAAAGACATAGATAGGATGTAAGACTGGGCAGAGAAGTGGCAAATGGACTTCAACCCAGATATATGTGTAGTGGTCCATTTTGGCAGGACCATTTTGGCAGGACCAATGGGATGACAAAATATATTATTCAGGGTAAGACTCTTAGCAGTGTTGAGGAGCAGAAAGACCTTCGGGTCCGGGTCCATAGGACTCTCAAATCAGCTTCACAAGTGGAGGATGTGGTTAAGAAAGCGTGTGGTGTACTGGCCTTCATTAATCAAGGAAATGAGTTTAGGAGTCGGGAGGTAATGCTGCAACTTTATAAGACCCTGGTCAGACCCCACTTGGAGTACTGTGCGCAGTTCTGGTCGCCTCACTATAGGAAGGATGTGGAAGCTATTGAGAGAGTGCAGAGGAGATATACAAGGATGTTGCCTGGATTGGGAGGCATGCTTTATAAAGATAAGTTGAGGGAGCTAGGTCTTTTCCCCTTAGAGAGACGAAGGATGAGATGTGACCTGATAGAGGGGTATAAGACATTGAGAGGCATTGATCGGGTGGAATCTCAGAGGCTTTTTCCCAGAGCTGGAATGGCTGCCACAAAAGGACACAGGTTTAAGGTGCTGGGGAATAGGTACAGAGGAGATGTCAGGGGTAAGTTTTTCACTCACAGGGTGGTGGGTGCATGGAACATGAACTCGATAGAATCTTTTAAGAGACTTCTGGATGAGTACATGGGATTAAATAAAATTGAGGGTTATAGGTGAGCCAAGTAGGCTGAGATATGATCAGTGCAACTTGTGGGCTGAAGGGCCTGTTTGTGCTGTAGTTTTTATATGATTCTATTCTATACCCTTTGCTGTCGTAAGACTTTATGTAATTGAAGGAATATAAAGTAGGAAATGGGTTTTATGAATAAGGATGATTTTTCAATAGAGTGAAGTATGCAACAGACACTTGGAACTTTATCTATTCTTGGCATGGATCCTGAAACCTGTCTATAGTAGATACTAGAGGGTTGGTATGGTAGATGTAGGTTTGGTGGGTGAGGGGGGCAAAGTTGGCATGAGTTGCCAATAAGTTGACACAGAAGTTATAAAGGGTCATGAGAGTGGGTCTAGCAACATGAGTTGGCATAGAGAGTGTGAAGTGCTGGGAGGGTTGGTAATACAACATAGGTTGGCATGGAGAGTAAGGTGGTCCATGGCATGGTACAAGTCATGAGGTAACATGAGTTAACTTGGATGGGATATTGGAAGTGTGAGGGGTGGATCCTCTGTTTTAGGCCTTACTATTTTATTTTTGGACACAGTATCATAGCCCGAGACAGGCCTTCATCCCACTCTGCTTCTGCACCCCATATCTCTTCACTTCTTCTTGGGTTGCCTGCACCTATATACACCCACCAAACTAAAAATCTAACCTCCAGGAAGCAATTTATAAAGGTTGACTTTGCAGAACCAGGAATTCTCCGCTTCCGTGTGCCTGTTCCAGGGCAAAAAATTCTGGGCTCCTGCCTCATGAGTTGCCTCAGTAATGATAATCATGAAACCATTGAGTTGTTGTCCCCCTGAAGCTGGAGATCTCTCAGACAACACCTACCTCAGACCCAGGGCAAGATACAAGAGAGCAAAGCTCCCTCTGCTGGGTGACTCCTCTCACTGAACCCAGCAAACACTCCCTCTCACACACACACAGACACACAGACACACAGACACACACGTAGACACACACATGTAGACACACACACACGCAGACACACACACAGACACACACACACACACACAGACACACGCACACAAACACACACATACACACTCACACACACACAAACACAGATACACACATACACACACACACATAAACACAGATACACATACACACAGACACACACACATATACACAGACACAGACACACACACACCAACACACTCTCACACACAACACACACACATGTACACGACATATACACACACATTCACACACACACACACTCTCACACACACACACACACACCACACGACACACGGACATACATACACACACACACACTCACTCTTGCACACACAGACACACACACACACACACATACACACACACACACATACATACACACACACTCACACTCACTCACTCACATACACACACACACGCAGATGCACACACATACACAAACACATTCACACACACACACACACAGGTTCACACTTACACACATATACACACATACACACACATGCATGGACACACACACACACACCCTCACATACAGACACATTCCCACGCACGCACACACACACACACACACACACACCCCTTGGTAAAAATGGGAGCAACAAAAGCAGAAGATGCTAGTAAATCTCAGCAGGGTGGTACAGTGGTTAGCACAGCTTCCTCACAGGGACCCGGGTTCACTGTGTGACCGTGTGAGATCTGCATATTCTCCCCATGTCTGTGACGATTGCCTCCAGCTACTTCTCACAGTCCAAAGATGTGCGGGTTAGGTGCATCAGCCATGTTAAATTGCCCCTTTCTACCAGGGGACTAACTAGGGCAAATGCATGGGGTTGTAGGGATAGGGCCTGGTTGGGATTGTGATTGATGGGTCGAATGGCCTCCTTTTGCACTGATGGATTGTATGATAGGTCTGACAGCACCTGTGGAAAGGGAATAGAGTCAATATTCGGAGTCTGGATCACCTTTCGCCAGAGATCTGATGGTAATGAATGGCGAAGCAGGCTCAAAGGGCCGAATAGCCTCCTCCTGCTCCTATTTTCTACGTTTTTATGAAATGCCCCCTTAAATATTTGCTAACTTGTCCTTTAACCTAATTCCCCAATTCACTTTCACCGGCTTTTTCCCTTCATAATTCCTCTTATTTAAGTTTAAAACATTATTCTTAGACTTACTCTTTTCTGCCTCAAGCTGAATGTTATCATCATTGATCCCGGGAAGTGCCTCAGAGGCATCAGCGCACTAAAGGGGAGGAAGTGATGGTCCAGTGGTTTTATCACTGCACTATTAATCCGGAACTCAGAATGTTCTGGGTGCCCGGGTTCAAATCCTTCCACAGCAAACAGTGCAATTTGAATTCAATAAAAAAAATCCGGAATTAAAAGTCTACTGATGGCCATGAGACCATTGTCGATTTTCGGAAAAGCCCATCTGGTTCACTAATGTCCTTTAGGGAAGGAAATCTGCCATCCTTACCGGGTCTGGCCTACATGTGACACAGTAAGAAGTCTGACAATACCAGATTTAAATCCAACCGATTTATTTGATAGTAAACTCACAAGCTTTCAACCCTCTGGTCTTCATCAGGTGAAAACTTCAGCCCAACAGGCCCGCGCCGCCATTTTAACGTTCCCACGTCCACCCTGACCCTTGTCTATGTTTACAGAAATCTGCATTGAACCAAATTGGGGAGACAATTTAGGGAGAATTTGTTTCGCCAATCAGCCTAAGAGGCTTGTGGGAGGAAACCGGAGCATCCAGAGAAAACTCACGCAAGCACGGGGAGAATGTGCAAACTCCCACAGACACAGGCCCAAATCCACGTATCTGTACAGCACAGCAATAGTCACTGAGCTGTCGCGTTGCCCATCAAATGGTCCAGGTCAAGAGTACACTAATGATGTGAAGCACTAGAATACTCTTGGATAAAAATCCAAGAGCAGCCCTCTCACGACCCATCGCGTGTATACCCCTTATTAGACAACAAGGTGGATCAAAGCACCTGTAGGATAAAAGAGAAATATATCAATAACATGCACAATTTATACAATTTCCAAGAATGTTCCAAGGCTCATGATCCCTATTTAAATCAGTCTACTATATCATTCCATCCCTATTCCGTTCATGTGCCCATCTCTTAAATAACTCCAGAGTACCTGCCTCCACCACCTTACTTGGCAGTGCGTTCCATACCCCCACCACCCTCTGTGTGAAAAAACTCCCTCTAACTTCTAAATTATACCCTACCCCCCTCACCCTAAGCCTGTGGCCCCTTGTGATATTTGATTCCAACCTAGGAAAAAGCTTAACCCTGTTTACTCTATCTATACCCCTCATAATCTTGTACACCTCTATTAGATCTCCTCTCAGTCTCCATCTTTCTAAAGAAAATAGCCCCAATTTGACTAACCTCTCCTCATAACTCAGACCTTCCATACCAGGCAGCATCCTGGTAAATCTCCCCTGTGCTCTCTCCAGGGTCTCCACGTCCTTCCGGCAGTAAGGCGACCAGAACTGGACGCGGTAATCCAAACGAATTCCAAATGTTCTAAATAACTGCAACATTAAAGGCCAGCTCTTATACTCTATACCTCTTCCTATAAATGTTAACATACCATAAGCTTTCTTCACAACCTTCTCCACTTGCTCTGCCACCTTCAGAGACTTGTGCACCTGCACCCCCAAGTCCCTCTGCATTTCTATACTCTTAATAGGTCTACCCTTTATCATATACCTCCCCGCTACATTCTTTCTCCCGAAATGCTCACCTCGCAAATATCAGGATTAAATTCCATCTGCCCAAGCTACCAGCCTATCTATGTCCTGCTGCATCGCCTGACAATGCCCCTCACTATCCGCAAGTCCAGCCATCTTTGTGTCATCTGCAAATTTGCTGATCACTCCACTTACTCCCTCTTCCAAGTCATTTATATATATTACAAATAGAAGAGGTCCCAGTACCGAGCCCTGCGGCACACCACTAGTGACCGACCTCCAGCTAGAAAAACACCCTTCCACTATTACTCTCTGTCTCCTATTACCAAGCCAGTTACTTATCCATTTAGCTACTTGTCCTTGTATTCCATTAGCCTTGACTTTTTCAACTAATTTCCCATGAGGGACTTTGTCAAACGTCTTACTGAAATCCATACAGATGACACCAACGGCTCGCCCTTCGTTCACCATTTTTGTCACCTCCTCAAAAAATTCTACCAGATTCGTAAAGCATGACCTCCCCTTAACAAATCCATGCTGCGTATCCCTAATCAGATCGCAACACGCTAAGTGCCTATACATCCTATCTCTAAGAATCCCTCCAACAGATTCCCTACCACGGACGTCAAACTCACCGGCCTATAATTACCAGGATTATCCCTACTACCCTTTTTGAACAACGGTTCCACATTCGCTATCCTCCAGTCCTCTAGGACCTCACCTGTGTCCAAAGAAGAGACAAAGATTTGCGTCAGAGGCCCAGCAATTTTTGAGGGGTGGGGGGTGGGGGGTACCAGGACGGGTTGTTGGTGATCTTGACACCTAAAAACTTGAAGTTCTCGACCATTTCTCCTTTGTCCCCGTTGATGTAGACAGGGGCATGTTCTCCTTTACACTTCCTGAAGTCGATGACAATCTCCTGTGTTTTGTTGACATTGAGGGAGAGATTATTGTTGCCGCACCAGAATCTCTATCTCATTCTCGTCATTGTTTGAGATCTGACCCACTACGATGATGTCTTCAGCAAATTTGAAAATTGAATTGGAGGGGAATTTGGCCACGCAGTCACAGGTGGATAAGGAGAAAACTAGGGGGCTGAGAACACAACCTTGTGGGGCACTGGTGTTAGTGATGATCATGGAGGAGGTATTATTGCCTATCCTTAGGACTGTGGACTGTGAATTAGGACTCCAATGGATTCCATCCTTTCCAATCCCAAAAGAAGGGCAGCCGATATTCCAGGGACTAGGGCCTTACTGCCTGGCTGTCAGCCTGAGGGATAAGAAAAGGCAGGCTGTGTCACCTGATGCATTCAAATTTTTCATTTCCCTCATTGGTTCCTGGCCAGGTGGGCAAGTAGGATTCTTGACAAAAGCAGGAATACAATTATATTTAAGTTCAGACATTGGCTGGCATGGTGGCACAGTGGTTAACACTGCTGCCTCACGTTGCCAGGGATCCAGGTTCAATTCTGGCCTCAGATCACTGTCTGTGTGGAGTTTGATGTAGAGATGCCGGTGTTGGATTGGGGTGAACTCAGTAAGAGGTCTGACAACATCAGCTTTAAATCCAGCCGATTTATTTGATAGTAAACTAGCAAGCTTTCAACTTTATGGCCTTCATCAGGCGAATGAGATGTTCTGGTCTACAATAGTACACATATCAGCACAGATAGTTTACAGATTACTGATTAGAATGCGAATCCTTACACCTAACCTGCTATTCAAGTCTTAAAATGGCTAACAATGTGAGTGGAAGGAGCACTGAGCATAGGTTAGAGAGATGTGTATTGTCTCCAGACAGCACAGTAAGTGAGGTTTTTTGCTAACCCAGGCAAGTCACAGGGGTTACAGATAGTGTGACATGAAGCCAAGATCCCTGTTAAGACTGTCCTCATGTGTGCAGAACTTGGCTATCAGTTTCTGCTCAGCAGCTCTGTGCTGTCGTGTGTCATGCAGGCCCCCTTGAAGAACGTTTACCCGAAGGTCGGAGGCCGAATGCCCGTGACTACTGAAGTGTTCGCCCACAGGAAGGGAACTGTTTTGCCTGGTGATTGTCGAGTGATGTTCATTCATCCGCTGTCATAGTGTCTGCATGGTCTCCCCAATGTACCATGCTTCGGGACATCCTTTCTTGCAACGTATCAGGTAGACAACATTGGCCGAGTTGCAAGAGTACGTACCATGTAGCTGGTGAATGGTATTCTCACGTTTGATGTCGTCCATGTCTATGATCCGGCATGTCTTGCAGAGGTTGCTGTGGCAGGGTTGTGTAGTATTGTGGTCACTGTTCTCCTGAAGGTTGGGTAGTTTGCTGCAAACAATGATCTGTTTGAGGTTGCGCAGTTGTCTGAAGGCAAGAAGTTGGGGGGTGGGGATGGCCCTACTAACCTGTGCTCAGTGCTCCTTCCACTCCCATTGTTAGCCACTTTAAGACTTGAATAGCAGGTTAGGTGTAAAGATTCGCATTCGAATCAGTAATCTGTAAATTGTCTGTGTTGGTATGTGTGCTGTTGGAGACCAGAACACCTCATTTGCCTGACGAAGGCTACAAAAGCCGAAAGCTTACGGGTTTACTATCAAATAAATCGGTTGGATTTAAAACTGCTGTTGTCAGACCTCTTAATGTGCGTGGAGTTTGCACATTCTCCCACGTCCGTGTGAGTTTCGTCTGCATGCTCTGGTTTCCTCCCACAGCCCAAAGATGTGCAGGTTAGTTTGATTGGACATGCTAAAATTACCTCTTAGTATTGGGGACTGGTGAGTTAATGCATGGAGTTACAGGGATATGTCCCAGGTGGAACTGAGGTCAGTGCTGGCTCAATGGGCCAAATAGCCTCCTTCTGCATTGCAGGGATTCTATGATTCTGCAATCCCTTTTGTAATAGCACAGAGATTGCTTTGGAGACATTCTGCTCTCTGCATTCTTAACTGCTTTCCCCAATAATCTCATTGACCTTCCCCAAGATGGAGCTCATAACTTGTACCATCTCCTGACTGGATAACAACATTTTACCTACATGAATTAGATCCCCACTTTGGTCAATTAATGTGGTTAAAATCCCTTCAGCTGCCTCTGAATCCATGTTCCCATGGATTCGATTCCCCAGTTCAGTCAGCCACCGCCTACCTCCATCCATCCATCTCGACCTCCTTTGTGTAGAACCTCCAGTCCTGCAAGTGTGTAAGGGCTCCTCCAAATTTCTCCTGTGGTTCACTTTCCCTTTTTAATTAATTTAAAATCAGGAGAAACAAATTGAGGCAGCTATGATGTGGAGCCACCTGTACTTATCATGTTGCAACTGTACAAAACTCTAGTGCGGCCGCACTTGGAGTATTGTGTACAGTTCTGGTCGCCACATTATAAGAAAGATGTGGAGGCATTGGAGAGGGTACAGAGGAGGTTTACCAGGATGTTGCCTGGTGTGGAGGGCAGGTCTTATGAGGAAAGGCTGAGGGACTTGAAATTATTTTCATTAGAGAGAAGAAGGTTAAGAGGTGACTTAATTGAGACATATAAGATGATCAGAGGGTTAGATAGGGTGGATAGTGAGAGCCTTTTTCCTCAGATGGAAATTAAGGGGTGGTAGTTATAGGACAGATGCTAGAGGTGGGTTCTTTACTCAGAGGGTAGTAAGGGTGTGGAATGCCCTACCTGCAGCTGTTGTAGACTCGTCAAGTTTAAGGGCATTCAAATGGTCAGTGGATAGGCAGATGGATAACATTGGAATAGTTTAGGTTAGAAGATCATAAAATTGGTTCCACTGGTCGGCGCAACATTGAGGGCTGAAGGGCCTGTACTGCGCTGTAATGTTCTATGTTCTATGTAGTGGACTGGGATGGGCAGAGTGAGAAGTCTCACAACACCAGGTTAAAGCCCAACAGGTTTATTTGGAATCACGAGCTTTTGGAGTGCTGCTTCTACCTCGGGTGAGTCACTCATCCTGATGAAGGGGCAATGCTCCGAAAGCTTGTGAGCTTTATTGTGGTGTGGTGAGATTTCTTACAAGAAGCAGACCTTGTTTCCATGGAGAAGCTGTGGAATGGGAATTGAATTGTTGGTGGCCTGTGTGGACGAAGGATTTGGGTTCAATGTAATTGTAACGGTAAACACTGAGAATCCAGTGACAGTGTGTGTCTCTCCTGTAGAGGATATTGGGGTGCCCCATAAAGAGAAAACATCAGGGCAATCTGATGGAGAGAATGGCCTGGTATTTATTCAAATGTTAAATCCATCATGAATGCACACTAAGATTTAAAGTCACAGGAACTTCATTGTTATATTTCAAATCACCTGATTCCATCACTTTAACTCTAAAAAAAATTCCACCTTTCCTCTGGCCATATCCATCTAAAGATAGAATATGGATTAAGAGAGGGCAGAAGATGTTTTTTCCAGTGACAGCACCATGATCAGCATAGGCTTAGAGGACCGAAGGGCCTGTCCCTGTGCTATACTCTTTGTATTTATTGGTGAATTAGGCAGTAACATAACAAAAAGGTGTTCCGATGCCTCTAACCTCGCATGATGGATAACAGAGGCATTGCTATCAATCTGTTCACAGCAGTCACTTCCACTCTGTCTATTACAGAACTGGGACCAACGTAACTAAGGACACTGTACACCCCAGACATTCTCTCTTTCACCCTTTTCCATCAGGAAAAAGATACAAAAGTCTGAGGACATGTACCAATTGACTCAGGAACAGCTTCTTCCCTGCTGCCGTCAGACTTTTGAATAGAATCACTTTGCATTAAGTTGATCTTTCTCTAGCTATGAGTGTAACACTACTCTCTCGTTTCCTTCTCTATGAATGGTATGTTTGGTCTGTGTTGTGCAGAAGGAACAATACTTTTCACTGTACACCAATATATGTGACAATAATAAATCAAATCAAACCAAAAACCTGTTTAACATTTGAATAAATACCAGGCCATTCTCTCCATCAGATTGCCCTGATGTTTTCTCTTTATGGGGCACCCCAATATCCTCTACAGGAGAGACACACACTGTCACTGGATTCTCAGTGTTTACCGTTACAATTACATTGAACCCAAACCCTTCGTCCACACAGGCCACCAACAATTCAATTCCCATTCCACAGCTTCTCCATGGAAACAAGGTCTGCTTCTTCCCTATTTCCCCATCGGCTTGGTGCTTTCTTGCTTCCTCTCACTCTTTCATCACTGGCCAGATTATATTTATACTGTTCATCTTGAAGATCACTTCAACACCAGCTCTTAAATACTGCTGAGTGTGTATGTAACAGGCTCCGTTCGATTATCACATGCATACCTTCTCGTCATTCCTGGGAAGTGATCAAACGCAGTATCCGGTTACTTATCAGTCTGTTTATCAGTCTGGAGATGTTAGGGGTAAGTTTTTCACTCAGAGGATGGTGAGTGAGTGGAATCGGCTGCCGTCGGAGGTTGTTGAGGCAAACTCGCTGGGGTCTTTTAAAAGACATCTGGATGAGTACGTGGGATTTAATGGGATTGGGAGTTATAGATAGGCCTGGTAGGTATGTATATGATTGGTGTAACTTGTACTGTAGTGTTCTATATTCTACGTTCTATAATTGCTGTTTCTTCTACCCCTGCCTCCAGTTCTGTGTTGGCCAGGGTGATGATAACTGGAGTGAGGGAGAGGGTTTGAGGGTTGTATGGTACGCCTGACTGTGTTCGGATGGCCAGAGGGCTCAGCCAATAATGGCTATTGGTTCATAACGTGACCACCATTCATCAGCATTATCCAGCTCCATAACTATTAATCTGTCGACTGGGGGTGGCACGGTGGCACATTGGTTAGCACTGCTGCCTCACAGCGCCAGAGACCCAGGTTCAATTCCCCGCTCGGGTCACTGTTTGTATGCAGTCTGCACATTCTCCCCGTGTCTGCGTGGGTTTCCTCCGGGTGCTCTGGTGTCCTCCCACAGTCCAAAGGTGTGCGGGTTAGGTTGATCGGCCATGATAAATCAGGGAATTAGGGTAATTATGTGGGGTTACAGAATGAGGCCCTGGGTGGGATTGTGGTTGGTGCAGATTCGAATGGCCTCCTTCTGCACTGTAGGGTTTCTATGAATCTGTGACTTGCCTGTGAGGTACGGGGAATGTATGTTGTTTCAGCTGATTAACATGGACTCAGCAATCAGCATTTGTCCACTTGGATGCTTGACAGGATGGGATTTTATGGTTGCGTTTGTCCCAAGACTGGAAATTTCCACTCTAGGTCAACGGATCTTGGCACGTTCTGCCGAATTTTCTGTCCCGCCCGCTCCAATTCCTGTGGTGACCGAGATAAGAAAATTCTAACAGGGATTTGATTTGTTAATGATTGGGTGAGAACCCTTGACCTTTGGGTTGCTTTTCTCCTGTTGAAGATTGGTCTGGGCCATAACCTGGCCCCCTGGTTATAACCTTGAGAAATAACTGGTGAACAGCCAGGACAGCCTGTCCTGACCATCCCAGGTTACAGGCTGCATTCTTCAATCCGTGCAGACTCCCTCCACCTGTGGGCTGGACAGATGACCAGCACCCACATTTTTTAGTTACCACATTGTCCTCATGGACAGAATTTCACTGGGACTAAGGGAACGGTACTCTTGGAGGAGTATCTGGCTGTCCCACCAACTGAATATGTTTTTGTCTTCACAATGGAGGACACAAGTAATGCAGCAGTAATATTGGGGAACACAAAGCTTATTAAGAGGGAGGAACTCAGTATTACTAGGGAAATGGTCTTGAGGAAATTGACAGGTTTGAAGGTGGATAAATCCCCAGGAACTGGTAATCTACATCCCAGAATACTGAAGGAAGTAGCCCTAGGAATAATGGATGCATTGGCCGTCATCTCCTAAGATTCTATAGACTTTGGAATACTTCCTACAGATAGGAGCTATGATGTGGAGCTGACGGCATTGAACAGTGAGAAGTCTGACAACACCAGATTAAAGTCCAACAGGTTCATTTGGAATCACAAACTTTCAGAGCACTGCTCCTTCATCAGGTGCTCCTTCTGGAGCAACGCTCTGAAATCTCATGATTCTAAATAAACCTGTTGGACTTTAACCTGGTGTTGTCAGACTTCTAACAGATTAGAGGGTAGAGAGAAAACAGGGAATTCTAGCCTGACATTGGTAGTGGGGAAACTATACTTTTTATAGATATGATGTGGCGGTGCTGGCGTTGGCCTGGGGTACAGATCTGGACAGATTCATTAGGATAATACAAATTATAAAGTTGACAAATGAGTCATGAAAGAAGAAAATATTCATCGGCTGGATTACTGTATAAATTTGTTTCCTTTCCTGTGATGTTAAAAATGGGAAATTGTTGTTCACCTGATGCCTTGTAGCAGTTTTCACAGTAACAATGGCCACGGGCACTATGAGTCCTCCAACTAACTTCAAGCAAAGGAAAAGCTTCTCAGGTCTCAATCCCCCGCAATGTTGCTAATGGCTGAAGCATTAACAATCCTAACACAATGGTTTCAATATCGAGGTTAACCCGACACCAGTGTCTCCAAAAACAAGAGGAAACCTGATTCCAATTAAACCTTGAGATTCCAGACATCCTGTGTCCAACATTGAGGCGGGATGTCACATGACACAAGATGTGATATCGTCTGTTGGAAATGAATTCCAGCAGTTTTAACCTCCAATATGAACAGAACTCCAGCTAACAGCCTGTACTATCTGCCATCAAGCGGCAGGAAGAACTCAGACCCTCATAAGACCATAAAATATAGCAGCAGAATTAGGCCACTCAGCCCATCGAGTCTGCTCCACCATTCAATCGTGGCTGATATTTTTCTCATCCCCATTCTCCTGCCTTTTCCCCGTAATCCCTAATCCCCTGATCATCAAACCTGCCAACTGCTGAAACCCTGGAATGCGTCCCTCCAGACTAACTCATTCTACTTGCCTTCTCCTGCCATGGAAGACTCACTCTGGAAATTGGAGCATTTTACAACCTCCCCCAGAAAAGAACATTCTGGTTGATTTCTGATTCCTTATTCTCTTCCTTTTTCCTTATCTTCCTCTTTTTTGTGTGAGTATGGGTGGCTTGGTGGCACTGCTGCCTCACAGCGCTGGGGACCCAGGTTCAATTCTAGCCTCAGGTGACTGTGTGGAATTTGCATATAGAAACAAAGAAACGAGAAGCAGGAGAAGGCCATTCGGCCCTTTGAACCTGCTCTACTTTTCATTTTGTTTGTGGCTGATCGTCAGATTCAATATCCTGATCCCCCTTCCCCCCACATCATTTGATCCCTTTAGCCCCAAGAGCAATATATAATTTCTTCTTGAAATCAGACAATGTTTTGGCCTCAACTACTTTCTGTGGGAGTGAATTCCACACATTCGCCATCCTCTGGGTGAAGAAATTTCTCCTCACCTCAGTTCTAAAAGGTTTACTCCTTTTCCTCAAACTATGACCCCTAGTTCTAGACTCCCCCACCATTGGGAACATTCTTTCTGAATCGACCCTGTCTAACCTTGTTAGAATTTTATAAATCTCTGTGAGATCCCCTCTGCTTTCATTCTTCTAAACTCCAATGAATATAATCCTAACCAACTTAGTCTCTCCTCATATGACAGACCTGCCATCCCATTCTTCCCATGTCTGCATGGATTTCCTCCAAGTTCTCTGGGTTCCTCCCACAGTCCAAAGATGTGTGGGACAGGTTGATTGTCCATGCTACATTGCCTCTTAATGTGAGAGGGATTAGAAGGGTAAGTATGTGGGGGTTACAGTGATAGGTTAGAGTGTTAGGTCTCGGCTCAGTTTGATGTTGGTGCAACCTTGGTGGGCCAAATGGCCTCCTTCTGCACCGTAGGGACTTGATGAATCTATAAAAGGAATGGTCGTAGGTCAGTCTGTCTTATGTGTTTGTGTTAAAACAAATCATCCTTTTACTTTTATCTTGCCTTGAGTTTGCTGTCACACTGTGAGCCAACTAGTCTCATAGAAGCTCTGACTTGTAACTTAGGTTTCTAATCTTCACTCTTAAGAACTCATCTTGGAATGTCCTCCCAACCTACTTTTCATTTGGATAGTTTCATCAAGGATCCACAACCAGAGTTTCAGTCTCTCTTCCTGATGTGCCTCTCCCCTGTATTACCAAGTGCATTCAAGTTCCGTCTTCCACACTCACTCATGTTATGAATGGAGGACTAGAACATTTCCAGATTTAAGGGTTGGGGAAAATACACCATCGTTTATAAAGTGGAAAATAGAATTAAAAATTTCCTTTCTGTTCACAGATGAGTAAGGTGGGAAATTGGTGTACTTTATATTGATCCTCCTATCCGTGACATTGTCTTTTCTGCTTATGGTCACAGTAAAAAACGATTTTAGTCGCCACAGTCCCAGCTGACCAAAGGCTGCTTTCCTCTTTGAAGGGGGGAGTTGACTGGTGATGATTTAACCTGAGGGTCACCACACCTCAGGCAAGGGGCAAGATTGAGGAGATGGGACCTTCATGATTAACTACAGTCAGTGCAGGAACCCGCTATGTTCGCATCAGTCTGTATCACTGTAATAACCCCATAATCTGCATGAGGAAGCGCCAATTGATCTCCCAGTTGGGCTGGTTGAATATGAGCTCCTTAGGGATTGGTGATTAGTCAACCAGATAGAGTTGTGTACTGGGCGCTGTGTAAAGCAAGACCCCGAGAAGGTCCATTAACCATTTAGTCCTGGTTGGGACCTATTGTGTTCACCACTGGTTTGTGGTTGTTATTTATGTTCATTTTGTGCAGTAAAAGTAGGGTTCTTTCACAGCCGACTCCTGGACTTATTATAATTACAAACCAGCTGTTTAGCCAAATAAGCAAACCGAACCCCAAAATTCAGAGTAAGTAATGTAAACCAACAAGTGACCTGTGTTCAGGCACCCCTGACTCTGAAACCAGGTGACAGATGCCACGCAAAACATCTATGGCCAAAATTTTCTGCTGCCAAATAAACTTGTTGGACTTTAACCTGGTGTTGTGAGACTTCTCACAGAATGTTCTGGCCTCTCAAGCTGGCAAAATGCTCCAGTTTCAACCATGATGTACCCCAGCCATTGGTTTCCCAGTGATGAGGAGTGTGTTCAATAGGAAACAACAACAGGGCCAGCAAATCCTGCTGACAGCCAATGGCAAGCTGCCTCCAGCACAGCTAAACACAGGGTGAATTGCAGAGAGAATCTGACTTTCTTATCAACTACCTCCAAACGCTTGTCACACTGTGAGCCAACTAGTCTCACAGAAGCTCTGACTTGTAACTTAGGTTTCTAATCTTCACTCTCATAGAACTCACCTTGGAATGTCCTCCCAACCTACTTTTCATTTGGATAGCTTCAACAAGGATCCACATCCAGAGTTTCAGTCTCTCTTTCTGACATTCCTCTCCCCAGATTACCAAGTATACTCAAGTTTGTCTTCCACACTCTCTCATGTATTCAATAGAACACGACTGCTTCACAGGTCAATAGTAAGAAGTCACCCACCTTTGACTGTCTCCATCAAAGCATAAGACCATGAGATATAGAGCAGAACTAGGCCACTCGGCCCATAAAGTCTGTTGCGCCATTCAATCATGGCTGGTATTTTTCTCATCCCCATTCTCCTGCCTTTTTCCCATAATCATTGATCCCTTTATTAATCAAGAACCTATCTCTGTCTTAAGGACACTCAAAACCTTTCACACAGAGGATGGTGAGTATCTGGAACAAGCTACCAGAGGTAGTAGTAGAGGTAGGTACAATTTTATCTTTTAGAAAGCATTTAGACAGTTACATGAGTACGATGGGTATAGAGGGATATGGGGCAAGTGCAGGCAATTGGGACAAGCTTAGAGGTTTTTAAAAAAAGGGCAGCACGTACAAGTTGGGCCAAAAGGCCTGTTTCTATTATGTAAACCTCTATGACTCTATGATCCGGCCTCCACAACCTTCTGCGGCAAAGAGTTCCACAAATTCCCCACTTTCTGGCTGAAAAAAATTCCTCCTCATCTCTGTTGTAAACTTTAACCTGAGGTTGTGCTCTCTGGTTCTAATTTTTCCTACTAGTAGAAACATCCTCTCCATGTCCACTCTATCCAGATCTCGCATTGTCCTGTAAGTTTCAATAAGATCCCCCTCATCCTTCTAAACTCCAACAAGTGCAGACCCAGAGCCCTCAACCATTCCTCATATGACAAGCTCTTCATTCCAGGGATCATTCTTGTGAACCTCCTCTGGACCCTTTCCAAGGCACATCCTTCCTTAGATACGGGGCCCAAAACTGTTCACAATATTCCAAATGGGGTCTGACCAGCCTCAGAAGTACATCCCTGTTCTTGTATTCTAGCCCTCTCGACATGAATGCGAACATTGCATTTGCCTTCCTAACAGTCGATTGAACCTACACATTAATTTTACGGGAATCTTGAACAATAACTCCCAGGCCCCTTTGTGTTTCTGGTTTCCTAAGCATTTTCCCATTTAGAAAATAGTCTATGCCTCCATTCCTCCCTCCAAAGTGCACATTGTTTCCACATTGTATTTCATCTGCCACTTCTTTACCCACTCTCTTAACCTGTCCAAGTCCTTCTGCAGTGTCCCTGTTTCCTCAATACTACCTGTCCCTCTACATATCTTCGTATGATCTGCAAGCTTAGCAACAATGCCTTTAGTTCCTTCCTCCAAATCATTAATGTATTTTGTGAAAAGTTGTGATCCCAGCACTGACTCCTGAGGCACACTACTAGTCACTGGCTGCCATCCTGAAAAGAACCCCTTTATCCCCACTCCCTACCTTCTGCCAGTCAGCCAATCCTCTCGCCATACCAGGACCTTACCCTTAACACAATGGGCCCTTAACTTATTTAACGGTCTCCTATGTGACACCTTGTCAAAGGCCTACTGGAAATCTAAATAAATCACATCCACTGGTTCTCCTTTATCTAACTTCCTTGTTACCTCCTCAAGGAACTCTAACAGATTTGTCAGACATAACCTCCCCTTTACGAAGCCGTGCTGACTCAGTTCTACTTTATCATTGCATTTTCAAGTATTCTGTGATCTCATCTTTACTAATGGATTTTAAAATCTTGCCAATGACCGAAGTCAGACTAACCTGTCTATAATTTCCTGTCTGCTAACTCCCTCCCTTTTTAAACAGTGTGTTATATTGGCTACTTTCCAGTCCTCCTCTGGGACCCTCCCTGCCTCCAGTGATTCCTGAAAGATCATCACTAATGCGTCCGCAATTTCCTCAGCTCTCTCTTTTAGAACCCTGGTGGGTAGTCCATCTGGTCCAGGTGATTTATCCACCTTCAGACCTCTCAATTTCCCCAGAACCTTCTCCTTAGTGATGGCCACTGCCCTCCCCTGTGCTCCCTGACTCTCCTGGAGCTCTGGCATCCTACTACTGTTTTCCATCGTGAAGACTGATGCAAAGTAATTATTCAGTTCCTCTGCTATTGCTTTATTCCCTATTATCACTTCTCCAGCTTCATTTTCCAATCGTCCAATGGCTATTTTTGCCTCTCTCTTATCTTTTATTTATTGGAACAAACTCTTTCTATCTTCTTTGATATTAGTAGCTAGCTTACACTCATATTTCATCTTCTCCCCCATTATTGTGTTTTTTAGTCTTCCTCTGCTTGCTTTTCAAGGTTTCCTAATCCTCGCTACCTTGAATGCTTTTTCTTTTGTTTTTATGCTGTCCTTGACTTCCCTCGTCAGCCATGGATGCCTTGTCCTCCCCTTAGCGTGTTCCCTCCTCCTTGGGATGAATTTCTGTTGTGCCTTCTGAAAAACCCCCAAAAACTCCTACCATTGCTGTTCCACTGTCTTCCTTGCTCAGCTCTCTTTCCAATCAACTCTGCCCAGCTCCTCCCTCATGTTTCTGTCGTTACCTTTATTTAATTGTAATAACGTTACATCTGATTCAAACTGCAGGGTAAATTCTACCAGATTGTGGTCACTGCTTTTGAAAGTTTCCTTCACCTAAAATTCCCTAATCAAGTCTGCCTTTTTACAGATCATCAAATCCAGAATTGCCTGCTCCCTAGAAGTCTCTGTCACAAGCTCTCCAAAAAAAAATCTCTTAGACATTCCACAAATTCCTTTTCTTAGGATCCACTACCTACCTGATTTTCCCAGTCCACCTGCACATTGAAGTCCCCCATGATTATTATAATTTTGCCTTATTTATATGCTTTTTGATCTCATGGTTTATTTTCTGCCCCAAATCCTGAATACTGCTAGGGAGCCTGAACATAACTCCCATCAGGGTCTTTTTACCTTTCTGATTCCTTAACCCTACCCATAGAGATTCTAATCCTATATCAATTCTCCTTTAGTGGCTCTCACAGATCCAAGGACAAGAACATATGAAGTTGGCCATCTGGCCCCTCAAGCCTGCTCCGCCACTCAATAAGATCATGCTGATTTTTCTGTGGACTCAGCTCCACTTATCCACCCACTCACCATAACCCTTAATACATATCACATGCATCAGCAGTTGGGATCAAGTGGATCCCTTGAAGATTATAGAGAGTGTAGGAATAGAGTTAAGAGAGAAATCAGGAGGGCAAAAAGAGGACGCAATATTGTTTTGGCAGATAAGGCAAAGGAGGATCCAAAGAACTTCTACAAAACATAACGGGCAAAAGAGTAACAAGGGAGAGAGAGTAGAGCCTCTTAAAGATCATCAAGGTCATCTATGTGCAGATCCAAAAGAGATGGGTGAGATCCAAAATGAATATTTCGCATCAGTATTTACTGCTGAGAAACACGTGGATGTTAGGAAACTTGGGGAAATAAATTGTGATATCTTGGGGAGTGTCCATATTACAGAGAAGGAGGTGCTGGAAGTCTTAAAGTGCATCAAGTTAGATAAATCCCCAGGACATAATGAAGTGCATTCCAGTGTGTTGTGGGAGACTAGGGAGGAAATTGCAGGTCCCGTAGCAGAGATATTTGAAATATTGACAGCCACAGTCAAGGTGCCTGAAGGTTGGAGGCTGACAAATGTTTAAGAACGGCTGCAGAGAAAAGCCATTTGTGGAGTCATAGGTGGACAGAGAGGAAGTTTCCATGCTGTAAACCTCTATGACTCTCTACTCACTTTGTCCCAAGTCTGCTTTCAGCAATTTCCTCTCTTTACATTTGGAACCTTCTTCTGCTTTTCACTCTTGACCTTTCGTCATGCAATCTTTTTCAAATTTCTGTTTCTTTTTCCTTTGATTTAATTTACAGGCCTTCTTGGGACCTTTCCCCTTTTTCTTTAGAACTCGTTTCCTGCAGTGCCCTCTCACAGCAGACTGCTGACAGCTTGGTATCTCCTTTGAGATTCAGAACTGACTTGACTTTCACTGTTACTTTAACTTTCGGACAACTCATTTAAGATTATTTCATATATTTTCCTCATCAATCTATCAGATTTAAACTGTTCAGTTCACCTCAGAGCGTAATCACCAACTGAAACTCAAACTGCTTCCTGCTCCCTCTGGCCTCTCGGTTGCTCAGCAACAGCCTGGTGTTTGCTTTAATTTCCCTTTAAGGATGTTAAACCTCATTAAAAATCAGATTACACAACAGTTCCAGCCTGCTGTCTCCATTCTAAAATGAAACTAGACCCAGCTTTCACCTTTTAACCACAAATAAAAAACATAAATTAAATTTAAAGCCAATTTATTGTTAACATTAAACATGTTACATGAGACAAATTATTTAAAATTAGCTCTGTTTTCACACTTCTTCCCCTGACCCTTTTTCTCAACTGCCCCTTGGTCAGTCACAAGAATGGTTTGTTTCAAATTCTTTCACCATAGAGATATTATCCCATTCTGAAGGTATTTGTGTGATATCTGTGTGTCAGAATGATATCTGCTGTGTCAGTGTAATATCTGTGTGTCAGTGTGATATCTGGTGTGTCAGAGTGATATCTGGTGTGTCAGAGTGATATCTGGTGTGTCAGTGTGATATCTGTTGTATCAGTGTAAAGCTGGTGTGTCAGTGTGATATCTGGTGTGTCAGAGTGATATCTGGTGTGATATAAGAACATGAGAAATAGGAGCAGGAGTTGGCCATCCAGACCCTCGAGCCTGCCCCGCCATTCAATAAGATCATGGCTGATCTGTAGTGGTTCAGTTCCACTTTCCCACTTTCTCCCCATAACCCTTAATTCCCTTGTCAATTAAAAACCTGTCCACTCTTGACTTGAACATATTCAGTGAGGAAGCCTCCACCACCTCATCAGGCAGAGAATTCCAAAGATTCACCACCCTTTGAGTGAAGAAACCCTCCGCAACTCCGATCTGAACCACCCCCCCTCCTCCCACCCCCCCCCCCCCCACCCCACCCCCACCACCCGGCTCCCGCCAATCTTGAGGCTGTGCCCTCTAGTCCTGCTATCTTTGTTAAGTGGGAAGAGTCTCTCAACCTCTACCCTATCCATCCCCTTCATTATCTTATATGTTTCTACAAGATCTCGTGTCAGCCTTCTAAACTCCAACGAGTACAAACCTAGCCTACTTAGTCTTTCCTCATAATCCAACGCCCTCATCTCCAATATCAGCCTAGTGAACAGTCTCTGCACCCCTTCCAAGGCCAATATATCCTTCCTCGAATGCGGTGACCAAAACTGCACACAGTACTCCAACTTTGGCCTCACCAGTACCCTATACAGCTGCAACAGAATCTCCCTACTTTTATATTCTATCCCCTCGCTATAAAGGCCAACATCCCATTCGCCTTCTTAATCACCTACTGCACCTGCAGACTGTGTTTTTGCAATTCGTGCACAAGGACCCCCAGGTCCCTCTGCACCGTCGCATGCTGCAGCTTTTCACCATTTAAATAGTAATCCTTCCTACCATTATTCCTACCAAAGTGGATAACCTCACACTTGCTAACATTATACTCCATCTGCCAGGTCCTCGCCCACTCACTCAACCTATCCAGATCCCTCTGCAGGCTTTCCACACCCTCCACACAATTTGCTTTTCTGCTCATCTTCGTGTCATCAGCAAATTTCGTCACCCTGCACTCAGCCCCTTCCTCCAGATCATCTGTGTAAATGGTAAATAGTTGTGGCCCCAGCACCGATCCCTGGGACACTCCACTAGTCACCAGCTGCCAATCAGAATAGCACCCATTAATACCTACCCTCTGCTTCCTATTAGACAACCAATCCACTATCCAGTCTAACACCCTACCCCCGACTCCCTGTACTTTAACCTTCTTCAGCAATCTTTTGTGAGGCACCTTATCAAACACTTTTTTGAAAATCCAAAAACACCACATCCACTGGTTCCCCTCTACCTACCTCTATCTATCGGGTGTGTCAGTGTGATATCTGTGTGTCAGTGTGATATCTGTTGTGTCAGAGTGATATCTGATGTATCAGTGTGATATCTGTGTGTCAGTGTAATATCTGGTGTGTCAGTGTGATATCTGTATGTCAGTGTGATATCTGTATGTCAGTGTAATATCTGTATGTCAGTGTAATATCTGTATGTCAGTGTGATATCTGTATGTCAGTGTAATATCTGTATGTCAGTGTGATATCTGTGTGTCAGTGTGATATCTGGTGTGTCAATGTGATATCTGTGTGTCAGTGTGATATCTGTGTGTCAGTGTGATATCTGTATGTCAGTGTAATATCTGTGTGTCAGTGTGATATCTGTATGTCAGTGTAATATCTGTATGTCAGTGTGATATCTGTGTGTCAGTGTGATATCTGGTGTGTCAATGTGATATCTGTGTGTCAGTGTGATATCTGGTGTGTCAATGTGATATCTGTGTGTCAGTGTGATATCTGTATGTCAGTGTGATATCTGTATGTCAGTGTAATATCTGTATGTCAGTGTGATATCTGTGTGTCAGTGTGATATCTGGTGTGTCAATGTGATATCTGTGTGTCAGTGTGATATCTGTATGTCAGTGTAATATCTGTATGTCAGTGTGATATCTGTGTGTCAGTGTGATATCTGTGTGTCAGTGTGATATCTGTGTGTCAGTGTGATATCTGTATGTCAGTGTGATATCTGTGTGTTAGTGTGATATCTGTATGTCAGTGTAATATCTGTATGTCAGTGTGATATCTGTATGTCAGTGTAATATCTGTATGTCAGTGTGATATCTGTGTGTCAGTGTGATATCTGGTGTGTCAATGTGATATCTGTATGTCAGTGTAATATCTGTATGTCAGTGTGATATCTGTGTGTCAATGTGATATCTGTGTGTCAGTGTGATATCTGGTGTGTCAATGTGATATCTGTGTGTCAGTGTGATATCTGTGTGTTAGTGTGATATCTGTGTGTCAGTGTGATATCTGTGTGTTAGTGTAATATCTGTATGTCAGTGTGATATCTGTGTGTCAATGTGATATCTATGTGTCAGTGTGATATCTGTATGTCAGTGTGATATCTGTATGTCAGTGTAATATCTGTATGTCAGTGTGATATCTGGTGTGTCAATGTGATATCTATGTGTCAGTGTGATATCTGTATGTCAGTGTGATATCTGTATGTCAGTGTGATATCTGTATGTCGGTGTGATATCTGTATGTCAGTGTGATATCTGTGTGTTAGTGTGATATCTGTGTGTCAGTGTGATATCTGTGTGTCAATGTGATATCTATGTGTCAGTGTGATATCTGTATGTCAGTGTAATATCTGTATGTCAGTGTGATATCTGTATGTCAGTGTGATATCTGGTGTGTCAATGTGATATCTGTGTGTTAGTGTGATATCTGTGTGTTAGTGTGATATCTGTGTGTCAGTGTGATATCTGTATGTCGGTGTGATATCTGTATGTCAGTGTGATATCTGTGTGTTAGTGTGATATCTGTGTGTCAATGTGATATCTATGTGTCAATGTGATATCTGTGTGTCAGTGTAATATCTATGTGTCAGTGTGATATCTGTGTGTCAGTGTAATATCTGTATGTCAGTGTGATATCTGTGTGTCAATGTGATATCTATGTGTCAGTGTGATATCTGTGTGTCAGTGTGATATCTGTGTGTCAATGTGATATCTGTGTGTCATGTATATCTGTGTGTCAGTGTGATATCTGTGTGTCAGTGTGATATCTGTGTGTCAGTGTAATATCTGTATGTCAGTGTGATATCTGTGTGTCAATGTGATATCTATGTGTCAGTGTGATATCTGTGTGTCAGTGTAATATCTGTATTCAGTGTGATATCTTGTGTCAATGTGATATCTATGTGTCGTGGATATCTGTGTGTCAGTGTATATCTGTATGTCAGGGATATCTGTGTGTCAATGTGATATCTTGTGTCAGATATCTGTGTGTCAGTGTAATATCTGTATGTCAGTGTGATATCTGTGTGTCAATGTGATATCTATGTGTCAGTGTGATATCTATGTGTCAGTGTGATATCTGTGTGTCAGTGTGATATCTGTGTGTCAGTGTGATATCTGTGTGTCAGTGTAATATCTGTATGTCAGTGTGATATCTGTGTGTCAATGTGATATCTATGTGTCAGTGTGATATCTGTGTGTCAGTGTAATATCTGTATGTCAGTGTGATATCTGTGTGTCAATGTGATATCTATGTGTCAGTGTAATATCTGTATGTCAGTGTGATATCTGTGTGTCAATTTGATATCTATGTGTCAGTGTGATATCTGTGTGTCAGTGTAATATCTGTATGTCAGTGTGATATCTGTGTGTCAATGTGATATCTATGTGTCAGTGTAATATCTGTATGTCAGTGTGATATCTGTGTGTCAATGTGATATCTATGTGTCAGTGTGATATCTGTGTGTCAGTGTAATATCTGTATGTCAGTGTGATATCTGTATGTCAGTGTGATATCTGTATGTCAGTGTAATATCTGTATGTCAGTGTGATATCTGTGTGTCAGTGTGATATCTGTGTGTCAATGTGATATCTATGTGTCAGTGTAATATCTGTATGTCAGTGTGATATCTGTGTGTCAATGTGATATCTATGTGTCAGTGTGATATCTGTGTGTCAGTGTAATATCTGTATGTCAGTGTGATATCTGTATGTCAGTGTGATATCTGTGTGTCAGTGTAATATCTGTATGTCAGTGTGATATCTGTGTGTCAGTGTGATATCTGTGTGTCAGTGTAATATGTGTATGTCAGTGTGATATCTGTGTGTCAATGTGATATCTATGTGTCAGTGTGATATCTGTGTGTCAGTGTAATATCTGTATGTCAGTGTGATATCTGTGTGTCAATGTGATATCTATGTGTCAGTGTGATATCTATGTGTCAGTGTGATATCTGTGTGTCAATGTGATATCTGTGTGTTAGTGTAATATCTGTGTGTCAGTGTGATATCTGTGTGTTAGTGTAATATCTGTGTGTCAGTGTAATATCTGTATGTCAGTGTGATATCTGTGTGTCAATGTGATATCTATGTGTCAGTGTGATATCTATGTGTCAGTGTGATATCTGTGTGTCAGTGTGATATCTGTGTGTCAGTGTGATATCTGTGTGTCAGTGTAATATCTGTATGTCAGTGTGATATCTGTGTGTCAATGTGATATCTATGTGTCAGTGTGATATCTATGTGTCAGTGTGATATCTGTTGTCAATGTATATCTGTGTGTCAGTGTATATCTGTATGTCAGTGTGATGTCTTGTGTCAATGTGATATCTGTGTGTCGTGTGATATCTGTATGTCAGTGTGATATCTGTGTTATGTATATCTGTGTGTCAGTGTGATATCTGTGTGTTAGTGTAATATCTGTGTGTCAGTGTGATATCTGTGTGTCAGTGTGATATCTGTGTTCAGTGTATATCTGTGTGTCAGTGTATATCATCTGTGTGTCATGTATATCTGTTGTCATGTGATATCTGTGTGTAGTGTATTTCATGTGATATCTGTGTGTCAGTGTGATATCTGTGTGTCAGTGTGATATCTGTGTGTCAGTGTGATATCTGTGTGTCAGTGTGATATCTGTGTGTCAGTGTGATATCTGTGTGTCAGTGTGATATCTGTGTGTCAGTGTGATATCTGTGTGTCAGTGTGATATCTGTGTGTCAGTGTGATATCTGTGTGTCAGTGTGATATCTGTGTGTCAGTGTGATATCTGTGTGTCAGTGTGATATCTGTGTGTCAGTGTGATATCTGTGTGTCAGTGTGATATCTGTGTGTCAGTGTGATATCTGTGTGTCAGTGTGATATCTGTGTGTCAGTGTGATATCTGTGTGTCAGTGTGATATCTGTGTGTCAGTGTGATATCTGTGTGTCAGTGTGATATCTGTGTGTCAGTGTGATATCTGTGTGTCAGTGTGATATCTGTGTGTCAGTGTGATATCTGTGTGTCAGTGTGATATCTTCATGTGATATCTGTTGTCAGTGTGATATCTGTGTGTCGTGGATATCTGTTGTAGTGTGATATCTGTTTTGTATATCTGTTGTCATGTGATTCTGTGTGTCATGTGATATCTGTTGTAGACACTGTTGTCAGTGTGATATCTGTGTGTCTGTTATCGTGTAGTGTGATATCTGTATGTCAGTGTGATATCTGTATGTCAGTGTGATATCTGGTGTGTCAGTGTGATATCTGTGTGTTAGTGTGATATCTGTATGTCAGTGTGATATCTGTATGTCAGTGTGATATCTGTATGTCAGTGTGATATCTGTGTGTTAGTGTGATATCTGTATGTCAGTGTGATATCTGTATGTTAGTGTGATATCTGTATGTCAGTGTGATATCTGTATGTCAGTGTGATATCTGGTGTGTCAGTGTGATATCTGTGTGTTAGTGTGATATCTGTATGTCAGTGTGATATCTGTATGTTAGTGTGATATCTGTATGTCAGTGTGATATCTGTTGTCAGTGTGATATCTGTATGTCAGTGTGATATCTGGTGTGTCAGTGTGATATCTGTGTGTTAGTGTGATATCTGTATGTCAGTGTGATATCTGTATGTCAGTGTGATATCTGTATGTCAGTGTGATATCTGGTGTGTCAGTGTGATATCTGTGTGTCAGTGTGATATCTGTGTGTCAGTGTGATATCTGGTGGGTCAGTGTGATATCTGTGTGTCAGTGTGATATCTGTGTGTCAGTGTGATATCTGTGTGTCAGTGTGATATCTGTATGTCAGTGTGATATCTGTATGTCAGTGTGATATCTGTATGTCAGTGTGATATCTGGTGTGTCAGTGTGATATCTGTGTGTCAGTGTGATATCTGTGTGTCAGTGTGATATCTGTGTGTCAGTGTGATATCTGGTGTGTCAGTGTGATATCTGTGTGTCAATGTGATATCTGTGTGTCAGTGTGATATCTGTGTGTCAGTGTGATATCTGTGTGTCAGTGTGATATCTGTGTGTCAGTGTGATATCTGTGTGTCAGTGTGATATCTGTGTGTCAGTGTGATATCTGTGTGTCAGTGTGATATCTGTGTGTCAGTGTGATATCTGTATGTCAGTGTGATATCTGTGTGTCAGTGTGATATCTGTGTGTCAGTGTGATATCTGTTGTCAGTGTGATATCTGTGGTCATGTGATATCTTGTGTCAGTGTATATCTGTTGTCAGTGTGATATCTGTGTGTCAATGTGATATCTGTGTGTCAGTGTGATATCTGTGTGTCAGTGTGATATCTGTGTGTCAATGTGATATCTGTGTGTCAGTGTGATATCTGTGTGTCAGTGTGATATCTGGTGTGTCAGTGTGATATCTATGTGTCAGTGTAATATCTGTGTATATTGTATCTGTTAATTCTCAGATACTTTTGACCAGTTTGCTCGCTCCAATATTTTATGCCGGTGCCCTTATTTGCAAGATGGACAAAAGACAAACACAAATAAAGGTTCAACAAGTTTATTAATAATAACATTATTAACCCTTAAATTACCCACATAAAACAAGAGGAAACCCCCGATTCAAGTATACTACCCGCAAAAATGGTTTGGTTAAAACTGCAGGCCCAATTCTCTTGAGTCCCATGGTCCTTCATCAGAAAGGTGAGTCTCGATAGCAGCTTCTTCCTTCTTTCCTTCTCTGGTCAGTCTTCCAAATGGTCAAGGTCTCTTCCTTTCAGTTGTAGATGCGCCAAGTTTGGTGGCGTTTAAGAGGTTAGTAGATAAGTTTATGGATGAAAAGGGAATGGTTTAGGTTAGAGGGTCATTGCTTTTTTCTTAATTGGTCGGCGCAACATCGAAGGCCGAAGGGCCTGTTCTGCGCTGTAATGTTCTATGTTCTATGTTCATCATGTCTTCACTGCTGCTGTCTGAAAATGTGTCCCTTTATATCCTGCATGCTGCCTTTCCAGAACATCTCTGGATTCCGGCAGTGAGGTACCAGAGCGGGTTCCAATACCCAGTGGGTTTCTTGATGTCTGCCTGACAGGACACCAGGGTCCACCCCCGAGTGTCCATTTCCATGCTGCTGTTTACATGCTACCTGTTATCTGATTAAGCCGACTGTAGGAACTCACTCTGACAGAATGTCTGGCCTGATCTGGACTTCTAACAATAGACCTGTGCATTTCAATGGGTGCAATGATCTCCTCTAAAAGTGCCAGTAGGGTGCAACAACCTTTCATGGGTGATTCATGAATCAGACCCAGTCAGGTTTGTGAATTGTACAATTGGCCTGCTTGAGGTTTGACTGTGTTTGATTTTTAATATGCCCAATTCTTTAATTTAGGATATCCAATTTTATCTGCCTTAAAACTAGGTCCTGTTTGTATGACAGTACATCAGTGTGATATCTGTCAGTGTGATCTCTGGTGTGTCAGTGTGATATCTGTGTATCAGTGTGATATTTGTGTGTCAGAGTGATATCTGGTGGGTCAGTGTGATATCTGTGTGTCAGAGTGATATCTGGTGTGTCAGTGTGATATCTGTGTGTCAGTGTGATATCTGTGTGTCAGAGTGATATCTGGTGGGTCAGTGTGATATCTATGTGTCAGAGTGATATCTGGTGGGTCAGCGTGATATCTGGTATGCTAGTATAATATTTGCTGTGTCTCTATGATATCTGGTGTGTCAGTGTGATATCTGGTGGGTCAGTGTGATATCTGTGTGTCAGTGTGATATTTGGTGGGTCAGTGTGATATCTGTGTGTCAGTGTGATATCTGTGTGTCAGAGTGATATCTGGTGGGTCAGTGTGATATCTGTGTGTCAGAGTGATATCTGTGTGTCAGAGTGATATCTGGTGGGTCAGTGTGATATCTGTGTGTCAGAGTGATATCTGGTGGGTTAGTGTGATATCTGTGTGTCAGAGTGATATCTGTGTGTCAGTGTGATATATGTGTGTCAGAGTGATATCTGGTGTGTCAGTGTGATATCTGTGTGTCAGAGTGATATCTGGTGGGTCAGTGTGATATCTGTGTGTCAGTGTGATATCTATATGTCAGTGTGATATCTGTGTGTCAGTGCGATATCTGGTGGGTCAGTGTGATATCTGTGTGTCAGTGTGATATCTGTGTGTCAGAGTGATATCTATGTGTCAGTGTGATATCTGTGTGTCAGTGTGATATCTATGTGTCAGTGTGATATCTGTGTGTCAGTGCAATATCTGGTGGGTCAGTGTGATATCTGTGTGTCAGAGTGATATCTGTGTGTCAGTGTGATATCTGGTGGGTCAGTGTGATATCTGTGTGTCAGTGTGATATCTGTGTGTAGTGTGATATCTGTGTGTCAGAGTGATATCTCATGGGTCAGTGTGATATCTGTGTGTCAGAGTGATATCTGGTGGGTCAGTGTGATATCTGGTGGATCAGTGTGATATCTGTGTGTCAGTGTGATAGCTGTGTGTCAGAGTGATATCTGGTGGGTCAGTGTGATATCTGTGTGTCAGAGTGATATCTGTGTGTCAGTGTGATATAGAACATAGAACATAGAACATTACAGCACAGAACAGGCCCTTCGGCCTTCGATGTTGCGCCGACCAATATAAAAAGCAATGCCCTCCAAACTAAACCATTCCCTTCTCTTCCGTATACTTATCAACTAACCTCTTAAACGCCACCAAACTTGGCGCATCTACACTGCTGCAGGCAGGGCATTCCACTCCCGAACCACCCTTTGGGTAAAGAACCTACCTCTGATATCCGTCCTATAACTATCACCCCTTAATTAAAAGCTGTGTCCCCCTCGTGCTAGCTTTCTCCATCCTAGGAAAAAGGCTATCACTGTCCACCCTATCTAAACCTCTAATCATCTTATATGTCTCGATTAGGTCCCCTCTTAGCCGCCTCCTTTCTAACGAAAACAACCTCAAATCCCTCAGCCTCTCGTCATAAGACCTGCCCTCCATACCAGGCAACATCCTGGTAAACCTCCTCTGTACCCTCTCCAATGCCTCCACATCTGTCTTATAATGCGGGACCAGAACTGCACACAATACTCCAAGTGCGGCCGCACTAGAGTTTTGTACAGTTGCAACATGACGTTGCGGCTCCGAAATTCAATCCCTCTACCAATAAAAGCCAAGACTCCATATGCCTTCCTTACAACCTTCTCGACCTGACTGCCTACTTTCAGGGATCTATGCACATACACACCAAGATCCCTCTGTTCATCTAGACTACTAAGAATCCTACCATTTGCCCTATACTCTACACATTTATTATTTCTGCATAGTGCATTACCTCACACTTTTCCACATTAAACTCCATTTGCCACCTCTCGGCCCAGCTCTGCAACTTGTCCAGGTCCCTCTGCAAACTATAACCCCCCTCTTCACTATCTACCACTCCACCGACTTTAGTGTCATCTGCAAATTTACTAATCCATCCTTCAATACCCTCATCCAGATCATTTATAAAAATTACAACAGCAGGGGCCCCAAAACAGACCCCTGAGGTACACCACTTGTCACCGAACTCCAAGATGAATATCTCCCATCAACCACCACCATCTGTCTTCTATCTGCTAGCCAATTCCTACCCAATTAGCTAAATCACCCTCTATCCCATACATCTGCATTTTCTGCAGAAGTCTTCCATGGGCCACCTTATCAAACGCCTTACTAAAGGCCATATATACCACTCAACCGCCTTACCCCCATCCACCTCTTTAGTCACTTTTTCAAAAACCTCAATGAAGTTAGTAAGGCACGACCTACCCTTCACAAAACCATGCTGACTATCCCCAATCAATTCATTTCTCTCTAAATAACTATATATCCTATCCCTAATAATTCTCTCCAATACTTTGCCCACAACAGAAGTAAGACTCACTGGCCTATACTTCCCTGGAAGGTCTCTCTTCCCCTTCTTGAACAATGGGACCACATTCGCTATCCTCCAGTCCTCCGGAACCACACCCGTAACCAACGACGACCTGAAGATCAGAGCCAGAGGCTCTGCAATCTCCTCTCTTGCCTCCCAGAGAATCCTAGGTTAAATCCCGTCCGGCCCAGGGGACTTATCCAACTTCAAACCCTCGAGAATATCTAGCACATCCTCCCTATCTACTTCGATACCTTCCAGTTTGCTACCCTGTACCTCAGTGTTCTCCATAACTACATTTACATCACCCTGCGTGAATACCGAAGAGAAATATTTATTCAGTACCTCTCCAATCTCCTCAGGCTCCACGCACAACTTCCCACTGCTGTCTATGACTGGCCCTAATCTCGCCCTAACCAATCTTCTATTCTTAACATATCTAAAGAAAGCTTTAGGATTCTCCTTAATCCTATCAGCCAAAGTCTTCTCATGTGCTCTCTTAGCTCTCCTCAATTCACTCTTTAGCTGTGAATATCTATGTGTCAGTGTGATATCTGTGTGTCAGAGTGATATCTGGTGGGTCAGTGTGATATCTGTGTGTCAGCGTGATATCTGTGTGTCAGTGCGATATCTGGTGGGTCAGTGTGATATCTGTGTGTCAGTGTGATATCTGTGTGTAGTGTGATATCTGTGTGTCAGAGTGATATCTGATGGGTCAGTGTGATATCTGTGTGTCAGAGTGACATCTGGTGGGTCAGTGTGATATCTGTGTGTCCATGTGATATCTGTGTGTCAGTGTGATATCTGTGTGTCAGTGTGATATCTGGTGTGTCAGTGTGATATCTGTGTGTCAGTGTGATATCTGTGTGTTAGAGTGATATCTGGTGGGTCAGTGTGATATCTATGTGTCAGAGTGATATCTGGTGTGTCAGTGTGATATCTGGTGGGTCAGTGTGATATCTGGTATGCTAGTATAATATTTGCTGCGTCTCTATGATATCTGGTGTGTCAGTGTGATATCTGTGTGTCAGTGTGATAACTGTGTGTCAGTGTGATATCTGTGTGTCAGAGTGATATCTGGTGGGTCAGTGTGATATCTGTGTGTCAGTGTGATATCTGTGTGTCAGAGTGATATCTGGTGGGTCAGTGTGATATCTGTATGTCAGTGTGATATCTGTGTGTCAGAGTGATATATGTGTGTCAGGGTGATATCTGGTGGGTCAGTGTGATATCTATGTGTCAGAGTGATATCTGGTGGGTCAGTGTGATATCTGGTATGCTAGTATAATATTTGCTGTGTCTCTATGATATCTGGTGTGTCAGTGTGATATCTGTGTGTCAGAATGATATCTGTGTGTCAGTGTGATATCTGTGTGTCACTGTGATATTTGGTAGGTCAGTGTGATATCTGTGTGTCAGTGTGATATCTGTGTGTCACAGTGATATCTGGTGGGTCAGTGTGATATCTATGTGTCAGAGTGATATCTGGTGGGTCAGTGTGATATCTGGTATGCTAGTATAATATTTGCTGTGTCTCTATGATATCTGGTGTGTCAGTGTGATATCTGTGTGTCAGAGTGATATCTGGTGGGTCAGTGTGATATCTGTGTGTCAGAGTGATATCTGGTGGGTCAGTGTGATATCTGGTATGCTAGTATAATATTTGCTGTGTCTCTATGATATCTGGTGTGTCAGTGTGATATCTGTGTGTCAGAGTGATATCTGTGTGTCTCTATGATATCTGGTGTGTCAGTGTGATATCTGTGTGTCAGAGTGATATCTGATGGGTCAGTGTGATATCTGGTATGCTAGTATAATATTGCTGTGTCTCTATGATATCTGGTGTGTCAGTGTGATATCTTGTGTCAGAGTGATATCTGGTGGGTCAGTGTGATATCTGTGTGTCAGAGTGATATCTGTGGGTCAGTGTGATATCTGGTGGGTCAGTGTGATATCTGTGTGTCAGAGTGATATCTGTGTGTCAGAGTGATATCTGTGGGTCAGAGTGATATCTGTGGGTCAGTGTGATATCTGTGTGTCAGAGTGATATCTGTGGGTCAGAGTGATATCTGGTGGGTCAGTGTGATATCTGTGTGTCAGAGTGATATCTGTGGGTCAGTGTGATATCTGGTGGGTCAGTGTGATATCTGTGTGTCAGAGTGATATCTGTGGGTCAGTGTGTGATATCTGTAGATATTGTGTGTCGTGTGATATCTGGTGTGTCAGTGTGATATCTGTGTGTCAGAGTGATATCTGTGTGTCAGTGTGATATCTGGTGTGTCAGTGTGATATCTGTGTGTCAGAGTGATATCTGTGGGTCAGTGTGATATCTGGTATGCTAGTATAATATTGCTGTGTCTCTATGATATCTGGTGTGTCAGTGTGATATCTTGTGTCAGAGTGATATCTGGTGGGTCAGTGTGATATCTGTGTGTCAGAGTGATATCTGTGGGTCAGTGTGATATCTGGTGGGTCAGTGTGATATCTGTGTGTCAGAGTGATATCTGTGTGTCAGAGTGATATCTGTGGGTCAGAGTGATATCTGTGGGTCAGTGTGATATCTGTGTGTCAGAGTGATATCTGTGGGTCAGAGTGATATCTGGTGGGTCAGTGTGATATCTGTGTGTCAGAGTGATATCTGTGGGTCAGTGTGATATCTGGTGGGTCAGTGTGATATCTGTGTGTCAGAGTGATATCTGTGGGTCAGTGTGATATCTGTGGGTCAGTGTGATATCTGGTGGGTCAGTGTGATATCTGTGGGTCAGTGTGATATCTGGTATGCTAGTATAATATCTGTGTCTCTATGATATCTGTGGGTCAGTGTGATATCTGTGGGTCAGTGTGATATTGTGTGTCAGTAGTGATATCTGTGTGTCAGAGTGATATCTGTGGGTCAGTGTGATATCTGTGTGTCAGTGTGATATCTGGTGTCAGAGTGATATCTGGTGGTCAGTGTGATTCTGTGTGTCAGGTGATATCTGTGGGTCAGTGTGATATCTGTGGGTCAGTGTGATATCTGTGTGTCAGAGTGAATCTGTGGGTCAGTGTGATATCGTGTGTAGTGTGATATCTGTGGTCAGTGTGATATCTGGGGGTCAGTGTGATATCTGGTGTCAGTGTGATATCTGTGGGTCAGTGTGATATCTGTGGGTCAGTGTGATATCTGTGGGTCAGTGTGATATCTGTGGGTCAGTGTGATATCTGTGGGTCAGTGTGATATCTGGTGGGTCAGTGTGATATCTGTGTGTCAGTGTGATATCTGTATGTCAGTGTGATATCTGTATGTCAGTGTGATATCTGGTGGGTCAGTGTGATATCTGTGGGTCAGTGTGATATCTGGTATGCTAGTATAATATTGCTGTGTCTCTATGATATCTGGTGGGTCAGTGTGATATCTGGTGGGTCAGTGTGATATGGACTCATAGAGATTTGCAGCATGGAATAGGCCCTTCGGCCCAACTTGTCCATGACGCCCTTTTGTTTTAAACCCCGAAGCTAATTCCAATTGCCTGTATTTGGCCCATATCCCTCTATATCCATCTTACCCATATAACTGTCTAAATGCTTTTTAAAAGACAAAATTATAATGCATCTACTACTACCTCTGGCAGCTTGTTCCAGATACTCACCACACTGTGTTAAAAAAAAACTGCGCTGGATACTTTTGTATCTCTCCCCTCTCACCTTAAACCTATGCCCTCTAGTTTTAGACTCCCCTATCTTTGGGAAAAGATATTGACTATCTCGCTGATCTATGTCCTGTATTATTTTATAGATCTCTGTAAGATCACACCCTCAGCCTTCTACGCTTCAGAGAAAAAAGTCTGAGTCTATCCATACTCTCCTTATAACTCAATCCATCAAAGTCCTGGTGGCATCCTAGTAAATCTTTTCTGCACTCTTTCTATTTTAATAATATCCTCTATGGTAGGGTGACCAGACCTGTACTCCAGTCTTGTACAACCTCAACAAGATATCCAACTCCTGTATTCAATGTTCTGATCAAAGAAACCAACCAAACTGAATGCCTTCTTCACCACTCTGTTCACCTGTGACTTCACTTTCAATTTTATGAACGTATACCCCTAGATCTCTTTGTTCTGTAACTCTCCTCTCTTCTGTAACCCTACCCTTAACTAAATAAGTCATGCCCTGGTTCAGTCTATCAAAATGCATTACCTGGCATTCCACTGGCCCAATTGATCAAGATCCCATCTCAATTGGAGATAACCTTCTTCACTGTCCACTATGCCACCAATCTCGGTGCCATCTGCAACCTTACTAACCCTGCCTCCTATATTCTCATCCAAATCATTAATATAAATGACAAATAATAGTGGACCCAGCACTGATCCCTGAGGCACACCGCTGGTCACTCATTAAAAGTGTATGAACCAGGGTTCACGATTAAAACATTTCTTTTATAGAATCATAGAGTCATGGAAACCTCACAGTACAGAAGGAGATCATTTGGCCCATCAAGTCTGCACTAACAACAATCCGCCCTATCCATGTATTTACTCTGCTAGTCCCCCTGACAATAAGGAATGATTCACCTAATCCGCGCATCGAGGAAACTGGGGCACCCAGAGGAAACTTGTGCAGGTATGGGGAGAACGTCCAAACTCTGCACTGACAGTCACCCAAGCTGAAATTGATTCTGGATCCCTGGTGCCGTGAGGCAGCAGAGCTAATCACGGTGCTGCCCCTTAGAATGAAGGGTAAAGACTGGTATAAGTAGGGAACTCTGGATGACTCAGGATATTGAGGCCCTGGTCAAAAAAAGAAGGGGGGCAAATGATATGCATAGACAGCTGGGATCAAGTGGATCCCTTGAAGAATTTAGAGGTTGTTGGATAGAGTTAAGAAAGAAATCAGAAGGACAAAAAAAAGGACACAATATTGCTTTGGCAGATAAGGCAAAGGAGAATCCAAAGAGCTTCCACAAATACATAAAGGACAAAAGAGTAACAAGGCAGAGAGTAGGGCCTCGTAAGGATCAATAATGTCATTTATGTCCAGATCCACGAGGGATGGATGAGATTCTAAATGAATATTTCTCAATGTATTTACTGTTGAGAAAAGCATGGATGTTAGGGAACTTGGGGAAATAAATAGTGATGTCTTGAGGACTATACATATTACAGAGAAGGAGATGCTGGAGGGTTTAAAGCGCATCAAGGTAGATAAATCCCCAGAACCTGATGAAGTGTATCCCAGGACATTGTGGGAGGTGAGGGAGGAAACTGCAGGTTCCCTAGGAGAGATACTTGAATCATCGATAGTCACGGGTGAGGTGCCTGAAGATTGGAGAGTGACAAATGTTGAGCCTTTGATTAAAAAGGGCTGCAGGGAAAAGCCTGGGAACTACAGGCCAGTGAGCATCACATCTGTAGTGGGTAACTTGTTGGAAGGTATTCTGAGAGACAGGATCTACAGGATTTAAAGATGCAAGGACTGATTAGGAACGGTCAGCATAGCTTTGCGAGTGGAAAACATGTCTCATGAATTTGAATTTTTTGAAGGGGTAACAAAGAAGGTAGATGAGGGCAGTGTAGTTGATGTTGTCTACAAGGACTTTAGCAAGGCCTTTGACAAGGTACTGTATGGTAGGTTGTTGCATCAGCTTAAATCTCGTGGGATACAGGGTGAGGTAGCCAATTGGATACAAAATTGGCTTGATGACAGAAGAAAGAGGATGGCAAGGCTCATGGGATACAAGGACAGGTAGCTAGATGGATAAGTAACTGGCTTTGTAATAGGAGACAGAGAATAATAGTGGAAGGGTGTTTCTCTAGCTGGAGGGTGGTCACTAGTGGTGTGCTGCAGGGCTCGGTACTGGGACCTCTTCTTTTTGTAATATATATAAATAACTTGGAAGAGGGAGTAAGTGGAGCGATCAGCAAGTTTGCAGATGATACAGATGGCTGGACTTGTGATAGTGAGAAGCATTGTCAGGCGATGCAGCAGGACATAGGCTGGTAGCTTGGGTAGACAGATGGCAGATGGAATTCAATCCTGATAAATGTGAGGTGATGCATTTCGGGAGAAAAAATGATGGGGGAGGTATATGATAAAGGGTAGACCTATTAAACACAGAGGGATTTGGGGGTGCAGGTGAACAAGTCTCTGAAGGTGGCAGAACAGGTGGAGAAGGTTGTGAAGAAAGCATATAGTGTGCTAGCCTTTATAGGAAGGGGTATAGAGTACAAGAGCTGGCCTTTAATGTTGCAGTTGTATAAAACGCTGGTTAGACCTCATTTGGAATACTGCGTCCAGTTCTGGTCGCCTTACTACTGGAAGGACGTGGAGACTCTGGAGAGAGTGCAGAGGAGGTTTACCAGGATGCTGCCTGGTATGGAAGGTCTGAGTTACGAGGAGAGGTTAGGCAAATTGGGACTGTTTTCCTTAGAAAGACGTAGACTTAGAGGAGATCTAATAGAGGTGTACAAGATTATGAGGGGTATAGATAGAGTAAACAGGGTTAAGCTTTTTCCTAGGATGGACTCAAATAGCACGAGGGGTCACGGGCTTAGAGTGAGGGGGGTAAGGTATAATTTGGATGCTAGAGGGAGTTTTTTCACACAGAGGATGGTGGGTTATGGAATGCGCTGCCAAGTAAAGTGAGGCAGGCACTCTGGAGTTATTTAAGAAATACTTAGATGGGCACATGAACAGAATGGGAATGGAGGGGTATAGAAAACTGATTTAAAATAGGGATCATGAGCATTGGGAATCCCTGGGAAGTGTGTAAGTAGATGATGATATTGATGTACTTGTTTTTATCCTACAGGTGCTTTGGTCCACCTTGTTGTCTAACAAGAGGCATACACGCAATGGGTCATGAGAGGGCTGCCCTTGGATTTTTTTTGAGAGTATCCTAGTGCTTCACGTCGTTAGTGTATGCTTGATCTGGACCATTTGATGGGCAACACGACGGCTCAGTGACTATTGCTGTGCTGTGCAGATACATGGATTTGGGCCTGTGTCTGTGGGAGTTTGCGCATTCTCCCCGTGCTTGCGTGGGTTTTCTCCGGGTGCTCCGGTTTCCTCCCACATCCCAAAGATGTGCTCTTAGGCTAATTGGCAAAAGAAATTCTCCCTAAATTGTCTCAAATTTGGTTTTTAATCCATAGATCTATAAACATAGACAGGGATCACGGGTGGAGGTGGGAACATCAGGGTGGCGGGGCGGGCTCGTTGGGCTGAAGGGTCTGTTTCCCATGCTGTTTTGTTCTTTGTTCTTTGACTGTAGAAGGTTGTTTTTCAGACTGGAGGCCTGTGACCAGTGGTGTGCCTCAGGGACCAGTGCTGGGTCCACTGTTATTTATCATTTATATTAATGATTTGGATGATTCGGAGCCATGGTTATTAAGTTTGCAGATGACACCAAGACTGGTGACATCATGGACAGTGAAGTAAGTTATCTAGGATTGCAATGTGATCTTGATCAGTTGGGCCAGTGGGCTGACAAATGGCAGATAGAGTTTAATTTAGAGTTTTAATTAAATGCAAAGTGATACATTTTGGTCGATCGAACCAGGGCAGGGCTTACTCAGTAATGGTCAGGTGTTGGGGAAAGTTATAGAACAAAGAGATCTAGAGGTACAGGTTCATAGCTTCTTGAAAGTGGAGTCACAGGTCGACAGCATGGTGAAGAAGGCATTTGGCATGCTTGGTTTCATTGGTCAGAACATTGAATACAGGAGTTGGGATGTCTTGTTGAAGTTGTACAAGACATTGTAAGGCCACACTTGGAATACTGCGTGCAATTCTAGTCATCCTATTGTAGAAAGGAAAGTATTAAGCCAAAAAGAGTGCAGAAAAGATTTATTGGATGCTATCGGGACTTGATAGTTTAAGTTAGAAAGACAGGCTGAATAGACTGGGACTATTTTCCCTGGAGTGTAGCAAGCTTAAGGTTTAAGGTGAGAGGGAAGAGATACAAAAAGGGTCCAGAGAGACTATTTTTTTCACACAGAGGGTAGTGAGTGTCTGGAGCAAGCTGACAGAGGTCATAGTAGAGGCGAGTACAATTTTGTATTTTAAAATGTTTTTAGACAGTTGCATGGGTAAGATGGGTATAGAGGGATATGGGACAAAAATGGGCAATTGGGACTAACTTAGGGGTTAAAAAAGGGATAGCATTGATAAGTTGAGCTGAAGAGCCTGTTTCCATGCTGTAAACCTCCATGACTCTATGATGTTTAGAGGTGATCTTATAGAGGTCTATAAAATAATATGGGGCATAGATCAGCTAGATAGTGGACATATTTTTCCCCAAAGGCACAGTAGTCTAAACTGGAGGGCATAGGTTTAAGCTGAAAGGGGAGAGATAGAAAAGGTCCAGAGGTACAATTTTTTTCATACAGAGGGTAGTGAGTTATAGAACAAGCTGCCAGAGATAGTAAAAAGCATTTTGACAATTACATGGGGAAGGTGGGTATTGAGGGATATGGGTCAAATGTGGCCAATTGGGACTAGTTTAGTGGTAAAAACTGGGCAGCGTGAATAAGTTGGGCTGAAAGGTTTGTTTGCATGCTGTCAACCTCTGTGAAATGCACTTAGAAAAGGCCTAAAAGTGAAGTTAAAGTTTATTTATTAGTCACAAGTAAGGCGCAATTAGTACTGCATTGCCACATTCTAGCATCTGTACGTCTTTCAGACTGTGGGAGGAAAGTGGAGCACCTGGAGGAAACCCATGCAGACATGGAGAGAATGTGCAAACTGCACATAGACAATGGCGCCAGCTGGGAATTGAACCCCAGTCCCTGGCAGTGTGAAGCGTTATTGCTAACCACTGTGTCACCCTAAAATAATCTCACTCGAAGGAGTAACGGTCCGAAAGCTCGTGCTACCAAATAAATCTGTTGGACTTTAACGCGGTGTTATGAGATTTCTTAGTGTGTCCACCCCAGTCCAACTCCACATTATGGCCATCCTAAATGCAGTGGGGGGGGGGGGGAAATGGCAGTGACATTTGGTTGATTATACAGGAGGGGATGGAACAGAGAGTAGGGGCACAAAGTGTTGCTTGCTGAGTTGTGCTGTGGGCTGAGAGTGCACAGTCAATCCTTCCGGGGGGGGGGTCGGTCATCGATTGCGCCGAGCTGCGTTGAGCGTGTCGCTCCATAGGCGCAGCGCTCGATTGGTGGCGCCTGGTGTCCGCGGCGGCGGCGGCGGCGGGAGGAGAGGCGGCCGGAGAGAGAGAGAGAGAGAGAGATACAGATACAGACATCCCCACACAGAGACAGAGAGGGACACAGAGGAAGAGACGGCACATT
Organism: Sphyrna mokarran; assembly: GCA_024679065.1. Lineage (NCBI taxonomy): Eukaryota > Metazoa > Chordata > Chondrichthyes > Carcharhiniformes > Carcharhinidae > Sphyrna > Sphyrna mokarran. Next base: position 4,987,156 of record JAGIQG010000001.1, read on the forward strand.
ACCCACCCGGCAGGTAGGCCCAGCCCAGTCTGGGGGGAGAGTGTGAGAGAGAGAGACAGAGAGCGGCGAGCGGGCGCTAAAGCCGGGGCCGCCGGGATCTAGAATCTTCCACAAGATGGCGGCCGGCCCGCGGCCTGACGCAGCTGCATTGGCCCCGGAGCCCGGGGGGAGGAGGGCGGCGGATCGCAGGTCAGCCGTGAGGCGGGCGACCAAAGTCAGAGAGGCTGCAGTGCGGCTCTCACCCTCCCGCGGGCCCGGAGCAGGCGGGGGAGGGTAAACTGTATGTGCTGGTGGGGAGGAGGGGGGGGGGGTGCATCCTCTGTATGATGGTTGTGGGAGTTAGGGGAGGGGGAGTGTCTTGAGGGTAATTTGTTGAGGGTGGAGTTGTATTCCCTCCCCCCCCCCCCCCCCCCATGTTGTATGGCCAGAGTTTCCCTTTCCTGCCATTTTGTATCTTGTTCTGCTCGGGCTGTGGATTTCATCCCCGCAAATATTCAACTAATTGGCCCTTCGCCCACAGGCTTGGATGTGCCACATTCAATGTGCCTGTGTACAAATTCTCCTCAGTCTGCGGTGAAATGGTGGAACTTTACAGTGGAGCTGTCCACTTCCCCCTCATTTCGCATCTAAAGCCTGCAAATGTAAATCCCATCTCCTAATTGCCCCCCTACCCTATTACTTTTTCATAGTTCTTATCTGATCCTGGATTTGAGAAAAGTGATACTCCGAGTTCTGGTGGCAGAGAAGCATCATCATCTACTTTTGATTTACACAAAGGTTCCGGTTGCTGAGTTTTGCAAATGAATTGCACACTCACTGGATGCTGTGAATTGCCAAGGCGTTTTAATTTTCTGAACTCGGTTAATGTAAACAAGCGATCTGTACTTTAATTGTATCCGCTCATATGTCGTAAATGAAACTCTATGAAATATAAAATGCACATTTTTTTTCCTTTCTGGGAATTTTGAATACGAATTTTTTTCATTCTATTCATCATTTGGCTTAAAATCTGCATTTCAAAGCAGCCTAATGCAGCTGTTCTCGGTTGTTTTGTTTCTGAGGGCCCCTTCTCAGGGGTAACACAAAACCCCTTGGCAACAATTTTCAGTTCTCAAGCCAACACTCATAGACACTGTGGATTCTTTCCCAATTAAATGCTTCAGTTGCTCAAATACTGAAACACAAGTTTTATAATCTAGTTGTAACTTTGACTGATTGGATCCATTAAAATTCTTCATCCCAATTCCGGCCTGGTTGCATTTTGAGGCAAAGACAGCTCCTTCAGCTGGTCCCTTCACCTGCCATGATGTAGAGATGCCGGCGTTGCCCCCTTCACCTGCCTCCATTGTGGCTAATGCTCACTTGACAGTCACCTTCTCATTGAAATAAGACACACTAGTCTTTTAACAGTTATTTTAAAATAAATTTTCATGTGGTTTAAATGTTTTGAGAGAATTGCCATTTGTGGCCCAATTGAGGTAAGCAAACTCACTCAAACAAATGAAGAAGTTTCTTCTGCGTAGAATTTGTGTTTTGTCTGTATAATATCTGATTATTTTCGGCAGACCCTCTGAGACCATCTCACAGATTGATGGTTGAGAAATCTGATGTGACAGAATAAGTATGACTTAATTTCTCCTTAGCATTTTTGCAGAAATCATCAGTCAGTATTGACTTTCTTCAAATAACTTCATAAACAGCACCGGAGCCAATCATCTAAGTAGTTTCTTTCTTCTCAAAATAATTGATATTTCTTTGGAAAATTTTTTGATCTTCACATTTCCATCTAGCCCAGAAATAAAGATACAGCCCAACTCTGATTTTGGTATCAGCTTCATATCTTACTGGAGAGATTAGTGCCAGACACTGGCCCTGAATATTTAAACCGGAATCAGTGGTTTACATTCTTGTATCAACTTCATGTAAAAATGACTGGTTGTGAAAACACTTTGCTGCAGCGTTATTTGAATAATAAGGTAATATTGTAAAATGATGTTGTAAATATCGTGATCAAAGCAAACTACTGCGGATGCTGGAATCTGAAACAAGAACAGAAAATGCTGGAAAATCTCAGCAGGTCTGACGGCACCTCTGGCTCTATTCTTGATCCAATGTTTCGAATATGGGTGACCCTTTGTCAGAGCTGAAGATTACTGAAAATAGGGTGATATTTATACTATGTGGGGAGGGGCGGGATTGACAAAACTGCCATAAATAAAAAGAGAAACGGAATGTAAATGGTGGCGATCACGGTGAAGACAAGTGCTGATAGCAGCCTTTAACTGATCAGAATGTGTAGATGGCAGTGCAGAACTAAGCAGGACAACCTGAGACATCAGATGGCCCGAGTGGAGTGGGGGGAATTTACATGGCCTGCTAACTTAATTTGTGATACAACTTAAATTGTTAACTTTTAGCATCAAGTATTTGAGGTTTCAATAGAACATAGTTCTTGTAAGTAGATAGGAAACAGACTTGAACATTATCACGATCTGACCATTCTTTCTCTCAGGTCACTGAAAGCGGCAACGTAGATGAAGAAGGTAGTCAAGAAGTTATGCGGCATGCTTGCCTTTATCAGCTGGGGTATTGAGTTTAAAAATTGGCAAGTCATGTTGCAGCTTTATAGAACATTGTTAGGCCGCACTTGGAATATAGTGTTCAGTTCTGGTTGCCACACTACCAGAAGGATGTGGAGGCTTTGAAGAGCGTATAGAAAAGATTTACCAGGGTGTTGCCTGATATGGAAGGCATTAGTTATGAGGGGAGGTTGGAGAAACTTGATTTATTCTCATTAGAATGATGGAAGTTGAGGGATAGATAACCTGATAGATTTTCTGTGAACAGAATGGATAGTCAGAAGCTTTTTCCCTGAGTGGCGAGTCAATTACTAGGGGCCATTGGTTTAAGGTATGAGGGCAAGGAGATATGAGGCAAGTTTTTTACACACTGGTGAGTGCCTGGAACTCGCTGCCAGGTGAGATTGTGAAAGCAGATAAGATGGTGACTTACAAGGAGTTTTTTGACAAATACATGAATGGAATGGGAATGGAGGTATATGGTCCCTGGAAATGTAGGGAGTTTTAGTTCAGTCAGATAGGCTTGAAAGGGCAAATGGCCTGTTGTGCGCTGTAATTTTCTTTGTTCTTTGTAATCACTAATATGCTAAAAGCGTGATATTTTGAGGAATGTGACTGAAACCAAATTCAAAGTAATGGATTTTGAACATGTCAAGAAATGTTGGTTGTTTTAGAAGGGACTTGCACGATACAAGTCGTCTTTTTGTTAATTCATGAACATGGGTTTCACTGGCTGGCCAGCATTTATTGTCCGTCCCTAGTTGTCCTTGAACTGAGTATATGCTAGACCATTTCAGAGGGGAATTGAGTGTCAGCCTCATTGTTGTGGTTCTGGAGTAAGCCAGACCAGTTAAGGAATACAGATTTCCTTCACTGAAGGGCATTAGTGAACCAGATGGGTTTTTCTGATAGTGAACAATGGTTTTGTGGTCATCATAGATTGTTAATTCCAGATTTTTTTTTACTGAATTCAAATTCCACCATCTACTCTGGTGGGATTCCAACACATTAGCTGAGTTTCTAGATTATAGTCTAGCAATAATTCCACTAGACAATCGCCTCCCCAAAACCACAATCAGATAGAAGGCAGGGTGACAGGCACTGCAGTTTGCAAAGTACATAAAAACTAGGAGCAAGAGTAAGCAGTTCAGCCCCTCAAGCTTACTCTGTACTGCTGGAATGATTGTGTAGGTGTTGTACTGTATGGCATTGGGACAGTTGAATCCGTTTTGGTAAACGGGAAGTCAGTGGAGATTCGGCTAGCCGTGCTTTGGCACAGGGTTCAGACAAGGGGTCAAAATGAGTTGGATTTGTTTTTATAGAATAGAGCTTGAGAACCTAATGAGAAAATCAAGACAGTTTTAAAGGTGATCTACAAATAGGCAATCTTATGGAGTGCAGAAAGTTTGGATTAAAGGCGGAGTGATAAGTGTCACGAAGATTCCAAGAGGCCACTTGTGTACAGAAACGGTTGTAGTAGAGGTAGAAATTTAGAATATGCTAGAGGTGACTGTAAAACATGGGTAAGCGTGAGTAGAACTACACAGTAGCAGAGGTGGACCAGATATGAACAAAAATAATGAATGACAAAGTCAAGAGAATAAATGGAAGGAATGTGCCATTGAAGCTGGCTGAAGAGATCAGAAAAAGCTGGACTTGGGTGGAGAGATGGGAAAATTGGAGTTGGGGAGGATTAGTTGTTTCAGGCAGGAGGTGATGCTGGCAGTCATTTTGAAGCCACTATGCTGGAAGTAAGATAGGAAGTACTGGTGTATGTGAGAATTGGTTTGAAAAATGATGACTTCAGAATCTGAATTTGTGAAGAAAATCAGCTAATTAGCTTGGGGAGATAGAAGGAAAGTAGTAAAGTACCAGATTATTGATGCAGGGGGAATTGGGGATGCAAATGGAAGAGCCTGAAGAAATCAGTCAACTCCTCAATTGAGGATGGAAGGAATAGAAAGTGAAAGAAATGAGATACTGGTGATGACCACTTTGTTGTTTGTGACCTTCTGTTATGTGGTTGCAATGCTGCAATTTGACTAAATCAGTCTGGAATGAGATTATAGATCGGAAGCATCAAGTTCACAAGGGTGGTGAGAAAGAGGGAGATAAAACGAGAGGGGGAAGTAAGTAGAAAATATATCATGAAAAGTTGTTTTGGAAGAGGCAAGAAAAGGTTGTGCTGGATGGAATCACATGTACCATTTTACAAGAAGATGTTTTGGAGGGGCCATCCAGTTTGGTCATTCCACACAAAGGGAATGAGTCTAACTGTTAAGCTCATTATTCTAAAAAAAAATCTACTTAGCCAAGATTAAATCTGGGATCATCTTTATCTCTGCTTCCCCACTAGGCTATTGGTGGAGCAGTGGAATTTGAATTTTTAATTTTTCTTTCCCCTTGATTCTCCATATTGCTGTTGCCTACATTATAACCTGCTCACTGACCTCTGTGCGCCAACCTAAACAGGTGTACAACAGTGGCAGTGCACACCGACACTGGCACGATTGATTGTGCGAGCTTCTGTAGATATCGACAAAGTAAGTTTTGAATCCTGTTAAACTGAAAATTATTCTGTCAGGGCATAAGTCTTGTCACATTCTTTTGATGTTCCAAATTACAATTTCCAAGTTGATTTTTGCTTACTGTGTGGAAATGCTGATGTTCTGGTATAGTTACAAGTGTTACAATCCAGTGTTTAAACTCAGTAACCATGTTTATGGTTATTTTGTTACAAGACTGGTGAAGGATAAGTGCTAAATGATTAGATAAGATTAAAGTGCTTAAAACAAAGTAAAATAGGTCCCTTAATTGTGAAGGAACGTCACTTTTGTCCTTATCTGTGTCTCTGATCTTACAATTGAATTTTAGCGTGGTCTCATGGTAGCGTGGTCTATATTTGTAGGTTGAAGGCTGAAAATGTGGCTTTGCAAGAAGTAAAGGAACAGGCCGCATTGTATATTTTGGATGTCCTGATGGTGCATCAGGCTTTAGCAAAGCTGATGAATGGCACAAAATTGTCAGTACTTAATTACATTAAAATAAAAAAGTACACCTAGAATATTAAGCTGAAAACATTCAGGCAAATTCAAAAGTAGGTTATATGTGGGTTTTGTGGGAAATGAAAATTACTGTAATACAATCTTAAGAACAGCTCTAAATATCAAGTAACTACCTTTGTGTAGCGCAGATAATCACTGCCTGAAGTAAAGTAAAGCTAGCATTTCTTACTTATCTAACTGAAGTGACTTCTAGAATTGGCAAGAGATTATTTGGACTGCTTAGCTATCTGATGGATGAAAATGAAACATAAGCCACTTAAAGTAATCTTTATTTAGGACTGAATTGAGGAGAACTTCTTCACATAAAGGGTTACGAATCTGTGGAATTTCCTGCCCGGTGAAGCAGTTGAGGCTACCTCATTGAATATTTTTAAGACAAGGATAGATGCATTTTTGAACAGTAAAGAAATCAAAGGTTATGAGCGGGTGGGTAAGTGGAACTGAGTCCATGAAAAGATCAGCCATGACCTTACTGAATGGTGAAGCAGACTCAGGGGGCCAGATGGTCTATTTCTGCTCCTAGCTCTTATTCTTTAAACGTTATCTTCTACTAGCAAAGTCTGGCACTGGCAGTTTGTGGTACAATGAATTTCAGGAAAAAAACAGGTCTATAGAATATAAGAAATAGGAGCAGGAATAGGCCATTTGGTACTTGCTCTGCCATTCAATAAGATCATGGTTGGTACAATTATGTCCATAACCCCATAACTTGTGACTCCTATGCCTGTATTAACTCCTAAAATCTGTATTAACTTGGCCTTGAATGTATTTTAATGACCCAGCCTTCACTTGCTTGCTGGGGAAGAGAACTCCAAGCGATAATGACTCTGTGGGAAGAAATTCTTCCTCATCTTCATCTAAAATGGCAAACTTTATTTGAAACTGTGCCCCCTAGTTCTAGATTCCGCCACATAGGGGAATACTGTCGGACCATAAGACATAGGAGCAGAATTAGGCCACTCAGCCCAATGAGTCTGCTCTGCCATTCATCATGGCTGATTTTTTTTCTCATCTCCATTCTACCTTTTTCCCATAACTGCTGATCCCTTATCAATTAAGAATCTATCTATCTCTGTCTTAAAGACACTCAATGACCTGGCCTCCACAGCCTTCTGTGGCAAAGAGTTCCAGTCATTCCTTTGACTAGATGAGGGCAGCATTGGTATGGAGTTTAAAATGAAATTATTTTATTGAAAAGAACTTCAAATTAAATCATTACAAAAACGAAAAGAAAGAGAAATGTTGGAGAGACTGACCTTCCCTGCCAGCCCCTGTACTATTCACACAACAGGTCTTGAAAACAGACTGCACAAAAAATACACTTTGAAACTGAAACATATCTCAACTGTTCTGTTGTTATTGTAAATGTTTTCTGAGGCTGTCTGTCTGGTAAACACAGGTCTCACAGTTGTTATCAAAACTTGTTTTACTTGCTATGTATTTTTCAGGAATGCAGTTAATTTTTAGCTAACTCAGCATGCCTTCTGAGTTTTAAAATGTAGTAATACGTTGGTTACTTTTTTCTTAAGCTTAGCAGAGTTAGTTACATAAGGAGAAATGTCTTAAAATGAGTATTTGCATAGACTGAAGCAAATAGCTAAACATACATATGATCCCTCAAAAACCTCACAACATTGACTGTTAAACTTCCTAAGAATTTTTAAATGTATCCATAAGATCATATGTCATTCTTCTAAACTCTAGTGGGTATAGATTCAAGCTGCACCCTTTAACTTTCCTCATAAAATGAGCCCCCTTCACCAAGAAATCAACCTTGAGCCTTTCCTGAATTGCTTCTGGAACAAGTGTGACCCTCCTTATGTGACGTAACTAAACTGCAATGTGCTGTCTAGGTAATTATCAAGAAATAAGATGTAAAGCATGTTCAGCATCTAAGATGGTGTTTTTCCCTATAACTTGTTCTTCATTATGATAAATTGCAACTAGCTCAAAATTGGATTGCACATCCTGCTGAAGGTGAAGTCTCAGTTTCAAGCTACAACTTTAGGAGGAACATGAGTAACAGCAGGAGCTGAGGTTGTTTCCTCTTGATGTATAGGCATTTTTGTGTTTCTGGTAATATTTTGGCTTTTATGTTCGTCAGTTTGTTAGAAATAAAAATTAATTCAAAAGAAACTACTGAAGAGAGACGCTGGGTTGATTCTAAAAAAAAAAGTAGATGTTCCCTTGAACAGAGGAGGCTTTGTAGATTTGTAGATTTTTGGGTATCAAGTGCTCTCTGTGAAAATCTTTCGCCTGTCAACAATTAGTTATTTCATGAAACCATTTCAGTGTGGACCCATAAAATGAAAGCTATCACCTTCAGGCCTTAATTGTAACCATGTTATGAGCTAAATGCTTTTTGCAGGAGGCTTTCTGTATTTTTTATATTTTAGAGATGAATGTTGACACAAGTTATCTTGTCCAAGCATCAAATTATTTTTGGAAAAACTGCTGCAATCACATTTATTGCCCTTTCCCACTGTGTGTATTGGTGGATCCTGAACCAATGATGTGATTGCACTCCCTGGTGGCTTTAAGTAGTGAAATATTGGAAAGAACTTCTGTAGCAATTAAATTGCCCAAACATATATTTTGGAGTTTTGAATAAAATTATTTACTTCTTTTGGTTTACTTTTCAACATTTACAGACAGCATAAAACTTGGAAGTATCGTGAATTGCGAAGGGCACTATTAAACTTCAAATGGACATAGTGTAATGGGTGGAAATTGGTCGATGACATTTAATGCAAACAAGTGTGACGTGATTCATTTTGATTGGAAGAATGTGGAGAGACAATATAAACTAAATGATTCTGAAGGGCATGCAGCCCAGCAGAGGGAAAGGTCAAGTTGAGAACCTGGTTAGTTAGTGTCACAAGATTCTTTTATAAACAGGGGCATAGACTGCAAAAATAGCCAGATACTTGATTCCTGAAGTATTGTATCCCTTTGCAGCAGCACACATTAGGAGGGATGAGAAAGCATTAGAAGGGATGCAGAAAATATTCATTAGAGTGGTTCTGGTGATGAACTTCAGTCACACATGTTGGAGAAGCTTTGAGTATCCTCCTTGGAGAAGAGATGGTTGAGAGGAGATCTGATCCAAATACGTGGGAGAAACTGAGTAGATGGGGAGAAATTATTTCCATTGCTGGAGAAATTGAGAGCCAGAGGACAAAACAAGCTGTGGAAAAAGCTTTCATGCAGCAAGTAGTTAGGATCTGGAATGTGCTGCCTGAGAGTTCGATGGAAGTGGATTCAGTTGAGACATTCAAGAGGGAATACTATCGTAATCTGAAAAGGAAGAATGTGCAAGATTACAAGGAGAAGGCTGGGAAATTTCATTAGGTAAATTGGTCTTGAAGAGAGCCAGCCAAAGGACACTGGATTGAATGGTGGCCTCCTGTGCAGCAACCATTCTGATTCTATCTCATTGTAATTATTAATTATTACAATTAATTACTCCACTTGATTGATCTGTGGTCATAATGTAGTTGGCAGAATATTACAGCATGCTTACATTGCTAAATCCCCCATTCCCATCAACATCCTGGGAGTTGGCATTGACCAGAAACTGAATCGGACTAGCCATATTTATATTGTCTACAGAGCAGGTCAAATATTAGGAATCCTGCAGTGAATACTTCACCACCTGACTTCTCAACTTGTGTCTACCCTCTAAAGGTGCAAGTTAGGATTGTGATGGAATACTCCCACTTGCCTGGTTGGGTGCAGCTCAAGTAACATTCAACCTTTGCCATCTTGAACAAAGCAGCCTGCTTGATTGCTACCTCTTCCACAAATATCACATCCCTCAACCACTGATAAACAGTGGCAGCAATTTGTACCATCTACATAATGCACTGCAGGAACTTTCCAAGGCTCCTTAGGCATTACCTTCCAAACCCATGACCAATGCCATCTAGAAGAACAAGGGCAACAGATACCTGAGAATACCACCATCTGGAAGATGCCCTCCAAATCACTCAGCATCCTCACTTGGGAATATAATGCCATTCCTTCACTCTGGCTAGGTCAAAATCCTTGAATTTCTTCCCTAACAGCAATATGGTGTATCTACACCAGAAGGACTGCGGTGGTTCAAGAAGATAGCTCCTGACAACTGTCTCAAGGGTAACTAGAGTTGGACAATATATGATAGCCTAGCCAGTGACACCCACACGCTGTAAGTGAATTTTTATTAAAGAAATGGAAGCATAGGATTAATTAGGACATTGCTCATGCAAGCAGATTTGGAGCTAACATTGTTGGATCATGTGCTAAGATAGGAAACAACATGATTATGGTGATTCTGAAAATGCAACAGCACGGACTCTTAAGTATGTTGAAGATACATGGCGTATATACTCACAGGAAGTGCCTTAGCTGATTCCTCCTTTATGACTGTTTGAAGGATGGATATGACTACTGAAAGAGCTAGCAGTGAAATGGGGAACTGCTGGATGGCTGATCATGATGCCAGGACTGTATGTACCATCTGAGAGCAAGAAAATCTTGCAGAATTTAAGGAAGGAATTATTTTGGGATTAGGTTAGAGGAGGAGAAAAATACAGATAGGGTAAGATTTTGAGCCTGAGATGTGGGTGATGCAGGCAAAGCTGAATATATATCGCCTTTAAACCATGGTAAGGGATCCTAATTGTGTAAAAATAGGGGTATTTTTGAGTGTCAGAGCAGAGGATGTCCAAATGCTGTAAGACCTGGACAATATCCAGGCCTAGGCTGACAAGTGGCAAGTAAATTTATCTCTAAGTGTCAGCCAATGACCATTGCCTCTTGACATTCAATGGCATTACATATTGATTCCCCACTATCAACACCCTGGGCGTTACCATTGAGAGAGGTTTGGAATCCTATAGTGAGTAACTCAGCCTCTGGCTCCCGAAAGACTATGCACCATCTACAAGGCACAAGTTAGGAGTGTGATGGAATACTCTTGCTTGCATGGGTACAGCTCCAATAGCACTTGAGGTTCGATGCTTTTTTCTGGATTGCAATCTGCTTGATTGATATCCATTTCACAAACGTTCACTTGCTTCAGCACTGATGAACAGATGCAACTGTGTGTACTATCTACAAGATGAATTGCAGAAACTCACCAAGGTTCCTCAGCATCTTGCAAATACATGACTCATACCATCGAGAACAAGGTGTCAAACACATGAGTAAACCACCACTTGGAAGTTCTCCTCCAGGTCACATACTAATCTGACTTGGAAGCATGTTGCCGTTCTTTCAGTGTTGCTGAGTCAAAATCCCAGAATTCCATTCCTAACATGTGTATCTACACCATAGGGACTGCAACAGTTCAAGGTGGCAGCTCACCATCAGCTTCTCAAGGGCAATTAGAATGGACAATAATACTGGCCGAGTGACGGATGCCTACATCCTGTAAAAAGAGTAAAGAAAAAGGATGCATTTTATCCTACTGGAGAGTATCTTTGCTTGCCATTTATATTGCCTATTAGTGGTCCAGTCTGCTTATTAACATTCTACTTCTGGCAAATTCATTATTATATGAACAGTGAAACGGTGAAATCTTCAGCAATGCTCCACTCCTGAGCTTATGACACATGGAAAGCCATCGATAAACTGGTTGAAAATAGTTGTAGTTATGTTCTGGGGCCAATGAAATTACCTATCTTTCATTTGTGTAAGGTTGGACTCTTTCCAGTTGATTGTGATTGAGCTTAATTATATTAAATCTGATTTGCTTTGAATGCTTTTACACCTATTCATAGATAGAACTGAGCACAGTTTCAAGTTTTGTCAGAGAAAAACAAACAGCATTGGTGAGTTGGTTATTGAAGAATAGCCTTAAATTGATGGTGTTACTGGTGATTTGCCCTTACCTTACTGCTGATTGATCAGGTCACTTTTGATCTTTATATGAATAGAATATGCTTATGAACTACATTCAGTAATATGCATATGTCATCTTCAGTACAGTAGCTGGGATTTTGTTGGGGCTCAACCTTCAGTGTATCCCTGTTTCTTAATGTCACATGAACAAACTAAATTGGCTGTCAAAGATGAGCTTCTTTGTGGCAAGATGTTGGTGAGAACAGAGTTGAGTTTGTTTATCTCCTCAATCTGCAGCCATAATCGTTGAGGCATGGCCATTGATGGTACTGCTGAGCAAAAGGGCGGCATGATGGCACAATGGTTAGCTCTGCTCTCATGGCACCAGGGACCTGGCTTCGATTCCAGCCTTGGACATGTGTCTCTATGGAGCTTACATGTTCTCCGCATGTCTGCATGAGTTTTCTCCAGGTGTTCCAGTTTCCTCTCTCTCAAACTGAGTCTGCACATTCTCCCTGTGTCTGTGTGGGTTTCCTCCCATAGTCTGAAAGATGTTCTAGTTAGTAATGGTCATGCTAGATTCTCCCTTGGTGTAGCCGAACAGGCACCGGAGTGTGGTGCCTCGGGATTTTCATGGTAACTTTATCGCAGTATTAATGTCAGTCTACTTGTGACACTAATAAATAAACTCAACAAATCACATGGTGCACGTTAAAAGTCTTCATCCCAAATACATCGTGTGATTGTTTATTTGCAAGCTTCTAAGTTGCATTCAACTGGGAAGGTTTATCAATTGAGGAATGTGTGTGGTAGGACTCGGCTTGAGATCATTGGCTTTGTTTAACATGAGGCTGTTGGACTGCATTAGGTCTAGTATTGACATTTACCTATTTATTGACCACAGCTCAGTCTTCAATGCCATTATTTCCACAAAACGCGTCTCCAAACGATGTGACCTGGGTCTTGGCACCTTCCCCTGCAACTTCCTGACTCTTGGACCGCAATCATAAGGATAGGCATCAACACCACCTCCATAATCATCCTCAATACCAGTGCCCCACGTGGTTGTGTTCTCAGCCCCCTCCTTATACACCAGTGACTGGGTAGCCAAATTCTCCTCCAATTTGATTTTCAAGTTTGTTGATGGCACCATTGTAGTGGGTCAGATCTCAAACAGTGATGAGACAGAATACAGGAATGAGATAGAGAAACTGGTGCAGCAACAATAATCTCTCCCTCAATGTCAACAACATGAAAGAAATTGTCATCAACTTCAGCGTAAAGGAGAACATGCCCCTGTCAACAGGAATGAAAGGGTCGAGAGCTTCAAGTTTTTAGATGTCCAGATCACCAACAACCTGTTAAGAAAGCCCAGCAATGCCTCTACTTTCTAAGAAGACTAAGGAAATTTGGCTTGTCAGCTACAACTCTCACCAACTTTTTCAGATGCACCAAAGGAAGCATTCTTTCCGGTTGTATCACAACTTTCCGGTTGGAATGACTCCTGCTGTACCCAAGAATGCAGGGAACTACAAAAGATCACGAATGTAGCCTAATCCATCACTCAAACCACCCTCGCATCTGTTGACTGTGTCTACACTTCCTGCTGCCTCGGCAAAGCAGCCAGCATAATTAAGGACCCTACTCACCCTGGATGTTCTCTGTTCCATCTTCTGTTAGGAAAAAGATACAAAGGTCTGAGGTCACTCAGCAGTTTACTCAAGAACTGCTTATTTCTTGCTGCTGTCAGACTTTTGAATGGACCTATCTTGCATTAAGTTGATCTTCCTCTACATTCCAGCTATGACTATAACACTACATTCTGCTCTTTCTTCTTTCCTCCTTTATGGTATGCTTTGTCTGTATAGCATGCAAGAAACTATACTTTTCACTATATACAAATCCATGTGACAATAAATCAAATCAGGAATTCCAGTGCCAAATTCACTATGTGAAGCATTGGCAGAGTGTAGAGCTACTGCAGATCTTTTTGATTATTTATTAGTGTCACAAGTAGGCTTACATTGACACTGAAATAAAGTTACTATAGACCAAACGTAGAAGTTTGATAAAATTGAAGTTAACATTTGGCATTGTGGATAAGAAAGATCTGAAGATAGCCTAAAGGGTATCCAAACTAAGCAGGAAGATTGCAAAGAAAATGATACCTTAGGTGTTCAAGGAGATTAAAAGTTGAGATAACAGGATTGTTCTGTTTTGGATCACTTTTGTCTATTTCCATTGTGTATTGGTGTCTTTCAAATCCATGCAGACATTGGAGTTGGTTACAATGGCAAATTTACAGATACTTTCACATTGCCATATTCTGTATTAGGCTCTGTAATGTTTAATAATGGGGAGATGCTTGGTACAATGTTATTGTCACTAGGCTATTAATCCAGAACCCAAGGACATGAAGCCCATCGCCACAGATGTGTTAATTTAATTAAACTGGGAAAACAGACCTAGTAGAGTCATCAGCACGGTGGTATAAAGTCAGGAGGGAGTTCCCTTGAAGTCTCTATCTCAACTTCAGGCCTTATGAATCAACAGATTAATCGGTACTCCTCCATGTTGAACACCACTTACAGGAAGCATGGCGGCAAGGCTGCAGAATGTGCTCTGGGTGTGGAACTTCAATGCATTTAGAACTGGCTCAGTCAGAAGACAGAGGGTAGCAGTACAAAGAACAAAACAGCATGGGAAACAGGCCCTTCGGCCCAACAAGCCCGTGCCGTCACCTTGATGTTCCCACTTCTACCCATGATCCCCGTCTATGTTTATAGAAATCTGCATTGGAACCAAATTTGCGAGACAATTTAGGGAGAATTTGTTTTGCCAATCAGCCTAAGAACACATCTTTGGGGAGGAAACCAGAGCACCTGGAGAAACCCACGCAAGCATGGGGAGATTGTGTGCAAACTCCCACCGACACAGACCCAAATCCATGTATCTGCATAGCACAGCGATAGTCACTGAGCTGTCGTGTTGCTCATCAGCTGGTCCAATTCAAGCATACACTAATGACATGAAGCACTAGGATACTCTCAAAATCCAAGAGCAGCCCTCTCACAATCATCGCGTGTACGCCCTTGTTAGACAACAAGGTGGACTGAAGTACCTGTTGGATAAAACAGAAATACATCAATATCATTCACAACTTGCACAATTCCCATGGTACTCACAAGACTCGTAATCCCTACTTTAAATCAGTCTGCTATATCCCTCCGTCCCCATTCTGTTCATGTGCTCATCTGAGTATCTCTTAAATAACTCCAGTGTGCTTGCCTCGACCACCTTACTTGGCAGTGCGTTCCATACCCACCCCCAAAACCCTTTGTGAAAAAACTCCCTCTAGCATCCAAATTATACCTTATTCCTCCTCAGCCTAAGCCCTTGACCCCTCGTGATATTTGATTCCAACCTAGGAAAAAGCTTACCACTGTTTATCTATACCCTTCATAATCTTGTACACCTCTATTAGATCTCCTCTCAGTCTCCGTCTTTCTAAAGAAAACAACCCAAATTTGCCTAAACTCTCCTCGTAACTCAGACCTTCTATACCAGGCAGCATCCTGGTAAACCTCCTCTGCACTCTCTTCAGTGTCTCCACGTCCTTCCGGTCGTAAGGCAACCAGTACTGGACGCAGTATTCCAAATGAGGTCTAACCAGTGTTTTATACAACTGCAACATTAAAGGCCACCTTTTGTACTCTATACCCCTTCCTATAAAAGCTAGCATACTATATGCTTTCTTCACAACCTTCTCCACCTGCCCTGCCACCTTCAGACACTTGTTCACCTGCACCTCCCGGTCCCTCTGCATTTCTATACTCTTAATAGGTCTACCCTTTATCATATACCTGCCCCCTACATTCTTTTTCCCGAAATGCATCACCTCGCATTTATCAGGATTGAATTCCATCTGCCATCTATCTGCCCAAGCTACCAACCTATCTATGTCCTGCTGTATCATCTGACAATGCTCCTCACTATCCACAAGTCCAGCAATCTTTGTATTGTCTGCAAACTTGCTGATCACACCACTTACTCCCTCTTCCAAGTCATTTATATATATTACAAATAGAAGATGTCCCACTACTGAGCCCTGCCACACACCACTAGTGACTGACACCTCCAGCTAGAAAAACATCCTTCCACTATTACGCTATCTCCTATTACCAAGCCAGTTACTTATCCATCTAGATACCTGTCCTTGTATTCCATTACCTTGACCTTTTCAACTAACCTCCCATGAGGGACTTTGTCAAACGCCTTACAGAAATCCACATAGATGACATCAACAGCTTGCCCTTCGTCGACCGTTTTCGTCATCCCTTACCAAAGCCATGCTGCGTATCTCTAATCAGATCGCAACGCTCCGAGTGCCTGTACATCCTATCTTTAAGAATTCCCTCCAGCTTCCCTACCACTGATGTCGAACTCACTGGCCTATAATTTCCAGGATTATCCCTATTACCCTTTTTAAACAATGGTACAACATTAGCTATTCTCCAGTCCTCTGGGACCTGACCTGTGTCCAAAGAAGAGACAAAGATTTGCATCAGAGGCCCAGACATTTCACCTCGTGCCCCTCCTAAGCAGCCTGGGATAAATGCCATCAGGTCCAGGAGATTTATCAGCTTTAATGCTACCTAGAAGCTCTAACACTTCCTCCTTTGGTATGGATATTTCCCTCAACTGGTCTACAGCTCCCCCAGAGACAGTAGAAGGATGTGTTTCTGAATGGAGGGCTCTGACAAGTGGTGTTCCTCAGAAGTTTGCTGTTTATAGTATATATAAATGACTTGGAGGAAAATGTAACTGGTTTGATTAGTAAGTTAGCGGATGACACAAAGGTTGGTGGATTTGTGGATAGCAATGAGGACAATCAGAGGATATAGATTAGTTGGAGACTTGGGCGGAGAGATGGCAATTAGAGTTTAATCTGGTCAAATGTAAGGTAATGCATTTTGGGAGATCTAATATGGATAGGAAATATACAATAAATGGCAGAATCTTTAAGAGTATTGATAGAGGGATCTGGGTGTACAGTTATACAGGTCACAAAGTGGCAACACAGGTAGAGAAGGTAGTCAGGAAGGCATACAGCATGCTTGCCTTCTTTGGCTGGGGCATTGAGCTTAAAAATTGGCAAGTCATGTTGCAGCTTTATAGAACCTTAGTTAGGCCATACTTGTAATGTCGTGTTCATTTCTGGTTGGCACATTACCAGAAGGATGTGGAGGTTTTGGCGAGAGTACAGACGAGATTTAACCGGGATGTTATCTGATATGGAGCGCATTAGCTATGAAGAGAGGTTGGAGAAACTTGGTTTATTCTCACTGAACGACGGAAGTTGAGGGGCGACTGGATAGATGTTTACAAGATTGAGAGGTGTGGACAAAGTGGATAATCCCAAGCTTTTTCTGAGAATGGAAGAATCACTTACCAGGGGACACAGGTTTAAAATGTAAGGGGCAAGGTTTAAAGATGTACGAGGCAGTTTTTTTTTACACAGAGGGTGGTGGGTGTCTGGAAGTAGTACAAACGGATACAGTAGTGGCTTTTAAGGGGCGTCTTGACATACATGAATAGGATGGGAATAGAGGGATTTTAGTTCAGCTGAGCAGCATGGTCAGTGCAGGCTTGGAGGGCCGTAGGGCCTGTTTGTTCTTTGTCCATCACCAGGAGTGGTTTGGCAGCACTATTACTGATGGAGCTGGTTGAGTCCTAATAAACCTATTTGGACTTTAAACTGGTGGTGTGGGATTTCTTTGTGTTTACCTCATTACCTCGCTGGGCTGGGTGTGGTGTGCATTAGGTGGTGAGGGAAAACATAATTGACCTCGTACTCAGCAACCACTGATGCATTTGTCCGTGAAGTGGTTGCTGCACAGATATTTGGAGACAAAGTCCTGTCTTCACATTATTATTGAGGATACCATCCATCATTACATTTGGCACTACCGCTGTGGTAACTGGGATACATTTTAAACCGATCCTGGGATACAATTCAAAGCTGGCCATCCAAAAATCGTTGTGGGCCTTCAGCAGTATTGGCCATTTACCCTACCAAAATCTGTTACTTTGTAGCTTGGTATATCCTACACTCTATCGCCACAACAGGAAATCACCCTGGTTCAGTGAAAAATGCAAAAGAGTGTGTCATGTGCAGCCAGAGGCATGTCTAAAATGTGATGCAAAGCTGCTACACAGCTTTGCATACCAAGTAGCATAAGCAGTAAGTGATAGACGGAGCTAAGTGATTCCATAACTAACAAGATAGATTAAGCTCTACACTTGTCACGTTTGGTTCTGATGACAGTGGGCAATTAAACAACTGGAGGAAGCTCAATAAATATCCCCATCCTCAAGATGGGGAAGCCGAGCACAGTGCAGAGAAAAAAAAGTATGATCGTCAGTGAAGTGATGGAAGGGGTCATCAACAGTGGTTTCAAGCAGCACGCGCTTCGTAATAACATGATCTCTGAGCTCAGTTTGGATTTGCCATGCACAACTCTTGGCTTCACTGCACCCTTGTTTCACATATGGGCAGAAGAAATCCTGAGTGAAGAGTGTCCTTGAATTGAGGTGTCATTTGACCAAATGTGGTATCAGGGAGTCCTAACAGAATTGGAGTAAATGAAACTCAAAGGGAAAACTGACCACCGAACGGAGTCATACCCAGCATGTTGTGGTTGTCGGTGGCCAATCATCTCAGTTCCAGACATAACTGCTGGAGTTCCTCAGGGTCATTTCCAAGGCCTAGCTATCTTCAGCTGCTCCATCAAAACTTTCCCTTCATCATAAGGTTGCCGGTGGGAACGTTTGCTAGTGATTGCACAATGTTCACCATTTATAACTCCTTAGAAGCAGTCTGTGGCTAAATACAGCAAAACCTGGGCAATACCCAGGCTTTCCAGCAAGTGGCAAGTAATATTTGTGCCACAAAATGTCAGTCAATGACCATCTGCACAAAAGAATCTAATAATTGTCCCTTGACATGACACTATCTTGCTGCATCCCCCACTATCAACATCCTGAAATCATTACCATTAATCAATGATTGAATTGCATTAGCCATATAAATATTGTGGCTACCAGATCAAGTCAGAGGCTAGAAATCGTCTGTGAGTAAATCCCCTCATGATTCCCCAAAGTCTGTCTACCATTTATAAGGCACGTTTACCAGGATTGTAATGGAATACTTTCATTACAAATTTGCCTTGGAATAATTTGCCTGGATGAATCACAGAATTGTTAACATGTAGAAGAAAGCCATTGTGTATGTACCCAGCTTTCCAAATGAGCATTTCACTGAGTGCCATTTTCCTGTTTTTTCTCTGCATCCTTGCATATTGTATCTATTCAAGTAATCATCAAGTGCCTGCTTGAATGCCTCAATCGAACCTGCCTCCACCAGATTTCCAAACAGTGCGTTCAGACCCGAGTGTATTTTGGCACATAAAATTTGCTTTATTTGCAAATTACTTTAAATATTTGCTGTTTGTCCTTGATCATTTTGAGAGGCGGGAACAATTTTTCCTTTTTCTCCCCAGTCCCCTCATGATTTTGAACATCTCAATTAAGTCTCTATTTCGTCAAATACTCTGTAGGGAGAACAATTCCAAACTTTCAATCTATCCTCATAATTGGAAACACTCTTATAAACTTCTGCATTCTGTAAAGTGCATTCGCATCTTTCTCCTTATGTCCCCAGAATTATACTTAATGCTACAGCTGAAATCTGACTTTTGTATAGATTCAGAATAAACGTGTTCTTGAACTCTATGCCTCTGTTAATAAATGTGGAGATGCTGGCGTTGGACTGGGGTATGAAGTCTTGCAACACCAGGTTAAAGTCCAACAGGTTTATTTGGTAGCAGAAGCCACAAGGTTTTGGAGTGCTGCTCCTTCATTAGGTGAGTGGGAGTTCTGCTCACAAACAGAGCATATAACAACACAAACTCAATTTACAAAATAATAGTTGGAATGCCAGTCTTAGCTGGTAATTAAGTCTTAAAGGTTCAGACAATGTAAGTGGAGAGCAGGTTAAGCACAAGTTAGAGATGTGTAGTGTCACCATTCAAGACAGTTAGTGAGATTTTACAAGCCCAGGCAAGGCATGGGCATTACAGATAGTGTGACGTGAATGGTTGAGGCCAGCCTCGTGCTGACGAGGCTATCAGTGACTATGGAACTGAAATAAAAACAAACAGCTAGTAAAACTCAGCAGGTCTGGCACAGTGTCTGTGGAGAGAGAAACAGTTATCGTTTCAAGTTGAATGTGACTCTGCAACACTTCTGAAGAAGAGATATGTTGGACTCAACATTAACTCTGCTTCTCTCTCTCGGAAAGTACCAGACCCGCTTTTTTATTACAGTATTTGCTGTTTTTATTTCAGGTTTCCAGTATCCACAGTTCTTTGGCTAAGTTTGGTTCTGTACTTGAATAGAAGCAGAGTTAACACTGTGTAGAGTTTGCATGCTGTGTCTGTGTGTATTTAGAACATAGAACATTACAGCACAGAACAGGCCCTTTGGCCTTCGATGTTGCGCCGACCAATATAAAAAGCAATGCCCCTCCAAACTAAACCATTCCCTTCTCTTCCATATACTTATCAACTAACCTCTTAAAACGCCACCAAACTTGGCGCATCTACAACTGCTGCAGGCAGGGCATTCCACTCCCGAACCACCCTTTGGGTAAGAACCTGCCTCTGATATCCGTCCTATAACTATCACCCCTTAATTTAAAGCTGTGTCCCCTCGTGCTAGCTTTCTCCATCCTAGGAAAAGGCTATCACTGTCCACCCTATCTAAACCTCTAATCATCTTATATGCTTCAATAAGATCCCCTCTTAGCCGCCTCCTTTCTAACGAATACAACCTCAAATCCTTCAACCTCTCTTCATAGGACCTGCCCTCCATACCAGTCAACATCCTGGTAAACCTCCTCTGTACCCTCTCCAATGCCTCCACATCTTTCTTATAATGTGGCGACCAGAACTGCACACAATACTCCAAGTGCGGCCGCACTAGATTTTGTACAGTTGCAACATGATGTTGCGGCTCCGAAATTCAATCCCTCTACCAATAAAAGCCAAGACTCCATATGCCTTCCTAACAACCTTCTCGACCTGACTGCCTACTTTCAGGGATCTATGCACATACACACCAAGATCCCTCTTTTCATCTAGACTACTAAGAATCCTACCATTTGCCCTATACTCTACACATTTATTATTTCTGCCATAGTGCATTACCTCACACTTTTCCACATTAAACTCCATTTGCCACCTCTCGGCCCAGCTCTGCAACTTGTCCAAGTCTCTCTGCAAACTATAACACCCCCCTTCACTATCTACCACTCCTCCGACTTTGGTGTCATCCGCAAATTTACTAATCCATCCTTCAATACCCTCATCCAGATCATTTATAAAAATTACAAACAGCAGGGACCCCAAAACAGACCCCTGAGGTACACCACTTGTCACCGAACTCCAAGATGAATATCTCCCATCAACCACCACCCTCTGTCTTCTATCTGCTAGCCACTTCCTAACCCAATTAGCTAAATCACCCTGTATCCCATACATCTGCATTTTCTGCATAAGTCTTCCATGGGCCACCTTATCAAACGCCTTACTAAAGTCCATATATACCACATCAACCGCCTTACCCCCATCCACCTCCTTAGTCACTTTTTCAAAAAACTCAATGAGGTTAGTAAGGCACGACCTACCCTTCACAAAACCATGCTATTTCCAATCAATTCATTACTCTCTAAGTAAGTATAAATCCTATCCCTGATTTCCTCCGGGTCTTTGGTTTCCTCCCAGTGTCCAAAGATGCGTGGGTTAGGTTGATTGCTAAATTGTCAAAGAACAAAGAATTAAACAGCACGGGAAACAGGCCCTTCGGCCCAACAAGCCTGCGCCGCCATCTTGATGTTCCCATTTCTACCCGTGATCCCTGTCAATGTTTATAGATCTATGGATTGAAACCAAATTTGAGACAATTTAGGGAGAATTTGTTGTGCTAATCAACCTAAGAGCACATCTTTGGGATGTGGGAGAAAACCGGAGCACCCAGAGAAAACCCACGCAAGCACAGGGAGAATGCGCAAACTCCCGTAGACACAGGCCCATTAGTGTCAGAGGCTAGCACCGTAAATATGTGGGTTATGAGGATTGGGCCTGGGTGGGATTGTTGTTGTTGCAATCTTGATGAGACAAATGGCAGCCTCTTGCGCTACAGAGATTCTAAGATCTATGATCTATGAAAATACAATTAATTACAATATACTGAAAAATACAAGTTTTGATTCACAGATCAAAAATCAAGGCCATAGTGTCAGAGGTTCACAGCATGGAAACAGACCACTGGTCCAACTTGTCCGTACGCTCAGTTTTTACCACTAAACTAGTCCCAATTGCCTGCATTTGACACATATCCCTCAAAACCTATCTTATCCATGTAACTATCTAAATGATTTTTAAAAGACAAAATTGTGCCCGCTTCTATTACTACCTATGTCAGCTTGTTCCAGACATCATCCTCTGTGTGAAAAGAATTGCTCCTCTAGACCCTCTCTCACCTTAAACCTCTGCCCTCTGAGTTTTAGATTTCTTTACCTCTGAGAAAAGATGTGGACTATCTACCTGCTCTGTGCCCCTCATTATTTTATACTTTTCTAAAGATCACCCCTAAGCCTCGCAGGGAAAAAAGCCCCAGTCTATTCAGTGCCTCCTTATAACTCAAACTTAGTAATTCTACTAAATCTTTACTCTTGTTTAATATTTTTTCTGTATAAGGTGACCAGAACTGTACACAGTATTTCAAGTGTGGCCTTATCAATGTCTTGTACAACTTAAACAAAATGTCCCACTCCTGTGATCAATGTTCTGACCAATAATTCTGCACTCTGCATTTTGTATTAAAGTGCATAGATTGTCTGATATAGGGTTTAGTTCATTAGGTTCACAATTTACACACTATTTGAGTTTTATAAAGTAAGGGATTGAGCTCTCTCTTTCTCTATTTGTTTTATGTCTTGTTTTATGATTTGCAAGATTGTATCTTTGCTCAATTCTATTGCATGTTTATATTCTTGTGGTTGTGCCAAGCGATAGGGGTGATGGAAGATGGGATTCAAGTGTCTTCTGGCAAATTCGAGACAGAGCCTTTGCCGTATTTCAACAAGAAAATAATGGAAATCATGAGTACTGCATTCAAATTTCTGTACTAGTAGAGTTGTACCTTTCTGCCACTGACTCAGAATCTGGCACCTTGAGATGCCTTGACAATGGGCCCATCAGTGGTGACACAGAATATACATTGAAGAGGAGAGGCCTTGAGAGTCATCAACATTGACCTCAAGATTCCACAAGGTTTTGTAGCACCAGGTGACTTTTTGCTGATTATATTGTATGATCCTCAGGTAATGAATATTGAGCATTGCTTGCAAAAAAAATCGTAGTAGCAAGGACATAGTCCTAAGAACTGCTCAGTAGCATGTACTTTGCCAAACTGGCCAAATCCTGAAGGACATGGCCACCAGACTAGACCTATAATAGGCAGTAGAAAAGACATGAAGGAAAAACCTAATTGACCACGTGCACGTGAATCTACCTGTCTCAGAGGCAGTTAGGAGGAATGAGCAGTAAATGATGCTCTTGGAAGCCCACATCCCATGAAAAGGAAAATAAAATTGTCGCCTGTGATACTGTTGACAAGGGTGACCATCACACCATACAAATGGAGACAAAGGAGCAGATCACCTGTTGCCTTGTGTGGCATTTTTAGCATGCTTATTGAGATTCTGAAAACAACAACCACGAAGTGCTTTGTTCATCAGTGACATCAGAATTGCACTCAACCATGCAGCTTATAACTTCATAGTCTAGCATAGCCCTCATCTTATCAAAGCTATCAGGGAACCAAGTCTAGCTTAGTGAGTGTGTAGCATGCTAGGAATAGCACTGTACATAACTCAAAATTAAGGTGCCAATGGAAGACTGCGTGAATGCTATATAATAGAAGCAGCACAGTTCTGTGATCCTAGCTGATCAGATCAAAGCTTTGCTGCATCCAGTCATGAATGGTAGTTGAAAATTGCCAACTACCTGCCAGTTCCAACAATACTTGAAGTTTAATAGCATCCAAGACAAAGCACCCCATCCACATTCAGTCACTTGCTCCACTGCTGCAAACTCCTGACTTGGAAACATATCTTTCCTTTACTGTTGCTGGATCAAAATCTTGGAATTGTCTCCCCAAGAGCACTCTGAGTGTACCTACATCCCATGGACTGCAGCAGTTCAAGAAGTCCAGAGCACTATCTCATGAGTAATTAGGGGGGTTCGATAAATACTGGCCTACCCAGTGTTCCCCAAATCTTGTGGAAGGAATAAACTGCCAGGAAGAAGAGGCTTCACAAACTTGCCATTCTCAATGAACTCAACACATGAATACAAAAGATAAGATTAAAGCATTTGCCATCATCTTCAGAAAAAATTCACATTATTCTGAGGCCTATGTGATCAGAAGTTAGACTTGAACTAATTTGATGAACACACTGACAACATTCTGGCTGAGGTGTTGTTGAATTGTGCTCCAGAACTGATTATTCTAGTTATTATTACACTATATCCACAAGATTGGCATGTATGCAGCAAAGTGGAATATTGCCAGTTATTTCCTGTCCACAAAAACCAGGACAAATTTATTCTGACCACATAGCATTCCATTAACTTACCCCTAATAACAAATTGATAGATGCAGTTATCAATAATTACATCAAGTGGACCCTGCTTGCTGGTGCTCAGTTTGAATTTTGCCAGAGCCACTGAACATGAGCCCTATTTTAGCTTAATTCAGACATGGACAAAAGAGCTCAATTCCAGTGATGAGGTGAGAGTCACTGTCCTTGACATCAAGGCAAGATTTGTCTTATTTGCAGTATCAAGGAACCTAAGTAAAATTGGAAAATGGAAAATTGGGAAGAAGATGTCCACTTACTGAAGTCATATTCAGTACAAAGTAAAATGGCTATCATCTCCAGAACATTTCAGAAGATATGCAGGGCATTGTTAAACAAAAAATATTTTCAGTTGCTTCAACAATTTTTATCCCTCCACCTTAATGTTGGAAGCCTAGATGTTTGCTGATGATTGCAGTGTTTAGTAACGTAAGAGACACTTTGGATACGGTGCATCTGCTTGACCTAGGCAATATTTAGGCATGGGCTTAAATGTTACTTAAATACAAGCTGATAACAACCCCTAAAACATGGAACTGTAACCTTTGCCTTTGTGTTCAAGTTCAATGACATTATATTCTGATCCGTCACTAGCCACATCGTTGGGACTGCCTTGGACCAGAAACTTGGCTGCACCAAACGCATGAAATGTGACTTAAAGAGCATATCAGAAGTTAACCACAAATGAAGCAATAAAATACTGGCTTTGCTAGCAATCGCCACAACTTTAAGATTGGGAGAATGTTTGTAACATTTAAATTATCCTGGAAACAATTATTTTGAGAGTTACTAAACAATTTTACCTCTTCCTCTGTTTAATTATTGCACAAATATCTGATACATTCATAACTCAGATACTGAAGTAGTCCATGTGCAAATGCAGCAAGACCTGGACAATATCAAGGTTTGGGCTGACAAGTGGCAAATAATATTCATGTCACTGCAAGTGCCAGGCAATGGCCATCTCTAATCATTGCCCTTTGACACTTGGCACTACAATCACTGAATCCCCCATAATCAATGTACTGAGGGGTTATTACCATTTGATCAGAAATTGAACTGGATGAGCCATATAAATACCGTGGCTACAGGAGCAGGTCATAAGTTGGAAATCTTGGAGTGAGTAATTGGGCTCCCCAATGTTTATCAACGAGGCATGAGTCAGGAGTGTGGTGGAATACCCTACTTGGTTGAAGAACGATACTGAAGAAACTTGATACCATCCAGGGACAAAGCAACTCACTCGATTGGCACTCCATCCACTAACAAACACTCCCGTCACCACTGGCACACTAGCATCGATCTGGACCATCTACAAGACATGTGCCAAGGCTGCTGAGACAATATCTTCTGAATCCATAACTGGAAGGACAAAGGAGCAGACGTGAATGCCACCTAGAAGTTCTCCCTGCCGTGGAAATAAATCATTGTTGCTTCACTATATTATCCCTGCATCAAAACCCTGGAACACTCAACAGCACTGTGGATGTATCTAATCTGCATGGACTGCAAGTTTTTAAGCTTATTTATTAGCGTCTCAAGTAGGCTTATATTAACACTGCAATAAAGTTACTATGAAAATCCCCGAGTAGCCACACTCTGCCACCTGTATGTCTTTCGGACTGTGGGCGAAAACTGGAGCACCCTGAGGAAACCCATGCAGACGAGGAGAACTTGCGAACTCTGCGTGGAAAGTAACCCAAGCCAGGAATCGAACCCGGGTTCCTGGCACTGTGAGGCAGCAGTAATAACCACTGTGGCACTGTGCCACTCTAAAATGCAGTACCAATTAACAGATGCAAAGAAATCCAGCATGGGAGCTCATGTCGAAACCCAGGATTGAACCAGAATTTTAGATTTTCAGTCTAACGCTCTCCCAACAGAGCTGTTTTTCAAGCAGGCAGTTCAAAACACCTCAAGGGCCATAAATGCTGGCCTAGCCAGTGATGCCCTCATTCCAAGAATGGATATTAAAAATTTAGTGAGTAAAAATAATATCCTGATGTCACCATTGTACAGGCTTAAAGAATTAGCTGTGAGCTGTGCAAAGGAACTAAGTTGAAATATTCAATGTTTCTTGTCCAGTGCTGAATTAGCACATTATCTCTTGCCATGCCGTTAGGAGTTGCTAAACCTTTCAGTAATTAGCACACAGAGTGAAAGAATGGTTTTGATTTTGAAACCATATCTAAACACTCAGACGCAACAAAAAATTTGGGTTTTATGATGTTCTCTGACATACAAAATCAACCAAGACAGAGCAGACATTAGACTATGAAGCCTCCCCCCACCCCCCAACCTGCAATGCCAATTCCTCCCATAGCTTTATCTTGCTGCATAGCTTGTCTAAATCTTATCATATATGGTTGGGAGTTTCACTTTAAATTATTTCCCTTTTTAATAAACATTACAAAACTGGATCAGAAAAATCTGTAATAATAAGACTTGGAGAGAATTAGAGCGGTGCAAGAGAACTGCTGGTTCAGGGAAACACCATAAAATGCCAGTACACTAATATAGTGCTTTTCATTCACACCAAACTCAAAGCAAGTCACTTAGAGGTATAATCACTGTTGCAGTGTAAGAAATGTGGCAGCTACTTTGGGCTCAGCAAATGACAATTTGATAATGACCAGATAATCTGTTTTTGTGATGTTGATCAAGGGATAAATTTTGACCAGAAAATCGGGTAAAACTCTTCACAGTTGTGCAGTGCGATCTTTTGCATCTATCTGAGCAAGTAGATGGGATGTCAGTTTAATGCAGTTTGGACAGCCTGTGGCTCAGGGGTCCATCTAGGTTCTGAATGTAATCTAAGAGACATTCTGTTGACTGGTGCCCACACACAGGGTTGCCACATATTTCGATCTATGTAGCATTTTTCCAGGCGGTTTGACTGAAGTGATACTGAGGTAAAGCAAGTGAAGGGGGCACCTGCTAATTGCACATATGACATTGACACTGTAAGCTATGTAAGTGTTTGTTTTGTTTTTGCTGATAGTTCTGTTAATATATAAATTATTAAACATTTCTAACTTGTTACAAAATATTCAGTAGGTTTTAACTGTATTAAATCTTATTCATGGGACCATGGTTAGTGAACAAACCTGATTTAAATTTTGTAGCCCACTGAGATGAACGAGGGCCACTTATATGGCCACTCACTAGCCTAAGATTTAATGTCTCATCAGAAAGATGGCACACAGTAATGTTTTTGAATCTTAACTGCCCTCTGAAATGGCCCAGCAAGCCATAAAAGCATTTGAGGATGGGTGGTAAATGCTGCCCTGATCAGCAATGAAGGAAGAAATGAAAAATTCCAACACAGCTGATGATCAAGAGTTAGTCTACTCTTGAGCATCAGCCAAGAAATAGAAGGTGTAATCACTGATGCTTTTAATGCAGCAATTATACAGTAAATACCATGCCTACTGATGTTCAACTCTTGACTTCATTACAGACTTGGTCCAAAATGGACAAAAGAGCTGAATTTAAGTGATATGAGAATGATTGTTCTTGACATGAAGGCAGCTTTTGATGGTACCTGGAAAATAGTTTATGATTGTTGGAGGTCAGTCATCTCAAATCTCAACAACACTGCGAGTTTCTCAAGGTTATGGCCTCAACCCCAATCATTTTCAGCTACTTCACCAGTATCCTTTCCTCCTTTATAACTTAGAAGTTTGTGGATGATTGCTGTGTTTCACAGCTGCTAATATACTGAAGCAGTCCATGTTCATACAAGACCTCAACAACATTCAGGCTTGGGCTGACGAGAAGCAGGTAACACTTGCACCACACAAGTGCCAGGCAATGACCATCTCCAACAAAAGAGAATCCAATCATCTTGCCTTGACATTCAATGGGAATCCTATTGCTGAATCCTCACTGTCAATATCTTGGGGATGAACCAATATCCAGACACTGTACTGAGCCAGCCATATCAATACTGCATATCAATACTGCATATCAATTTGCAGGTCTTATGAAGAGAGGCTGAGGGATTTGAGGTTGTTTTCGTTAGAGAGGAGGTGGCTAAGAGGAGACCTTATCGAAGCATATAAGATGATTAGAGGTTAAGATAGGGTGGACAGTGATAGCCTTTTTCCTAGGATGGAGAAAGCTAGCACGAGGGGACACAGCTTTAAATTAAGGGGTGATAGTTATAGGATGGATATCAGAGGTAGGTTCTTTACGCAGAGGGTGGTTAGGGAGTGGAATGCCCTTCCTGCGGCAGTTGTAGATGCGCCAAGTTTGGTGGCGTTTAAGAGGTTAGTTGATAATTTTATGGAAGAGAAGGGAATGGTTTAGTTTGGAGGGTCGTTGCTTTTTTATAATGGTCGGCCCAACATCGAAGGCCGAAGGGCCTGTTCTGCGCTGTAATGTTCTATGTTCTAATTTCAAAAACAGTTCAAAGACTGAAATTTGCAAGTATCTCAGCCTGTCTCCTCACCATTTGCCTGCCATCGATAAGGCACAAATCATGATCGAATACTCTCTATTGGCCTGGAGAGTGCAGCTCCAACAATATCCAACAAACTTGACACTATCCAGGAAAAGCAGACCTATTAATTTGCACCATCCACAAACTTCAACATTCATTCACTCCAACTATTCTACTATGGCAGCAATGTGTATTATATGCAATATACGCTCCAGCAACTTGGTGTGTCTTCTTTGACACCACCTTTCAAGTTCACAATCTCTGGCGCCTAGAAGGATATAGGCATGGACATATGAGAAACCACCAGCAGCAAGTTCCCCTGAAAATCACAAATGGGGACCAAAGAACTGCGCTGCAGAAATGAGGTCAGAGTGACTGCCTGTGACATCAAGGCAGCATTGACCATAATGTGGAATCAGGGAGCCCTTGTTAATTGTAATTAGGGGGAGTCATAGCTAGCACAGGAAGATGTAGTTGTTGGAGGTCAATCATCTCATTTTCAAGGCATATTCAGGAGTTGCTCAGGATCGTGTCCTAGGCCCAACTATCTTCAGCTGCTTCCAACAATGGATTTCCTTCCTTTATAAGGTCAGAAGTGAGGATGTTTGCTGATGATCGCATAATGTTCATCATTCGCAATTCCTCATACTGAAGCAGTCCATGTTCAAATGGCTGCATAGAATTTCTGCAGTGCTGAAGAAGGCCATTCAGCCTATTGTGTCTGCCATGATTCTTCGAAAGAACATCCAATCCAGGCCCTATCCCTATAACACCACATATGTATCCTGCTAATCCCACTAAACCATATATCTTGGAACAGAAAGGGCAATTTAGCATAGCCAAACTGTCATCCACGGCTGAAATTGAACTCAGGTCCCTGGTGCTGAGGCATAGTAGTACTAACCATTGTGTTGCCTGCTTGCCACCATGGTTGACAAATGGCAAGTGCCATCACATCGTATAAGTCCCAGGCGATTACCATTCCCAACAAGAGAGAATCTAATTATTGTCTATTGACATTCTGCTGTCTCACCATCACTGAATTCGACCTCCCTATCAACACCACGTTGACTAGAAACTGAACTGGACAAGCCATAAAAAGACTGTGGCTATAACAGTAATCATGATGTGGAGATGCTGGCTTTGGACTGGGGTAAATGCATAAGAAGTCTCACAATACCAGATTAAAGTCCAACAGGTTTATTTGATAGCAAGCACTGCTCCTTCGTCAGGTCACCTGTCTGTTTACTATCTGCAAATCACAAGTGATGGAATACTTAACTGAATAAATGCAGCTCCGACAATACTCAAGCAACTTGACTCCATCCAGAACTAAGCAACCCATTTGATTGGCACTCTTCCACAAACATTATCAGATGTCTAGAGTTCCCTTCCAAGCCACACTGGCTTGGAAATACATTTGGCTTTCTCTTACTGAGTCAAAATCCTGAAGCTGCATCCCTAACAACAGTATAGATGCACTGCAACACAGGGGGCACAGTGGTTCATGAAAGCCACTCACCACCTCAGTAGCTATTAGTGTTGGGCAAATAAATGTTAGCCTAGCCACCTGCACCTGCATACCATTGAGTTAGTAAATAAAAGATTGCTGTTTAACTCCTGAGGCAGACTTCAAAAGATTGAGTTCTTGAAATCCAAGGTATTAAAATTAATTAGTCGAAAATGTGCAAACTCCAGACATGAATGTATGTTTCTGTTTTATCACAATCCTGTTTTACAAACCTCCTGGCTTGGGCCTTGTGCCATGTGCTGTCATGAATGCCTCAAAGCTGGGACCCTTGACACTGGAGATCAGCCTCATAGATCTTCCCATCACTAGCAGCACTTAATTTCCTCCCTTATGTTTTGGCACCAGTCTGATTGGAATGCTGTGCATGTTTAAATATTTGGCAATTTCCTCTGAAATTTTCAGCGATATTGTCCAATGTTCTTTACATCCAAGTACAACCACTTTGTTTCAGACAGATTTCTTTGTTCCTTTGGCAGTTTTTCCACAACTTGTCTTGTAGAAGTTGACTTCTTTTTGGGAATGCTTGGAATATTGGTCAGACTGAAATGACCAGTGTTGTGCATATCTGTGCTTCCTAGGCTTGTGAGATTCCACGTGGGACCACTGGATAGCAGTTTGCCTGACAACCTTACTTCTTTTCACAAAGCCCAGGGTGTACTGAGACAAGTCCATTCTAATGTTTGGTAGCTGCTTAGATCAACTACCTCAGCATAGATAATTGAACCTTTTCCTGATCTGTATGACTTTGCATTTCTTGAGAAAATGGAAAATAGCAATGACTTGCCTTCATAGAGGATCTTTTAACATAGCTAACACACCTTGTCACCAGTATTTGTTGGAAACCCCTAACTGTGTTTTAAGTGTTTGGCTTATGTTTTGTATATTTTGTAGAGAAAGTTGTGAAGCATTTGTTAATGAGAACTTGTCTTATCACATCCTCAGCAGGTAAGTATGGTAATTTATGTGGGCAAGTGTGACAACCAGTGTCATGCAGCAAGACCCCACAAACATCGAATGGCTGCTGGATTCCCCAGACCCTGCTTTGAATCTAAGCAAGCAGCCAGTGCTTCTATTTAACAAGTCAATACAATGCTCCCTTATTATATTGGAGTGCATTAGGTATTCAGTTCCTGGAATGGGGCCTGTAACCGTAACTTTAGTTCTGAGGCATGAACTGAGCCAGCATTTTGCAATTATGTTAAGCTGTTGTTAATATGGTCAGAAGTAGTAACCAGCATTTTGCTAGTTCATTCATTGTTGAGAATCTGTCATTCTGTAATTAGTTGTACAGATAAAGAACAAAATTACTTTTGAATATTTTTGTCCTCGTGCCTTCCAAAAGATGCTGTCTCCAGCTGCTGTAAACTTCTGTGGGTGCTTATATTATTCTGGTCCTTTATCCTGATAACCCAGCTTGATATCGATCAGGAGTTTTACACTATGGAAAGAATCATAAATATCCCTGAATCTGTATGAAATGGCATCTCTAATACTATAACATTTCAGTACTGCGCTGGGATGCCAACTTAGATTGTTTGAGTATCGGAGCTTAAGCCCAAGTGTTCAGTGATATCAGCTGAATCAAAACAGTCTTGTTGTTGGAGGCCTGAACTGTCTTTGGCTAGCCCTGAGGCTATTATAGAACAAAGCACTTTGTGGACATGTTGACTTTCAAAAAGGGAGATCGAATATGTGGATGTCCATCTGTCTACCTGACCCCACGTCAGGCCCATTATGAGAATTCATGAAATGTTAAAATTTAAAAGGTTTGATATTGTTGGACTGTATGGACTGAATAGGTTAGAAATCTACAATAGTTCTCCAACCCATACAAAGACTTAAGTTGGTGATTCCGTGAGAACATAGAACACAGTACATATAACACAGTACAGATCCTTTGGCCCTCGGTGTTGCTGTGAAACGAATCCAAAGGCCTTATTGTATTTCTTGGGTCTATAAATCATCCTGTGTAGCATAAAATTGTAATTTTAAATTATATTTACAGTAGAGAGAATTCATTTATGCCCGGGAATATTTATACAGGGTGTAACAAACTGCTGTGAATTTGGGGTTCTTTGCAGAAGCAACCCCAGAGATTATTGTGTTCACTTCATGGTCTCCGTGTAACTCGAGCCTAATTATTCCATCAATTTTTGTTAAATTAAGCTTTTTAAAAAGCTGGAATGTATCTCCTGTGTTTGCTGGCATTATCGGACCTACTGTACATCTTGTATGGGGTGGAAATGTTTTACCAAGTCTCCAATGTTGACCACTCTATGTCCAGTTACACATTTCATCATGTCTTGGATGTCCTGATTTAACTCTATTCTTCTTTTTAGTTTACTACGTGAAAAATAGCCTTTTTAAGCAGTCAAACATAAATATGTTGATCTGGCTTTAAAACCCTTTAAATGTGGAATTTGCCTAAAACATTAAAATCTAATGTTTGTCTTTTAACTTTCAGCTTTGCGTTATTCTTGGAAAATTGTGCACCAGCAGTGAATTCATTGAACCTCGGCATTACCAGTCCACTTCTGTTAGGCTCAGCAAATTTACAGCTCGCCCAGTTAAAGGCCCAATTGGCCCTGCAGCAGCTGAATTCGGTCGCTTCCACAACAGTATCCAACACAGTTCTTGCATCTTTGAACCAAGCACTTGTGAAGATCAGCATGTTCAATGCCAGAGGTGCATTCGGCCAGAACCATGGTCCACCAAGCCAGTATGGCCTGAACCATGGCCCACCAAACCAGTTTGGCTCCAATCAAGGCCCACCAAACCAGTTTGGCTCCAATCAAGGCCCACCAAACCAGTTTGGCTCCAATCAAGGTCCATCAATGCAGTTTGGCCAGAATCAAGGTCCACCAAACCAGTTTGGTTCAAATCAAGGCCCACCAAATCAGTTTGGCCAGAATCAAGGCCCATCAAACCAATTTGGGCCAAGTCATGGCCCACCAAACCAGTTTGGCCAGAATCAGGGCCCACCAAACCAGTTTGGGCAGAATCAGGGCCCACCAAACCAGTTTGGGCAGAATCAAGGTGCACCAAACCAGTTTGGGCAAAGCCAAGGACCATCTAACCAGTTTGGGCAAAGCCAAGGACCATCTAACCAGTTTGGGCAGAATCAAACTGCACCGAACCAATTTGGTATGAATACACCAGGATCCTATATGGGGGGAGGAGGAGGAGGAGCAGGAGGAAGAGGAAGAGGAATGGGAATGGGATCAGGATCTCAAGGAGCATCACAAGGCAACTTTGGTGGAATGAACATGGGAATGATGAATCAATCTGGGAATAATGTAGGCTTAGGTCAGTGGTCCTCCTACCAGAGTCCTTCATCTGGAGGTTTTCGATCTGGGTATGGGAGCAGTGGAACACCTACATCGCAAAGTGGAGACCAGAGATCTGCAGTTCAGCGTTTTCATGATACGATGAAGGCCTCTAATATCTTGGCAAACTTTGGCCTGTCAAATGAAGATCTGGAAGAGCTAAGTCGTTACCCAGATGAGAAGCTTACTCCAGAAAATATGCCATACATTTTAAGAGAAATAAGAATGCGAAAAATGAACAAGCAGCAACCATCCAGCAGCTATGATCAGCCATACAAGCTACAAGATAAAGACTATAGAAGAGAAGTACAGAGCAGCGTGGTAGATTATGGGCATGGGCAACAGTATGACTATCGGGATAGACCTGTGGAGAGCCAGAGCATGCATTACAGTCGTGAATCTCTGAGAGAAGGTACCTGGAATGAAGAATTTAAACGTCCACCACAGAATTATCCAATGGATTCTTCGCGAGATGAGAATACTCATGGAATCAAACGAACAGTTCTAGTGGTGAAGAAGGGATTACCAAAACCCAAGTTGATGAATGATTACTATGGTGTTCCTGCACTGCGGTTCCCCCACGTGTGCAGTTTGTGTAACGTAGAATGTAGACAAATGAGGGTGAGTGTTTGTTAACCTAGTTTGCCTTTTCTGATATTTGCTTCCTTAACAGGCATAGTGTTTGTGGGTCACACCTTCTGTAGTGTGCCTGCAAAGCCACCTTTGGCTGGATAGAAGTCCTGTTGTTTATTTGTCTTTTTTAATTTGGCAAGTATACATTTAGAAATTTAATTGAAGGTCTCTGCACACATAGAGAAAAACATAGAGCCATGATATTATATAGTTTTCCTACTAGATATTATTTTAATATTTTCAGTTCTTCAGTGACCCCCATTATATTTTTAACTAAAACAAAATAATAATTGTGGCAAATCATCCAGTTAATTGGATGTTGAATGCTAGTTCTGCCACCAGTAGAATTTAGTGTTTCATGGTCGTATTGGCTTTCTGCTAAGTTGCTCAAGTCTTTCGTGCTGGACAATGGACCAGTGTTTATCTGAAGTACTTGGATGAAGGGGTGAAAATTTAATCTGATCCCTTTATAGATTCTTGGTAGCAGAGTGGCTGCAGGAAGATTTTAGTAATATTGCGTATGGGAAACCCTTCTGAGAATCTGTAAAATGTGAAGATAGAAATGGTGGATTCTTTTTATTTATGAATCCCATTGAAACTGAATAGTTTCCTCAAAACAAAACCAATGATTTAATGAAAAATTGTAAGCCTAATTTTCACAGGTCTGCTGCTCTGATATTAGATGAAGAAAGCTTATGCTACCCTCAGTGAGGGTTCCTGAACTATACCACAGTAGAAGGCAGGAAGGAGACTTCAAACTAAAGTTTCAATAAAACTACTGGTGGGAAGATGAAATATTCAAACTGTACTAGTACAGCTTTCTATTGAATATTTACTAGGTTGCATCTTTCGCTGTGTATCTTTCGCTCCATTTTGAATTGTGGCAGCTTTTTAATAAGGTGTTTAACCATTGTATTTATTCCACTATTTGCTGACTGTTCCCAAATGAGTGACAATGCTAGTATGTTGGTGGGGATTTTTTGTTTCAGTTGATGGTTAAAGCCATCACTTTACCTCTTTTAACTATCACTATAAGGCCAGGTTGCCCAGTGGGGAGAATCTAAAAGGTAAAGGGAGCTCCTCAAAGTGATATGGAAGGTTAGTATTTTTCTCTTAACTCTCTTTCCACTTCCAGGATCTGAGGCTCAACCAAGTCATTGCATTGATTTTTGTTTTCTTGTTAAAGATTGAATTGAATGTTAACCAGCATCTTGCTGCTGTGCTGTGATTCCTGTTGCAATGCTATTTTTATGCCTCCTTGTTTCTAATTTGCAAGTTCAGGAAAATCATCCTATTGTGGAAGAAGTCTTACAATATACAAGGCATGGAAACAAGTTAGCTAGGTCATAATCTTTTTCAATTGATGTAGCCATTGGCTAATTTTATTTTCCTTGGGTTGTGTAATTTTACAATGTGATGGCTGGTGAGTATGAAATAATCAAGGACTACATTCAGGAAAGAGGGTGGCACAGGGGTATAGTGGTTATCATTGCTACTTCACGGTGCCAGAGACCAAAGTTCGATCCTCGGCTTGTCTGTGCAGAGTCTGCATGTTCTCCCCTGTGTCTGCGTGGGTCTCTCCGGGTGCTTCGTCCCACAGTCTGAAAAACACGCTGATTAGTTGCGTTGGCCATACTAAACAAACAGGCACTGGGGTGTGGGGACTGGAGGATTTTTTTTTTACAGTAACTTCATTGCAGTGTCAATGTAAGCCTATTTGTCACACTAATAAATAAACTTAAAAGTTGCTGAATTTAAACAGTGGAGTTTCTTAGTAGTTAATGCCTGAGATTTTATTGGATTATATATTTAAATGGTATAAATATTCAGAGTGGCATTAGAACTCAGGTGAGCACAACCTGTTCTTAAATTGTCATGCTGCCAACAATGTTCAAATTCACCTTCCCCTTCAAACTGCCTCTCTAATGGGCCTTAAGTTAGTTGCGGTGAAGTTCTGATTAATTTCGAGCACTGGATTCAACCCAGCTACAGCTTACAAGGCAGTATGGCCCCAGAACTATAGCATGCCTTTTGAAACCTCTAAACTATTTTTTTGGACAGTTGGCTTCACCTGTTGGACCTTTGTACTGGGCAGAATGAGTTCTTTCATTTATTAGGTCTCCAACAAATCATCAGGTGGAAGGAATTCTGGAAGTTTGTTAACAGAACTAAAATATCAGATTGCTATCCTGGCCAATAATCGACATTAGCAGATCATGAGGTAGGTAATACTCATTCAAATTGATCCCACTTTGTGGCTGCTTTGGGTTTCCTGACACAGCACGTGGATAAGCCTACGAGAGGATACGCTGTACTTGACTTAGTGCTGGCTAATGAACCAGGACAGGTGTCGGATCTCTCGGTAGGAGAGCATCTCGGGAATGGTGATCATAATCCTATCTCCTTCACAATAGCATTGGAAAGAGATAGGATAGGAAGGTGTTTATCTGGAATAGGGGGGAATATGAAATCATTAAGCAGGAAATTGGAAGAGTAAACTGGAAGGAGGTGTTCTTGGGGGAAAAGTACTGAAGGAAGGTGGTAGATTTTCAAGGAGTGTTTGTCTGGAGCTCTGCACGACAACGTTCCGGTGAGACAAGGAGGTTTTGGTAGAGAACCGTGGTGCACAAAGGTTATGATGAACCTAGTTAGGAAGAAAAGAAGGTTGTACAATAGATTCAGGGAGCTAGGGAATGTTAAAGAACTAGAGGCATAAAAGACTTGTAGAAGGGAGGTTAAAAAGAAAATTAGAAGAGCCAGAAGGGGTCACGAGAAGACTTTAGTGGGTAGAATTAAGGAGAATCCCAAGGCATTCTACAAATATGTGAAGAGTAAAAGGATGAGAAGAGAAGGGATAGGACCTATAAAAGGTGAAGGGGGAAAAGTCTGTGTGGAACCAGAAGAAATGACAGAGGTGTTTAATAAGTACTTTGTCTCAGTATTCACAGTGGAAAGTGATTTGCGGGGTTGTACTACAGGATTGTGGCAAACTGAAAAGATTGAGTATGTGGACATTAGGAAAGAGGATGTGTTGGAACTGTTAAATTCTATCAAGTTAGATATGTCGCCGAGTCCAGATAGGATGTATCCCAGGTTACTGTGGGAGGTGAGGGAAGTGATTGCAGATCCCCTGGCGATGATCTTTGCGTCGTCAATGGAGACGGGAGAGGTTCTGGAAGATTGGAGGATTGTGGATGTGGTGCCTATTTTCAAGAATGGGAACAGGGATAGCCCAGGGAACAGTGAGTCTGACCTCAGTGGTCGGTAACTTGATGGAGAGGATTCTGAGAGATAGGATTTATGAGCATTTAGAGAAGTTCAACATGATCAGAAAGAGTCAACACGGCTTTGTTAAGGGCAGATTGTGCCTTACGAGCCTAGTTGAGTTGTTCGAAAATGTGACTGAACATATTGGTGAAGGAAGAGCAGTCGATGTGGTTTACATGGATTTCAGCAAGGCGTTTGATAAGGTCCCCTATGCAAGACTACTTGAGAAGGTGAGAGGGCAGGGGACCCAGAGGACTTTGGCCTTGTGGATCCAGAACTGGCTTGCCTGCAGAAAGCAGAGAGTAGTTGTGGATGGGTCTTTTTCTGCATGGAGGTCAGTCACCAGTGGAGTGCCCCAGGGATCTGTTCTAGGACCCTTTCTGTTCGTCATTTTCATAAATGACCTGGATGAGGAAGTGGAGGGATGGTTAGTAAGTTCGGTACAAAGATTAGTGGTGTTGTGGATGGTCTGGAGAGATGTCTGAAGTTGCAGCGAGGCATAGATAGGATGCAAGAGTGGGCAGAGAAGTGGCAGATGGACTTCATCGCGGATAAATGTGTGGTAGTTCATTTTGGCAGGACCAATGGGATGAAGGAGTATAATATCAAGGGTAGGAGTCTTGGCAGTGTTGAGGAGCAGAAGGATCTTGGGGTCCAGGTCGATAGGACTCTTAAATCTGCACCGCAAGTGGAGGATGTGGTCAAGAAGACCTTCATTAATCGAGGGATTGAGTTTAGGAGTCGGGAGGTAATGCTGCAACTTTATAAGATCCTGGTCAGACCCCACTTTGGAGTATTGTGTGCAGTTCTGGTCACCTCACTTATAGGAAGGATGTGGAAGCTATTGAGAGCGTGCAGAGGAGATTTACAAGGATGTTGCCTGGATTGGGGGGCCTGCCTTATGAAGATAGGTTGAGAGAGAGCTAGGTCTCTTCTCTCTGGAGACACAAACATTGAGAGGTGACCTGATAGAGGTTTATAAAATGTTGAGAGGAATAGATAATTCTTGGCAGCTATTTCCCAGGGCTGAAATGGTCGCTATGTGAGGACGCAGGTTTAACGTGCTGGGTGGCAACTACAGAGGAGATGTTAGAGGTAAGTTTTTCACTGAGGGTGGTGAGTGAATGGAATTGGCTGCCGACGGTGGTAGAGGCGAACTCGCTAGGGTCTTTTAAGAGACTTCTAGATGAGTACATGGGATTGGGAGTTACAGGTAGTTCTATGGCCTGGTAGGTATTGATATGATCGGCACAACTTGTGGGCTAAAGGGCCTGTTTGTGCTGTAGTATTCAATGTTCTATGTTGCCTCATCAGGATATAAAAAGCAAAATAGATGAGAAATGCTGGAAAAAAATGGAGATTTGTCTCTTGTCAGTGAAGTATTTGCACAGTGAATGAACTGTTATGTAAACCTAACTTTTACTCAAAACACATGTTAGCATGCACTAAGTTGGACTTAATGGCTTCTGCACCAGCATTTGTAGAATTTTGCCTAGTTATTTCTTAAAGACTGTGTTCAGAGCAGTAGAAGCACAAGAGTGGTCCTCATCCCATCAAGAAAACTGATTCTTGCAGCCGTACGTCTGAAAATTAGTAATAAATCTTTAGCCAGCAGTTTATTTCTTGTTATGAAATTTTGCTGATCAATCAGAAGTTATTTGGCCCATGGAGTCCGCACTGACTCTCTGAAAGAGCATCTTATCCAGCCCAGCCCCCTCTCTAACCTCTCGCGTTTACCAGGAATCATTCACCTAACCTACACATTGTTGGATGCTAAGTTCAGAATGGCCAACCTACTTAACCCGTACATCTTCACATCTTTGGATTGTGGGAGGACAGGCAAGCTCCACACAGTTGGTTTACCTAAGGCCAAAATCGAACCTGGGTCCTTGCATTGTGAAGCAGCAGTGCTAACTATACTGCTGTCGTTTCGTGATGTTATGTGCCAGAGTGTTTCAACATGAAACACTTTGTTTCCTGTGGTACATTTGTTTTTGGGCATTAACAGGAAATGTTGGTGGAAACAGCGAGAACTCTGATTTCAGTAAACAAAAAGTATTTATTAAGTAGAAGGATAACAAAACACAGCAAAGATCCATCTTGTACTGTGGCAAGTTAGCAATAAGCACTTAGCCCTTCAAATTTGGAAGTATCTGTTTCCTCATTAATTCAAAACTGTTCCCTCTGCCTCTGTCCCCTGTGCTTCTGCTGTCTTCAGCCCTGAATTTCTGGGTGAACTGGTTGCTGGGGATGTCTGCCTCTCGCTTGCTGCTGCTGCTTCAACATCTCATCTTTGTCTAAATTACTTCTTAGCTCACAGCATTTGATTACTAATTATATCAATGGCAAAGAACACTTCTCTATTCTTTCCTTTCTCTTAGTGGCTGCCCAGACATAGTTTCCAAAATACATGGCAGTTTGATTTTACTTGTTCCAAAAAAAAAACTAGTTTTTTTGATGGTGGAATATTTATTCTGATTATTTTGCTTTCTGGAAAACTATCCCACCAGTTTTTTGATTCCCTGGTCATTGGTCTGCAGCTAAATGGTCTCCACACCAATGTTGCAACATCAATAGCCAAGTTGAACTGTTTGGCATGGTTTGGCATAGCTGGCATTGGTGTAGTGGTTCAGACAGTTTTAAAGTGTCTAAATGCCACTTTACAACCCTCTGTCCATTTAAACGGTTTGTTCTTTTTCAGTAGCTTGGTGAGTGAATGAATTACACTGCCACATTTAGCACAAATTTGCGATACATTCCATCGATTTCCAAGAACGTCAGAATTTCCTTCCTTGAACTGGGTTTGAAGAAATTCCAAAATTTCCTGCACTGTTGCATCCCATTTGGTTCCATTTTCCCAGGCCCCACAGTATACCCCAAATATGTAATTTGTGCCTTGGTGAAGTCGCTTTTTGCTAAATTCATGACAAGTCCAGATGTTTCCAGATGCTTGAAAAACTCCATTGTAGATTGTCTTCCTAATTCTGGCTGAACACTGAGCACCGATATACACTGCGCAGTGACCCTTCTTGAACCATCTCATTTGTTAACCGTTGAAATGTCACAGGCGCAGTCTTCATGCCGAAAGGCATCACCTTGAACTGATAAGAGTCCACGGAACATTACAAATGTAGAGATTTCTTTAGCCTCAATCAAATGTACCTGCCAGTATCTTTTCAGCAAGTTGACTTTGATAATGAGCCTTTAATTCAATCGCTTAGAATTACAGGTGAGTCTCTTCTGTTGACAGCGTTCAATTTTCTTCTGGCCGCAGGCATTCTTTACATAAAGGCAAAATACTGAGGATGCTGGAATCTGAAACTGCTGGAAAACTTTAGCAGGTCTGACAGCATCCATGGAGAGAGAGAAAATTGAGCTAACATTTCGAGTCTGGATCAGACTTGAAACGTTGGCTCTTCTCTTTTCACAGCTGTTCAGACCTTCACCGTTTCCTGTTTTCACTTTTTTTTATTCCATCATGATGGGAGACCTGTGATTGCTAGAAATATAACTCAATCGTATTTTTCAGTTTAAACTTGATCTCCTTTTATACATATGCAACTTTAGCATAACTCTATCATATTCTTGTCTGAAAGATAATTTAAGCAATTATCTACATTGCAGGATTTCCTTATTACTCAGTTGAATTTGAGAGAAGTCACTGTCAGAATTTCATCCCCTATTTTCTTTCTGCTTCATGAGTATTAAGGTCTCACTTGTCCTCATCTCTGTCCCAATACATTTTAATCATTTTGGTGTGACATATTCTTTGCAATTTATGTCTGTCTAGCATATGTCAATTAATTCATCATTAAATACATCATTTGGTTTCTTTTCAATTCAATATGGCGCATTAAATCTGATTGTCAGTGGTGTTTCTGATACTGGTAATAAGACTTCTATCCTGCTTTAAAACTTCTAACCTGTGCTTTTCCATCAAACATTGTTTTCATTCCTTGCTGTGTTGATTGTCTGTTATTGTTCTCTTGTCAACTCATGCTCCATTTAGTCTTTGAGACTCAGAAGTGTAGCTTCTGACTTCCTTTAAAACAATTTTTCCTGAATTAATTTGAATAGTCTTCTAATTGTATATTCATGGATTAGTTCAAAAGAACTAAATCTAGTAGCTTCATTTGGCACATTGTGGATTATAAGCAGTAAAACAGAATCCCAATCGTGAGGGTAACTTCAACGATATGCTTTTATTGTGGTTTTCTGAGTTTGATGCCACATCTCTAATGCTATCTCTGACTGATAAGCTGACAAATTGTATTGTTTTATCTTCATATTGTCCATAACCACCTCAAATAATTTTGATATGAAATTCTGGAAGTGAAGGGACATTGTAAAGGGAACTTTACTCTGTATCTAACCCCGTGCTGAACTG
Organism: Sphyrna mokarran; assembly: GCA_024679065.1. Taxonomy (NCBI): domain Eukaryota; kingdom Metazoa; phylum Chordata; class Chondrichthyes; order Carcharhiniformes; family Carcharhinidae; genus Sphyrna; species Sphyrna mokarran. The sequence continues at coordinate 5,028,980 of JAGIQG010000001.1, forward strand.
TCCTGGGTGTGTTTGATGGGGGACAGTGTAGAGGGAGCTTTACTCTGTATCTAACCCCATGCTGTACCTGTCCTGGGAGTGTTTGATGGGGGACAATGTAGAGGGAGCTTTACTCTGTATCTAACCCCGTGCTGTACCTGTCCTGGGAGTGTTTGATGGGGACAGTCTCGAAGGAGCTTTAATCTGTATGCTGTACTGGTGGCACATTCTGTACCTGGTGGTATTGGTTAGCATTCCTGTCTCACAGCGCTAGTGAGCAGGGCTCAATTCCTAACTTGGGTCACAGTCTTAGTTTGCATGTTTTCCCTGTGTCTGCGTGGGTTTCCTCCAGATGCTCTAATTTCCTTCCACAGTCTGGGAGACGTGCTGGTTAGGTGCGTTGGCTGTTCTAAAATTCTCCTTCAGTGTACAGATGCCATACTGTGCAAACTAGAGAATTCTCACAGTATTCATTGCAGTGTTAATATATGCCTACTTACTTAGCAATACTACAGTTACTTCTCTCATCTTAAAACTGCTCTTTAAGCTGATTTTCACTAGAGGAAATGTCCTGTTTTCCCTGTTTGTGATCAGAACTTCTTTGAGCATCCTTCATGACGACATCTGTAATGTAATGATTGACTTGTACCTATATCTCTCAGAATTTTAATGTCCTTCCCCATTTTATCCTGTCCATATGGAAAAACATTTCCTACACGCACAAAATCTTTGAAGACATCACCACTGATGGGTCCCTGAACAATTTGTGTACACATTTTCATCTCCATTGGATGCTTTTGATTTGACTTTATTATTGTCACATGTATTAGTATACATATAGGGGATTTTCACTTTGCAGTGTTAATGTAAGCTTATTGGTGACTAATAAATAAACTTTAATTTACACAGTGAAACATATTGTTTCTTGCGTGCTATGCAGACGAAGAATACCATACATAGAAAATGAAAGAATAGGGTTCAGAATGTAGTGTTACAGTCGTAGGTGTAGTGTGAGATCCACTTAATGCGAGATAAATCCATTCAAAATGATGGCAGCAGAGAAGAAGCTGTTTGAATCAGTTGGTATGTGTTCTCAGACTTTTGCATCTTTTTCCCAACAGAAGAAGGTGGAAGAGAGTGTGTCTACGGTGCTGGGGATCCTTGATTATGCTAGCTGCTTTTCCTGGGTAGCAGGAAATGTAGACAGTGTCATTGGGTTTGAGTGATGGATTGGGCTTTCTTTCATGATCCTTGGTAGTTTCTTACTGTCTTGGGCAGAGCAGGAGCCATACCAAGCTACGATACAACTGGAAAGAATGCTTTCTATGGTGCTTCTGTAAAAACCGGTGACAATCATAGCGGACATGCCAAATTTCCTTAGCCTCCTGAGAAAAATAATGGTGCTGGTGGGTTTTCTTAACTATCATGCCATAATGAAGGGACCAGAATCCTTAGTGTCAGGGGGATTAGCAGGGTAAATACATGGGTTTACAGGGATAGGCCCTGAATGGGTGCCAGATGGCCTCCTTGTATATTGTAGGGATTCTGATTCTGTGAAATGCTGGCCAACCAGCAACACTCAAGTTCCACAAATGAATTTTTAAAAATTGCAGTAGTAACATCTAACCCTGTTGACTTCTTTTGGAAGGGGCAAAACCTCTTTTGGACTGTTTTTTCTTTGTGGTTGTGAAAACTTTGAGAGTTTTAGCTATTTACCCTTTTCCTTAAATGTTTTTTCCCAAACCTTCCCATATCCTATCTTCTGATTTAGAAGAATTACAGAAAAAAAATTGTTCGATGGACTAATTTGTAACCATTAGCTAGCTCTGCTGCCTGTCTAGCAGTCTAAATCCTGTTCCTCCATGTGCATATATCCTAACAATCAGAGATCAAATTTTAAAATTCTTCTAAAACCATCACCTCTGTAAATGTTTTTGCAATCTTCAAAAGCCTGTAACCAGCAATGAAAGTGGTTTTCCTTAAGTCTCCCTAACTCAAGATGAGTTTGCCTAGGCTTTTTACTTGTGTTTCAAAACTTGTGCCTGTATGCCCCAGGGACTAACACAATATGCACCAAGGATAGCTCTTTTGATTCCCTCATAGTCCTTTGATGTCTCCTCATCCAAAGATGCATATATTTTTCTCCAAATTTACTCTGCAAGAGTATTGTCCAAGAGTCTTGAAATTATTTTAATTGTTTAGCTACCTGTTCAAAACAAATAAAGAATGATTCTTAATTCTCAAATTGTGAAGATTCTGTATGAATTTAAATATCCCTCCATGGTTTATGTTGAGAGCTGCTTGCTCCCACACCTTTCTCTCATGGCTCAACTTTAATTTGCTGCATTCCAAGCTTAAATTCCTTTTGTCTTTTGCCATTGCTAATTTCTGCCTTTCCAATTCCCTTTGAAAAGATTGTTTCTCATTCAGTTTTCTCATTTCTAATTTTGCCACTTATCTTCCAGTCTGAGTACGCACTATATCTTATATACAGAAATGGGTTTGTCCAAACTGGCAAGTTGAGGTGCTCCACTAGTCTTTGCACAATCTCATTTCTTTAATCTTATAAGTGAACCTATCTCCAGTTTATTTGCCAGTTCCAACAGCTTAGCCGTAGATGCATTTTTTCATTTTAGCCATTCCATTTTGTTGTCCACTTTCAAATAAATTTTGACCACTGAGAGCCATTTCTTCTGCAGTCTTACTTTGACAAGTTCTCACTTGCTTTTTACCTTACTCTCTCTCATTATCTTTAAAAAGTCAGATTCTCTACACCAGAGGAATTTTGCTGTTTAAAATATCCCAATCCATGTTTCCCAATTTTATGTTATGAAACCCTGCTCTTTGTGTGTGTGTGTGTTCCAACCTGAAACATTGATTTCCTGTGGTGCATTGCTCTTTTGTTGGATATTAATGAGAAATGTTTGCAGAAACAGTTGAACTTAAACTTCTTTGTTAAACAACAAATAAGTATAAAGTAGAAGAAAGATAATGAAACACAAAAAAGTCTTATACTTTAGTAAATTAACAGTAGCATTTTGTCCCTCAAAGACTGAAAACCCAAAGTTTTTCCCTGTAATCCTAAACTCTGCTGAGATCCCCATTTCCCAAACCATAACCATAAAACTATTGGACAAACCTAGCCAGTGATTACCACACCACATGGCTTAAGTGAACAAAATTTGGGAATGGTCTTCAGTTCAGCGAAGAGAACGATCTTTTGCCCAAACTAGCCTTTTCCTTCAGCATTTCACTTCTCGCTGAGCTGTTTCCTGAGGTTGGCTGCCTATCTTCCCTGCTCTTCTGCTGCTTTTAATCCCTAATCTTCAACATCACATCTGTTTCTGAACTGCTTCCTGGCTCACAGCACTCTGACTACTAATTGTATCAATTCCAAAGAACATGTTTCTTGAGTCTGTCTTTTAGTTGCTGACCAGATGTGGTTTCCAAAATACATGGCAGTTTTACTTGTTCCAAATAAAAGCATTTATTTTAATATTATTGTACCATTTCTTAACATTCTGCTTTTTAGAAGCTCAGCACAAAATTCACTGTTACTTACCAAACATGTTAAATTCTGAAGCTCTGTGATTGGGGAAATACAGTTACCAGTATATAAGTTACTCACTTTTCTAATTGTTGTCGTCTTCATCTAATCCATTAAAGATGTGAATATATGATTGCTTCAGAATATTGTGAAGTCGTCATTTAGACAGTACTTGGTACTGTTATGTGGGGCAAGTTCTGTTGTGGCTTTTTAAAATAAAAATAATTGTGAAATAGGAACACGGTTTTGCTGCATCTGCTACTGACATCACGCATAATTTATTTGCATGATATTTTGAAGACACAAATGCATCAGAATGAATGCTTTTCTGATACTAATCACCTTGTGACTTCACTGTAAGATCACCAAAAGACCTGCACTATTTAAAATTTTCACATTTTGAACCTCTTGCTTATTAGGGACTGAAGTAAGATTATATTTGCATCCACTGGCCGAAGGAGACCTAAGTATTAGTATGCGCTGAGTTTAAACCGAGGATTTAGAAGTGAAAGGCAAGTGGACGTGACCAAGAACAAACAGTGAGGCGAGCTATCTCTGTACTATTTTCATTATAACAACGGTTCACCGCTTGAAGCTTGCAATTTGTGTTAAATTCTTTGAAGTTCCAAAATTCTGATGCAGTGGCAGTGAAGAAACATGAGTATTTTCATCGTGATGTGTAACTGGAAAGGAAACCTGCAGATCATGCCCAGGCACCTGTAGCCCTCATCTTTCAAGACAGTAGAGATTGCTGATTATGGAGATGTTATCAGACAAGGTTCTTCCGTGCATCCTGTAGGTAGTACACAATATTGCCACAATCTGCCAGTTGTGGAAGTTTAAGGTAGTGGTCGGAAGCTGCTTTCATTCAGTTAACTGAAGAATATTCCGTCACACTCCTGACTTGTGCCTTGTAGATGGTGGGCAGGCTTTGAGGATCTGGGAATTGAGTTAACCATTGCAGAATAGCTAATCCCTGGCCTCTCGTTGCCACAGTAATTAATTGCCTGGTCCGGGTAGATTTCTGGTCAGTGATCAGGATGTTGGTGTTGTTTCAGCAATGGTATTGCTGTTGAATGCATGGGGAGATGGTTACATTCTTTCCTATTGGAGATGTTCATTGACCACTTGCCAGTTATCAGCTTAAGCATGGAAGTGTCCACACCTTGCAGCATTTAGGCTCTAACATTTAGTTTTCTGACGGTATAATGGAACATCACAATCATTTTGGCAAAAAATCATTGCTTCTGAACTTATGATGGAGATTAGGTCATTAAAGCAGCTCAAGAATATTGCTTTATGGCAGTCTGCAGTGATGTCCTGTGGCTGAAATGATTGACCTCCAACACCACAACTCATCTTCCTTTCAGCTGGGTACTGTTTCAGCCAATGGAAAGATTCTTCTAGGAATCCACTGACTTAGTTTTATTAGGGCTCTTTAATATCATATTAAGTCCACTGCTGCCTTGGTATTGAGAGTAGTCACTCTCCCCTTTGTCTATGTTTGAACCAAGGGTGTAGCAAAGTCTGAAATCAAATGATCCTTGTGGAATGCATATTGAGGGTCGGTTAGCAGCTTATTGCTGGGTAAGTCCCACTTGATGACAGCTTTTACAGCTTTGAGAGTAGACTGATGAGTTGTTAATTGGCCAATCTTGGATATGCCCTGTCTGTGAAAGAAATCCTGCACTCACCTGATGAAGGGGCAGCACTCCAAAAGCTTGTGCTTCCAAATAAACCTGTTGGACTTTAACCTGATGTTGTGAGACTACTTATATGGCTACCCCGGTCCAACACTGGCAATTCTACATTTTGTGAACAGGGCATATGATCATTGCACATTTCCATCTTCTCTGGTAATTCTCTGTGTTATATTTGGAAACTCATGGCCTGGTGTATGTCTGCTTGTTCAGTAAAGTCTTTCGCTATAACAGAATGTTGCCAGAGTCCATAGCCTTCGTTGTGACCTGTACATTCTACTCTTTCTTGATATCACATGGAGTGTATCCATTAGGCTGAAGACTGGCATCTGTAATACTAGAAACATTAGGAGGAGGCAAGATAGTCAGCAATTTGACATTAATGCTAGAAATCGCTTCACCCCTATCCTTTGCACTGAGTTGCTGGTGTCCACCACCATTCATGGAACCTCATCCTCCTTACTTTAATTGTTGGGTGTCATTCATGACTGCCAAGTTGCTAAAATATAACGTCCTATAATGTTTAAACTACTGATTGAGTCAGTTTGCTGCAGAAACCTGTGAAGTTACACAAGTCACGTTCTTATTGAAGGATTGCTGTGAATGGCAGACGCTTCTGATCACCCAGTCGGAGGTTGTATCACAAAACAAATGTCGTCATGGTCTTCGTGGCAACTAAAGGTCTACGCTTTCTGCGGATTCTTTATGATGCCATTTGATCTCCATATACCTGTAAATATTCGATGCCAGATTCCATTAGGTGTCACTCTTAGTTAGCTTCAGATTCCAGAGGTTCTTGATTTTGTCGGTGATGAGACCTACAAGCACCTGCTGAATGAACATCAAATGACCTCACAAAATGAAGAATGCAGTGTCAACTTTGGGTGATCTTCCAAAATGAAACAATTGAAACATCTAGTCTCTGAAGGTACTAAAAGCCAACCAGTATGTCTATTTCATCAAAGTTAGGTTTAGCATTTCTTCGATTGATATTTCGCTGCATGCATCACTTCACCAGTTGGTCTGGAGTGTTGAGGCTGTAAAGACTGTTCACCTCAATGAGTTAATAGTGAGATTATTGAAAAGTTTCTCTTTGCTAGCCAGAGCTTATCCTACTGATGTGTCAGTTGATGGGATTGTGGGTGTTCTTTGAAACAAGAGCAAAGAAACCAGAATTAGTTGAATTATCTTTGTGACTGTCTTCACCAAATATTTCAGCCACTGATGTGCTGCTCTGTACCTAAATGTCTTGAAGACTGCAGGAATGTTCAAAGACTTGTTGCTCTGTTGCTGCATCATCCGTTTCTCTCCAGTGCAGTTGAGGTAACTGTAATTAAGTACTTGAGAGACTTGGTGTGTGATGTATTGAATTATAAGGAGTTCTTTGATTTCTTTCCACAATTTTCCAGGAGGGGTTCAGGAAAATTATAGGTAAGAACCCCACAGTTTCTCTTTCCCAACACAGGGTAACTGAATTACAAAATATAAATGATGCAACTTACAATGCTACTAGTCTGTTCTGAAGTTGTGAAACATTGGGAGATGAGAACAAAATCAATGTACTTTAATTGTACTGATAGATTAACCCTGGTTATTCACTGTACCAATGAATGGCGTCTTCAAGATAGAATTACCTTTTCCCCAGGCCTTTGTAATATTCTGGGACCAGAATCTTCCAAATGATGGCTAAAAGCTGTAGTAAAAGTCCAATTTTTCCTTATTAAAAAAAGGTGAGAATTATTTCTTGGTAAATATGATTGTTGAAGAAAATCAACAATTGCTGTGTTTGGGCTGGAATTGGGGACAGTGAAATATTATTTGTAACCTATTCAGATTTTATATGAGGATTCATAATAACTAGCTAGTTAATATTACTGTTCCCTAATGTGTTTATAACCTCCTGACTTATAATACAAAACTGTCATTGTTTAACCCTTTTCATTAAAATCATTGGATTTTTCTCATTTGTCCTTCTCCAATCTGGGCACACTGGCTGTTGTAAATTATATTTCCAGTAGTAATTTGTGACCTTTGTTATCCCACCTAGGTAAAAGACTTAACTTCTCATTCAACTGGGAAGTTTTGCTTAAAACACTATCCTTCAGTCAAAAGTTTCTGCACATGATTGAGCGTAAGTGATTTGCCATTGGTGACCAGCCAACTGATTTTAATATACCAGCAAAGTTTTGGGAAGACAACAGGAGCCTGTTTCAGTGACTTATCCACAAAGAAAAATGAACACTTCCACTTTGGCTGGCCTCTGTTTAAAGGCTTGATGCATGAATCCATTATCGATAATATCGATTATGATAAATTTCTGTGCAGTACTTGTGTCCCAATGGCTGCTTGGTGCATATCACTGGGTTCAAAGTATTCCTCATTTTAAAAAAAAATACTAGTTGTACGTCACTGCAGAAAGTTAATTCAGTAGTGTCAGCTATGTTTTGAAGAATTACTAAGTCTCAGTTCAAATCATACTACACTGGTAACTGTACTAAACAGCAATGTACATACTGTATTCATTGCATGAATACTTCATGTTCAGCCTTTGCATGTTTGAACTTTCTTGCTGTTCTCAGAAGTATTTCTGAGCTTCAATGCAGCGTTGAATGGCATTCATGAGCAGTTTGTCACATTGTTAGTGTGGTTTGTTGATAAGTTTTCTTTAGCAGAGCAACCCATAGGAAGCTCCTGTCACATCTTGTGCTGAATGAGCATCATCCGGTTTGAGTGGCACTACAACATACTGATTGCAATGGATGAATCATCTGAGGATTTATTAGTATATGTATAAAACGCTGGGTCATTTTTGTGGAATGGTTAGTTTTCCCATTGCGCTTTGCTAAAATGTGCTTTCTCTTTGTTTCCACAGGATTGGGAGCGTCACAACAAAACATCTGTCCACAGTGACAGCTGCCGGCTTTTGCTCAAAGAGTAAGGATTTTACTCAAGTTTGGAGTTTTTTTTTCAGGTGTTGTCAACTGTGAGGAGCTGGTTAAGTACATACATTTTCTTCCTATCTATTCTTGAAGGCAAAGCAATCCTTTGATACTGTGGAAGAAACTATTCTTTGTGTGAATGTAGATAGTGTCAGAAAACTGTTTGTGGAGTGTGTCAAGGCTGATCCTAATTCAGTTATTGCAGTAAGACTTTTGAGTGTCATCACCAACGTTCTCCTGCCAATACTCCAGTAAGGTCACACTGATTTGCTAAGATCAGTATTTTAGTTTGTGAAGTAAAACACTTGGGGGGGAGGGATCAGAAATACAACTATCCCTCCCCCCACTTCCAGTGTTTGTATTTAGCTATTCTTACCCTCATTTGTTCTTGCTTTTTACATTTATGTCTCGTAAGCAACTTGGTTTGCTCGGGCCTTGTATGGGGAATTTGGGAGCTGTTACGTCTCTCTCAAGGTTACCTGTTCCCAATGGGAGGCTTCCACCCAAGGCCTTTTTCTCCCTGCACCATCACGAGGTACACCCACTTGTTCCTGCGTATGTCAAAAATATCTCCAGTATTCCTCTTTTTTTTGTCCAGGTCTTGGTGCATCTATTTTGGGAATGGATGTAAACCCGGGAATGGCCACCACTCATGGTGGTGCTGCTGGAATTAGAGAGCTGCCAACCAATTAGAGCCAGCAGTTCTAAAGTGGTATTCCCTCCTCAGGTGGGGCAGAAGTCTTGCCTGTAATCATTTTACATTTTTTTCATGATAGGACAGGAAACCCAATCATCTGAAAAATTCTGTTCTCACACTGCCATGGTGAGGTTTGAGCTTCTGTGCTGTGGATTGTCTTGGCCCATGCCTTACTAAAGTACTGAATCACTACACTATCTGAATGTTAAAAGAAGTGCATTTTGTTCTCTTGCATCTGTCAGTTGAAAATTCATATCTTTATAAAGACACTCAAGACAGAAATGTATCACCAGTATCTATTTAACCACCTCCTCTCTCCTTGTAATATGACAAAGAACAAAACAGCATGGGAAACAGGCCCTTCGACCCAATGAGCCCATGCTGCCACCCCGATGTTCCCACCTCTACCCATGATACCTGTCTATGTTTATAGATCTATGGATTAAAAACCAAATTTGAGACAATTTAGGGAGAATTTGTTTTGCCAATTAGCCTAAGAACACATCTTTGGGATGTGGGAGGAAACCGGAGCACCCAGAGAAAACCCACGCAAGCACAGGGAGAATGCGCAAGCTCCCACAGACACAGGCCCAAATCCATGTGTCCGCACAGCACAGCGATAGTCACTGAGCTGTCATGTTGCCCATCAAATGGTCCAGGTCAGGCGTACACTAACTACGTGAAGCACTAGGATACTCTCGAAAAAAAAATTCAAGAGCATCGCGCTCACGACCCATCTCTTGCACGACCGTTGTTAGACAACAAGGTGGACCAAAGCACCTGTACGATAAAAACAAGTACATCAATATCATCATCTATTTACACACTTCCCAGGGACTCCCAAGGCTCATGAGCCCTCTTTTAAATCAGTTTTCTATACCCCTCCATTCCCATTCTGTTCATGTGCCCATCTAAGTGTTTCTTAAATAACTTAAATAAGTACCTGCCTCCACCACTTTAATTGGCAGCGTATTCCATACCCCCACTACCCTCTGTGTGAAAAAACTCCCTCTAGCATCCAAATTATACCTTACCTCCCCCTCACCCTAAGCCCGTGACCTCTCGTGCTATTTGGGTCAATCCTTGGAAAAAGCTTAACCCTGTTTACTCTATCAATACTCCTCATAATCTTGTACACCTCTATTAGATCTCCTCTAAGTTTACGTCTTTCTAAGGAAAACAGTCCCAATTTGCCTAATCTCTCCTCGTAACTCAGACCTTCCATACCAGGCAGCATCCTGGTAAACCTCCTCTGCACTCTCTCCAGAGTCTCCACGTCCTTCCAGTAGTAAGGCAACCAGAACTGGACGCAGTATTCTAAATGAGGCCTAATCAATGTTTTATACAGCTGCAACATTAAAGGCCAGCTCTTGTACTCTATACTCCTTCCTATAAAGGCTAGCATACCATATGCTTTCTTCACAACCTTCTCCACTTGCTCTGCCACCTTCAGAGACTTGTGCACCTGCACCCCTAGGTCCCTCTGCGTTTCTATACTCTTAATAGGTCTACCCTTTATCATATACCTCCCCCCTACATTCTTTCTCCCGAAATGTATCACCTCACATTTATCAGGATTGAATTCCATCTGCCATCTGTCTGCCCAAGCTACCAGCCTATCTATGTCCTGCTGCATCGTCTGACAATGCTCCTTACTATCCGCAAGTCCAGCAATCTTTGTATCGTCTACAAACTTGCTGATCACTCCACTTACTCCCTCTTCCAAGCCATTTATATATCTGACAAATAGAAGAGGTCCCAGTACCGAGCCCTGCGGCACACCACTAGTGACTGCCCTCCAGCTAGAAAAGCACCCTTCCGCTATTACTCTCTGTCTCCTATTACCAAGCCAGTTACTTATCCATCTAGCTACCTGTCCTTGTATCCCATGAGCCTTGACCTTCTCAACTAACCTCCCATGAGGGACTTTGTCAAATGACATTGAACACGAGTTTATTGCCAGGGTGGCATGGTAGCACAGCAGTTAGCATTGCTGCCTCACAACGCCAGGGACCAGGGTCTGATTCCCAGCTTGGGTCACTGCCTGTGTGGAGTTTGCATGTTTTCCTCATGTCTGTGTGGGTTTCCTCCGGGCGCTCCAGTTTCTTTCCACATTCTGAAAGATATGCTGATTGTGATATGTGATATACATATGCTGATATGTGCATTGATCCAAACAGGCACTAGAGTGTGGCAACTATGGCAATTTCACAATAACTTCACTGCAGTGTTAATGTAAGCCTTAGTTGTGACTATAAATAAACTTTTTACTTTGATTTGATTGATTGCAGTGTTAATAGACCAATAACCCAAAGGCCTAATCCAGAGAACATGAGATCAAGTTTGACTATGAATTGGAAAGTTTGAATTGGCTGAAATGAAACCGGGGGGGGGGGAAAGGCTGACATTATAGAACATAGAACATAGAACAATACAGCACAGAACAGGCCCTTCGGCCTTCGATGTTGTGCCGACCAAAATAAAAAGCAATGGCCCTCCTAACTAAACCATTCCCTTCTCATCCATATACTTATCAACTAACCTCTTAAACGCCACCAAACTTGGCGCATCTTGGTTACTTTGGCCCATGGAAGACTTCTACAGAAAATGCAGATGTGTGGAATAGAGGGTGATTTAGCTAATTGGATTAGAAATTGGCTGGCAGATAGAAGACAGAGGGTGGTGGTTGATGGGTGATATTCATCGTGGAGTTCGGTGACGAGTGGCCAAACTTGGCCACTTGGCCACATCTTGGCCAAACTTGGTTACTAAAAGTAACCAAGAATTTGCTTGCTTTTGCTGCAAATAAGCAGTAAATTCCAGCTTTGCCAGTGTCATCCACATCCCATAAAGCAACAAAGAAGAAATGAGATCTACATCTAGGTGAAAGTTAAAAGGAGAACTCTGTATTCTGCAGTTTTTTTCCTCTTTTTTGTCATTTGCATTTTGAAAAGAATGCTATCTACTGTGAACTTCCTTGGAGCTATTTATTAGGTTACACTGGTGTGATTTGTGCAGCCTGCAAGTGTACTGCCTGGTTAGTTTCTCTGAATAAACTTGTAATGTTTTATATTTTAGATATCCAGATTGGGTTCCAGATGCTGTTCCTGCAAAAAAGTACGTTGTATTTTACAAAATTCTGTTTTATTTTCATCGATAGGCAGTATAATTGAACTCTTTAAATTCTGTTATAGATACTGAAAACTAATCAAGTGTCTTTCTTTTTAACATAGACCTTGTGCTAAATCATCGGTGATTTGAATTTACTTTCATTTTATTTCACTCAGAGAGGATGTTGCAAAGAAAGAGAAAGAAGTGGCTATTGGAGAACCAGCCTCTGCATCCTTCAGCACAGGGCGGATGAGTCCAAAACGCCTAAGCCCCCGGCGCATGAGTCCTAGGTCCAGTCCCAGGCACTTAAGCCCACACAGACCCAGCCCTCGGCATCCGAGTCCTCGGAGGGCAAGCCCACGACGCACTAGCCCTCACCGTTCTAGATCTAGTCCAAGGCGTACCAGCCCACACCGATCCAAATCCAGCCCCAGGCGCACCAGCCCACATAGACCCAGGCCAAGCCCAAAGCGGTCTAGTCCTCATAGATCCAGATCAAGACGTCTGAGCCCACACAAATCTAAATTGAGTCCCAAAAGTTCCAGCCCTCACAGACCCATTCCACGCAAGCCCAGCCCCAAGCGTAAAATACCGAAGGAATTGCCTACTAAGAATTCCAAGCAGAAGCCTGCTGAAAGCCAGCCAACAATTCAAAAGCCTGCAAGTCAGTCGCCTGTAGACCAGAAGATTAAAAAGCGACCTGTGGCTGCCAAGAAACCCATTGGTGAGACAAAAAAGATTTTACGTACTGTAGCAGCATTCATCTATCATACGCTGTTTATATTTTGTAGTGGTATCTGTCTAGCTGTGTAACACCGGCTCCTTTCATTGTGTGTAAACTGATTGGCAAAGCAAAGAAAATCATACCTTTGATTCTGCCTTCATTTTAGTTTGTTTGCAGCATACACCAGAAAGTTTCTTTTGCTGATGTGAATATTGTGGGTAGAATGCTTCCTGAAGAAAATGTGTTTTGCAATCATTTGTTTTCATCTGAAACAACTGATTCTTGCTCTTGCCTTGTTCCTGATCCTAGTAGTACTATTGAATATTCGTGAGCTATTTCTGTTTACGTAAACTGTGATCCTGAGTGTCAGGTGACTGTACATCTATAGAGGCCTTTTTAAAATAATTATTGCAAATGGAATTTGGTCACAACAGGCAAAGCCAGCATTTATTGCCCATCCCAAATTGCTCTTGAGAAATTGATGAATCGCTTCCTTTAAATAGCTGCAGTCCATGGCTGTTGGGAAAGGACTTACAGGATTTTGAACCAGTGACATGAAAGAATGGTTTAATGGTTTTTATATTTGCAAATTGAGAGTGGTATGTGGTTTGAAGAGAAACATGTAGTTGATGCTATTTCCATGCATCTGCTGCCATTGTCCTCCTGGATGGTGGTCGTTATTTAGATCGTTTGTAGATAGTGCATACTGCTACAATTGTGTTGGTGGTGGAGGGAGTGAATGTTTAAGATGATGGATGGCATGCCAATCAAATGGACTACTCTGTCCTGGATGATGTCAAGCTTCTTGAATGTTGTTGGAGCTGCACCCATCCAGGCAAGTAGATATTACTCCATCACGACTCTGTCTTGTGTTTGGTTGAGGGTGCAGCCAGTTCTGAAGCAAAGTCTTCAGCATCATTGCCAGAATGTTTTTTGTTGTATTCAATGCCTTCAGCTGTTTAATATTGCATGGAGAGAGTTGCATTGGTTGAGGATTTGTATTTGTGGTGCTGGAGACCTCACGAGGAGCTTGTGATGAATCATCCAATGTATATTTCAGGCGGAAGATAATTGCAAGTGCAGCATCGAGGGCCGAAGGGCCTGTACTGTGCTGCATTTTTCTGTTTCTATGTTAACCATCTACTTCACCAATTCCTGTAGTGCTCTGCACCTGAACAGTAACTGATGTTTTCTTATTCATTCATGGGACATGGGCGTTGTGTCCTAGACTATTGCCTAGCTCCCTTGAGAAGCTCACTGTTGGTGGTGAACTGCCATTTTGAAATGCTGTAGGTTGTCCCACAATGCTGTTAGGGAATTTCAGGATTTTGACCCAGTGACTGAAGGAAAGGCGATATATTTCCAAGTGAAAGAGAAAAGAACAAAGTCAGTTCTTGGAGGGGAACTTGCAGGTGGTGATGTTCCCATGTATCTTCTGCCATTGTCCTTCTCGATGTAAGTGGTCGTAGGTTTGGAAGGCTGTCTAACGATCTTTGGTGAAGTTTTCAGTGCTCCTTGTAGATAGCTGCTACTGAGCATTGGTGATAGAGGGAGTGGATATTTGTGGAAGTGTTGCCAATCAAGTGGGATGCTTTGTCCTGCATCGTGTCAAACTTCGAGTGTTTTTGGATCTGCACCAGGTAAGTGGGGAATATGCCATCACATTCCTAACTTGTGCCTCGTGATCGCTAACATATTTTGGGAAGGTTACTTGCCGCAGTATTCCATCCCTTTGACCTGCTGTTGGAGTCACTGTGTTTCATTTGGTGAGTCCTGTTGAGTTTCTGGTTAGTGGTAATCTGAAGGATGTTGACAGTGAGGGATTCAATGATGGTAATACCATTGACCTTCAAGGGGTGATGGTTAAATTGTTATTGGTGATGCTCATTGCCTGGCATTTGTGTGATGCGAATGTTACTTGCACTTGTCAGCTCAGATGTGATTATTGTTTAGATCCTGTTGCATTTGAACAGGACTGCTTCAGTATCTGAGGAGTTGCAAATGTTCATAGAATCCCTATAGTGCAGAAGAAAGCCACTTAGCACATCAAGTCTGCACTGACAACAATCCCACCCAGGCCTTATCCCTGTAACCCTACACATTTACCACGCTAATCCTCCTAACACTGAGAGGCAATTTATTATGGACAATCAGCTTAACTAATCCACATATCTTTGGAGTGCAGAGGAAACCAGAACACGTGGAGGAAACTCATGTAGACACAGGGAGACTGTGCAAACTCAACACATCCAGCTGAGGCTGGGATTGAACCTGGGTCGCTGGTGCTGTGAAACAGCAATGTTAACCACTGCACTGCCGTGCTTCCCAATGTGCAATCGCCAGTGAACATCCCCAAGTCAGACACAGGGGAGGTCATTGATGAAACAGCTGAAGGTGGTTGGATCTAGGATGCTACCCTGAGGGATTCCTGCAGAGATGTACAAGAGCCAAGATGACTGACTCTCCCCCTAATCATAATCGTTTTTCTATGAATCAGGTATGACTCTCACCAGTGGAGAGTTTGCCCCAATATCCATTGATTTCAATTTTGCTAGGGCTCCTTGATGTCAAGGGCTGTCACTCTCACCTCACTGCTGGAATTTAGCTCTTTTAGCCATGATTTACTATGGCTATAATGAGGCCAGAAGCTGAGTGATCCTGGCAAAACCCAAACTGGGCATCACTGAGCAGGTTATTGGTGAGCAGGTGCTGCTTGATAGCACTGTCAATGACCCTTTCCATATTTCACTGATGATCGAGAGTAGACAGAGTGGTAATTGGCTGGTTGGATTTGTCCTGCTTTCTGTGTACAGGATGTACCTGGGCAGTTTTCCACATTTTTGGGTGGATGCCAGTGTTACAACTGTACTGGAAGAGCTTGGCTAGGAGAGCGGCAAATTCGGGAGCACAAGTCTTCAGTACTGGTGCAGGAATGTTGTCAGAGCCCATTGCCATTTCAGGATCCAGTGCCTTCTGCTGTTTTTATGATATTGTTGAGTTCTGGCAGGTGTGCAGGAGCATCCCAGGATGATTGGCTCCCAGTGTTACTATCCCTGAATAGTAATGTATTCTAAAATAGATGATGTGTGTTGTTGTTATATATTAGTAACTTAAATTCCATATGTTTATTATATCTGCTCTCATAAAGCAGATGGTGTTTTCTTTTACAATGTCTATATTGGTAATTATAAACCTGTGCTGCTGGGAAAATGACCTGCATAATACAAAAGACACCTAGTTGTAATTAACAAGTGATTACTTTTTATCCGTTCTTGGGACGTGGGTGTTAATGACAAGACTGATGTTTAATCTTCCTCAAAGGTTGCCCTTAAGGTGGTGGTTGATTAACTTATTCTTGAGCTGCTTGTAACCAACTGTTGTTATGGTTGGGTGACTTGTTAGGTCAAATATAGGATGGTTCAGTTGTTATCTAGGATGGTGTTGGGCCATATAAACAACATTGTGGCTGTACCTATTACATAGATTGCAGCACTTCAAGAAGGTGGCTTACCATCACCTCCAAGGGCACTTAAGGATGGCAGTAAAAATGTTGGTCTAGCCAGTGATGCCCACATCCTGGCAGCGAATAAAGAAAAGTTTGGCTAAGGAAGGAAGGCTCCCTCCTGAAGAAGATTGATAAACTAGTTAAAATTCTGAATGCTTTGAGTTTACATTGATGTATTGTTCAAGACGGATTATGGGGCGGGATTTTCTGGCCTTGTCCACTCTGAGACTGGAAATTCCCATGATGTAGAGATGCCGGTGTTGGACTGGGGTAAACACAACACCAGGTTTAAGTCCAGCTGATTCACTTGATAGTAAACTTTGGTAGTAAATTTATTTGATAGAAGAGGGAAAGTTTGTGAGTTTACTATCAAATAAATCGGTTGGACTTGAACCTGGTGTTGTCAGACTTCTTACTGGAAATTCCCACCCAAAGTTGATGGACCTTTTGATAGTCTTGTCAAATTGTTGTTTGTTTGTGATTATTAATTAGATTGTATCTCACTGGGCTTTTTGTCTCTAGGCACAGCTGCTGCTGCTACTGCTGCTGCTGTCAAAGTGGAGAAACCTACTCCTCAACAAGAGGCAAACGCACAACTGGTAAGTCTCAATTTATAGGATATAAAGTGGAAAAAGAGGGCCTCTATTTAGTATTGTCAATAAGATGTTGCATAAAGTGCGAGTTCCACATAATTTGGTTTAACTAACAATTTAACTAAATTGATTCCTTTGTGAGTTTGACTCTGTTTATTGTTACTGTTGGGTGGGGTGTGTGCTGGATGTCTATTCCTGATCATGCCATTGATGGGCTCACTTGTGTTTATTTTGAAGATGGAAGAAATGAAGAGGAGTGGGCGTGTGGTTCACATCACTGACCTTCCCCATGATGGTTACACTGAAGATGACATCGCAAAACTGACCCAGCCATTTGGAAAAGTCGCAGCCATCAAGCTAGTACGCACCAAAAATGAGGTAACTGTTGCACAAAAAATAAATTGTTTCTTATTTCTTCCCACTATTTCTCATTCTCTACCACCGAAAGAAATCAGTGAAAGAGCAGTGTGTTTCTTTATGTTGCGAATTTATATATTTTACCTGCTTACCACACCTCTGGCTCTAATAACACACAACCTTTCATTGGTTCTTGCTGCTAGGCCACAAAATGATTCTCTAAATCTCGTCTTTTATATGATTAAATGTGTTTGGCACTCTTCAGTAAACCCTTTGGTTTTCTGGTGGATTAAATGCAATTTGCAAAGAGGAAGATGTAATAGTCCACATGGGAGAGAAGGATGTAGGAACAAAGTGCAGGGGGGACATACGTAGGCTGAAGTGTAGGGCCTCCAGGGTGGCATTCTCTGGGCTGCTGCCGATGCCTGGGAATGACAGGGTTAGGAACAACGAGGTGCTCCAACTGAATGCGTGGTTGAGGGATTGGTGTAGGGTTGAGGGATTCAGATTCTGAGACCATTGGGAAGTCTTCAGGAGGGAGGGGCATCTATACAAGAGGGACAGGGAACAGTTGTCTGGGAAGGGCACCCATATTTTAGCTGGGAGGTTAGCTGGAGTGTTTCAGCAGGGTTTAAACTAATAAGGAGGGGGGGTGGGGAGATAGAGGGAACTGGGAGTGGGAGAGAGATTGGTGACAGGGTAACTCCGGAGAGTAGGAGGGAAGATCAGAGTGTGCCTGAGGACCTTCAGTGCATGTGTTTTAATGCGAGGAGTGTGACTGGCAAAACAGATGAACTGAAGGCAATAATGTTCGAGAGGAAGTTAGAAGTGGTGGCGGTGACTGAGACATGGCTAAAGGAAGGGCAGGACTGGCAATTGAATATTCCGGGATATAAGTGTTTTAGGCATGATAGAGGTGGTTTGAGGAGAGGAGGGGGAGTGGCGTTATTAGTTAAGGATCACATCATAGCAGTGCAGAAGGAGGTGGTATGGCTGAGTTAGGAATTGAGTCGCTATGGGTGGAGTTGAGGAATAGGAAGGGAGAGGTTACTATGTTGGGTGTGTACTACAAACCGCCCAACAGTCCGCGTGCCGTGGAAGAAGGGATATGTAAGGAAATTTTAGATAAGTGTAGGAAGAATAGGGTAGTTGTAATGGGAGATTTCAATTTCCCTGGGGTAGATTGGAAGGTGCCGAGAGCAGAAGGTGCGGACGAGGAGGAATTTGTGCAGTGTGTTTTAGAAGGGTCCTTGAAGCAGTATGTGGATAGCCTGACTGGAGAGGGGGCTATACTGGATCTGGTTCT
Organism: Sphyrna mokarran; assembly: GCA_024679065.1. Taxonomy (NCBI): domain Eukaryota; kingdom Metazoa; phylum Chordata; class Chondrichthyes; order Carcharhiniformes; family Carcharhinidae; genus Sphyrna; species Sphyrna mokarran. The sequence goes on from JAGIQG010000001.1 coordinate 5,047,438, forward strand.
GGGGAATGAGCGAGGGCAGGTGGTTGACGTTGTAGTAGGAGAGCATGTGTCTAATAGTGACCACAACTCTGTCTGCTTTAGGGTATTAATGGAAAAAGATGAAGCCTGCCCTAAGTGGATGGTGTTAAACTGGGGGAGGGCTAGATATAGCCAGATTAGGCAGGATCTTAGGGATACCGACTGGGATAAGCTGTTCGAGGGTAGGTCAACGCTGCACATGTGGGAGTCTTTCAAGAGAAAACTAAAATTTTTGCAGGAAAGACACGTGCCGGTAAGGAGGAAGGATGGGAAGGGTAGGATTAGAGAACCGTGGGTTACTAGGGATGTTGAGGACGTGGTCAGGAAGAAGCGGGAGGCGTACGTTAGATCCAGGCAATTGGGGACAGAGGCAGCGCTTGAAAAATATAGAGAGTGTAGACGGGATCTTAAAAGGGGTGTCAGAAAGGCAAAAAGGGGCCACGAAATGGATTTGGCAGGTAGGATTAAGGAAAATCCTTAGGCATTTTACTCCTATGTAAGGAGCAAAAGGATGGTTAGAGGGAAGATTGGACCTCTCAGGGACAGAGGAGGGGATCTATGCTTAGAGCCTGAGGGAATGGGGGAGATCCTGAATGAATACTTTACATCAGTATTCATGCGGGAGGGGGGCCTGATGTCTGATGCCGGTTTGAGGATTTTGAGGACCCGTTAAAGGAAATAATCATTACGAGGGACAAAGTGTTGGGGCTTTTAGGTAGAATAAAGAGTTATAAAGCCCCGGGACCTGATGGTATTTATCCCAGGCTGCTAAGGGAGGTGAGAGATGACATTGCTGGGCCTCTGACGCAAATCTTTGTCTCTTCTTTGGACACAGGTGAGGTCCCAGAGGACTGGAGGATTGCAAATGTAGTACCGTTGTTTAAAAACCCCGTGGTTGCGTGGGTTTTCTCTGGGTGCTCCGGTTTCCTCCCACATCCCAAAAATGTGCTCTTAGGCTGATTGGGTAGCAAATTGTCCCTATGTTGGTCTCTATATGTCATTAAGACGTTAGGACGGCGGCGCGGGCTCGTTGGGCCGAAGGGCCTGTTTCCCGTGCTGTGTTGTTCTTTGTTCTTTGAAGATCTGTGTTTAGTTATCCAGTTTGTGATGATGCAGCTGGGTGGTGATGGGAGTATTGCAAATTGGATTCAATGCCTTAGGGCTATTAACAGATCAGTGTCCCTTGTTAGAAATGACTGTGTATTTTCAGGGAAGGACAGGTTCACCTTTGCAGCTGATATTTTCTATGCTCAGAGAGATTATAGACAATCTTTTGTTTCACAGTGGTTCATTCGTGTACCAAAAGCTCACAAAAGATATTTGGGCGGTCGACAGGAAGTCAACTGCCACTTGTGGAGCTGTGCTAGCAAGGGAGTTGATAGTGGAAGGGAGAAAAATTGGCTATTAAGGAGTCTACTCAGGTCATCATGGTGTAGAGTGGCAGGGCAGCACAGTGGTTAGCAGTGCTGCCTCACAGCACCAGGGACCCAGGTTCAATTCTGACCTCAGGCCACCGTCTGTTTGGAGTTTGCACACTCTCTCCATATATGCATGGGTTTCCTCTGGATCCCCCACTTTCCTCCCATGCTCTGAAGATGTGTGGGTGACGTGCCAAATTGACCCTAGTGCCATCAGGATTACCTAGGGTAAATACATGGAGTTATGGGGATAAAGCCTGGGTGGGATTGTTGTCAGTGCAGACTCGATGGGCCAAATGGCCTCCTGCACTGTAGATTCTATGGTACTTAGTACATGTAAGTACATAGTTAATACATAGTTTCCACTTATGGTAAGAACTAGGAGTCACAAATAGTTACTTTTATAATTCCAATAGGGAATTCAGGTGAAAAGTCTGTACCCTGATTGTGGGATTTTTTGCACTGGAAAAGGTTGATGTGAATCATAAGAACATAAGAAATAGGAGCAGGAATGGGCCATCCAGCCCCTCAAGCATGCAAATTATTTGGATGTGTTTAAGGGAAAGCTAGAACATAGGAACAGAGATAGGCTAATCAGCCCATTTGAACATGTGCTGCTATTTGATTTGATTGTAGCTCATCACCTACCTAAACATCCCTATATCCCGTGATTTCATTGGTTTTCAGAGATCTATCAATTTCTGTCTTGAACTTACTTAATGATTGAGCCTTTGCAGTGTTCTGGGGCCAAGAATTCCAAAGATTCAGACCTGCTGAGTGAATAAAATCCATAGAATTCCTACATATAGAAAGAGGCCCATGGAGTCTGCACCAACTCACTGAAAGAGCATCCCACCCAACCCTTCACTTCTACCCAATCCCGCAACCCTGTGCATTTACCAAGACCAAGCCACTTAATTTGCATATCTTTGCACTGTGGGAGGAAACTGGAACACCCAGGAAAGACTCATGTAGACATGGGGCAAACATACAAACAGATTCCAAGGCTGGAATTGAATCCAGTTCTCTACACAGTGATGCAGAAGTGCTAACCAAGGTCCCTAGTACAGTGATGCAGCAATCCTAACCACTATACCATCAAATTCCTTCTCATCTTAAATGGCCTTCTGAGTATTTGTCCCATGGTTTTAGATTCGTCAGCCAAGGGAAACATTCACACTCACCCTGTCGTACCATTTGTGTGTCAATGATGTCACCATCATTCTTCAACCTCCATTACCTCCCTTTACAGCAAATATATCCTTTCTTAGATAAATGCACAATACTCAAGGCAAAATCTCACCCGAGTTCTATATAACTGCAGGTACATCCTGTACTCAAACCTCCTTTCTGGGGAAAGTCAATATACTATTTGCTTTTCTAATTGTTTGCTGCATCTGAATATTAGCTTTAATAGCTCATGAGCAAGGACACCCAAATCCTTTTGAATACCCGCCCTTACCAATTCTCACCATTTAAGAAATACTCTTTTCTGTTCTTTCTACCATCTTCTTTGGCAATCACTCGCTGACATATATGATTGTCCATCTAAGAAACTCTGTGTTCCTGGTCAGGGTTCTGTAGGTCCTCATTTGGCTGATGAGCCCCATCCTAAAGCCTGTTTTCTAGATGGCTGCTATTCCTTCCTCAAGTTCTTCTTGTTGGCCTCTTCTTGCTTTTCGGTCTTGCAGTGTAGAAGATGCCCCTTTGCCCATCAAGTCTGCACCAATATGAAAGAATGACCTGACTTGCCCACCGAATCACATTTACCAGCATTTAGCCCATAGCCTTGAATGTTATCACATGCCAAAAACTTCTCCAAATACTTTTTAAAGGATGTGAGGCATCCCACCTCCTCCACCACTTCAGGCAGTGCAACCCATACTGTCACCATCCGTTAGGTAAAAAATGTTTTCCCTTATTTCTCTCCTAAACCTTCTGCCCTTCACCTCCAACTGCATCCCCTTACAACTGGCCCTCAACTAAGCAGAACAGCTGCTCCCTATCCAAGCTGTCCATTCTCCTCTTGATGTTGAACAGGGCATGTATGGGATATCAGGAAGGGGTAATACCTTTGGTGGGGGAACATGTCACATCCTTTCACGGCAGTATGTCCAATTTTTGTCCCCACCTGGCACTTAGCTCTCACCTATGGCTCCCTGTAGCAGGGTGTAGCTGCGATAGCAGCCACACCCTGGGCAGCGGCCTCGATAAGCCAGCTAAACCAGGTGAGGGTAGCCGAAAGGTTTCAACCCTCGGTGAGATAGGGAGATGTCTATCCCAGCATGTGAAGACAGAGTCCAATGGATTGAGCGGACAAGACCAATGGAAGGTCCAATGGTCAAGAAGGCAGTCTCTGTAAATGTCGTAGAACGCAAAGAGCATGACAAGACCAGATGATGTCCTGGTCATCCACTGCACCTAGTCCTATCTCCAGCCGTCTTGACTCTTGTCTTGCCACTGGATCTGGATGGGAATTGGGAAGAGAGAGTGATGCTGACGCTGCGCAACTCTCTCTCACTTCAATTCAGATTAAGCGTTAGTTTCAACATCATCATCATCAGTGTCAAAGAACAACAAAGAACAAAACAGCACGGGAAACAGTCCCTTTGGCCCAAAGATCCAATGCCACCACCCCGATGTTCCCACTTCTACCTGTGATCCCTGACTATGTTTATAGATCTATGGATTAAAAAATCAAAAAAAAAGCCCTGTTCAACTCTTGAAGTCCTGTGGCGATGGGCGAGCGATGAAGCAGCAGGTGTGGATACACTGGGAGCTGTAGTCCCAGACCTGCATGCAGGCAACTCAGGTCTAATGGTCATTTCTCGCTGACCGAAACAGCGGTGAAACTTGGTGTCTACCTGGGCGACTGAGCAGTCCTCTTCAGGAATACAATGCTCACCTCCATAGAATGAAGAAAGGCATAAAAAAGATGCCCTAAACATTGCCTGCTTCACTACATCCTGGCCAGTTTACCATGGCTGGTGGGGATCCATCTTGCGGTCGAACAAACAAAATAAAACACAAGGTGAAGCTATGCTAGGATTCTTTAGCTTGGCTGCACTGATTCTTTTCCTAACCTTGCTTCCTTGTGGTCGCCTCTTGGGTCTGATGCGGAGCCTCATTTTGGAGACAATGAGCCTGTGATCTGTCCAGCAGTCAGCACCCCATATGGTCTTGGTAACTCTGACATCCTGCCTGTCTTTTTTCCTTTCAATGACATAGTCGATAAGATGCCAGTGCTTAGAGTGGGGCTGCATTCAGGAGTTTTTGTTATGGGTAGGCAGACGGAAGGTTATGTTGGTGATGAGGAGATCGTATGAACATAGAACCACAGAACAATACAGCACAAACAGGCCCTTCGGCCCATGAGTTGCGCCAATCACATCTACCAATTCACAGACCTATCTATAACCCCCTATTCTATTCGTTTCCATATACTCATCCAGAAGTCTTTTAAAAGACCCCAGCGAGTTTACCTCAACAACCTCCGACGGCAGCCGATTCCATTCACTCACCACCCTCTGAGTGAAAAACTTACCCTTAACATCTTCTCTGTATTTGCTTCCCTGCACCTTAAATCTGTGTCCTCTCGTAGTGACCATTTCACCATTGGTTATTGGAACATGTGCACATTTTGGACAATCCTACAGCAGACAGACCAGAGGGAAGAACAACCTTAGTTGCCAGAGAGCTTTCAAAATACAACGTTGACACTGCAGCCCTAGTGAATCTCACCTTGCCAGCATAGGTCAGTTGACTGAAATTGGAGGTGGATACAATTTTTTCTGGAAACGTCGCGGCAGTGAAGAGCATCGTGATGCTGGAGTTGGATTCGCCGTCAGGAGTCACCTTGTTTGGAAACTTGATAGTCTACCCACAGGTGTGATCAACCGGCTTATGACATTACAGTTTCCACTTCAGAACAGAAGTCAAGCCACCCCGATCAGTGCCTATGCCCCCATGATGAACAACCCGGATGAGATGAAAGACAGATTCTGCGAAGAACTAGATGCCCTACTATCAGCAGTGAGCAGTACCAACAAGCTGATCTTGCTTGGCGATTTCAATGTGTGACTCTGCAATCTGGCAGGGAGTCATTGGGAGGCATGGAGTGTGCACATGTAATAGTAACGGTCTACTCTTACGGAAGATCTGTGCAGCATACTATTTCCCCGAGCTGAAATGGTCACTACGAGAGGACACAGATTTAAGGTGCAGGGAAGCAAATACAGAGAAGATGTTAGGGGTAAGTTTTTCACTCGGAGGGTGGTGAGTGAATGGAATCGGCTGCCGTCGGAGGTTGTTGAGGCAAACTCGCTGGGGTCTTTTAAAAGACTTCTGGATGAGTATATGGAAACGAATAGAATAGGGGGTTATAGATAGGTCCGTGAATTGATAGATGTGATTGGCGCAACTTGTGGGCCGAAGGGCCTGTTTGTGCTGTATTGTTCTGTGGTTCTATGTTCATACGATCTCCTCATCACCAACATAACCTTCTGTCTGCCTACCCATAACAAGACCTGAATGCAGCCCCACTCTAAGCATTGGCATCTTATCGACTATGTCATTGAAAGGAAAAAAGACAGGCAGGATGTCAGAGTTACCAAGACCATATGGGATGCTGACTGCTGGACAGATCACAGGCTCATTGTCTCCAAAATGAGGCTCTGCATCAGACCCAAGAGGCGACCACAAGGAAGCAAGGTTAGGAAAAGAATCAGTGCAGTCAAGCTAAAGAATCCTAGCATAGCTTCAGTACTGGCTGAAGACTTAGAAATCAAGCTTGCTGACCTACACCGCGCAGGCAGCACTAGGGATGACTGGGAACGCTTCAGGGATGCTATCCATACATCTGCGCTGAAGATGGTTGGGCCCTCCACCTGCAAGCAGCATGATTGGTTTGATGAGAAGGTACAGACTGTACTTGTTGAAAAGCACTGTTTTCATCGACCCATTTTCAGCTGCCAAGAAAAATGCTTTAATCAGTCCTCATAAGAAAGTCCAGAATAAACTGCATAAAATGCAGGGTGCCTGACTGAGGGCCAAGACAGATGAAATACAGGGATACGCTGACAGAAACAACTTGAAACGGTTCTGTGAAGCCTCAACACTCTTTATGGACCTCAATCTCTCGGGAGTTTCTCCCTCCTGAGTACAGATAGTACAAATCTCATTATAGAGAAGGCTCAGATTCTGCAGAGATAGGCTGAACACTTTGAGGCCATCCTGAACTGACCATCATCTATTAATGATGAGGCAATAGACAGGATTCGCCAAGTTGATATCAACAGCACCATGAATGATCCACCGGTATAGCTGAAGTCACGAAAGCTGTCAGCCAGCTATCCAGTGGCAAAGCCCCAGGGGCAGATGATATACCTCCAGAGACCTATAAAGCTGTTAGTCCTGCACTTATTGAGAAGCTCACCGAGTTGTTCCAGTCCTTTGGAAGCAAGGATTAAAATTCCTCAGGAATTTAAAATGCTTCCTTCAAACACCTTTACAAGAGGAAGGGCAATCAGCAAGTATATGACAACTACCGAGGAATCTTGCTGCTCTCCATCACAGGAAAAACCCTTAACAAGATCCTGCGAAATCATCTGGTCACTCATCTGGAGCTGGGCAAGGGGCACGATATGGCTTCAGCAAAGGTTGTGGGACTACTGGCATGATTTTTGCTGCGTGCCAACTTCAGGAGAAGAGTCAGGAGCAGAATCATGAACTCTACACAACCTTCGTTGGCCTCGCAAAAGCCTTTGACACACTGTAAGCCGACAAGTCCTATGGAGGATCATGTCAAAGTTTGGCTGCCCTCCCAAATTCATTCCGATAGTATGCCACTTCCATGATGGCCAGAGTACTGGATAGTGGAGAATCCTCTGAGGCATTCCCAGTCACCAATGGTGTCAAACAGCTGTGTGCTTACACCCACACTGTTCAGCATGATGTTTACTGCCATACTGAATGATGTCTTCCAGGACAGTGTTGCTGGAATCAGCCTCAAGCTTTCAGCTTTTTTAACCTTCCTCAGGTGAATGAGGTGTTCTGGTCTGCAATATCATGGTTGCAGACCAGAACACCTCATTCGCCTGAGGAAGGCTACAAAAGCCGAAAGCTTGCAAATTTACTATCAAATAAATCGATTGGCTTTAAAATTGGTGTTGTCAGACCTCTTACTGTGTTTACCCCAGTCCAATGCCAGCATCTCTAACATCAGCCTCAAGTATTGAGTGGATGGGAAGCTCTTCAACCTGAGGAGACTTTAAGCCATTGTCGAAGTGAAAGAGACTATTCTGAGAGATTTCCTCTTTGTCGATGACTGTGCCCTGTATGCTGGCTGAGAACCAGAGATACAAGTCAGCATGGACAAATTTTCCATGGCTTGTGACAATTTTGGACTCACCACCAACGTTAAAAAGCCTGAAGTCATGCACCAGCCTGCTCCTCATGCATCGTACACAGAAACCATAATCATAATCAAAGGGCAGAAACTACAGGCAGTGGACCAGTTCACTTATCTTGGCAACACCCTCACCCAACCGGTGACTATTGATAACAGAAGTTAACTGCAGAATAGCAAAGGCAAGTTCTGCTTTTGGTAGACTACGCTCCACCGTATGGGAACATCGAGGAGTTAGCCATTCAACAAAATTGAAGGTCTGCAGCGCTATGGTACTACCCTCCTGTATGCCTGTGAAACGTGGATTGTGTATCGAAGGCATTCAAAACAGCTCAAGCATTTCTACATGACTTGTCTTCGCAGAATATTACACATCAGATGGCAAGACAAAGTACCAGACACTGAAGTTCTCTCTAGAGCAAGAGAGTGCAGAGCCGGTGGGTAGGTCATGTCATCCGTATGTCAGATGAGTGCATATCCAAGCAGCTCCTTTTTGGGGAACTCTGCTGAGAGACACTTGCATGAAACATTTCAAAGACAGAATCAAGGCCTCCCCTAAAGTTGCTTGACATTGACACGACCACCTGAGAAACTGGCACAAAACCACTCTACCTGATGCTGCCTCACTCACAAAGGCTGTCAAGCTCATGAAGCAAGGTATATTGCTGAAGCACAACTTAAGTGTGAGCTGCTCAAGTCCAGAGCTACTAGTTCAATAACTACAGTGTCTACACAAGTCTGTCCAATTTGTGCCAGAATATTCCATGCCCAAATTGGCCTGATCAGTTGTCTTCGGACACACTGCAACCAGCCTCAAAATGACTAATGGTGTCAAGATCCTCATCGATGACAATGGACGAACGACAATCTTGAACAACTTGATTTGGTTGCCCTCAATCTTATCTGCTCCAACAAAAATAACCCAAGGTCCTTTTTGATTGTAGACCTGTCACTGTTTAAGAAATACTCTACTTTCTGTTTTTTTTCTACCAACTGAATAATGTCAAAATTATTCACATTGTGTTCCATTTGCCATGTTGAGGTCCATTCACTTTGCCTGTCCAAATTTCTTGCATCATCCTCACGACTCATGTTCCCACCTAAGTTTGGTGTTCTCAGCAAATTTGAAAATATTGCAATTGGTTCCACGTCTAAATCATCTAAATAGATTGTGAACAGTTGTACCCAGTAGCAACAGCCTGTCATCCTACCTAGGAATTAGGAGCAGAAGTAGGTCATTCAGCCCTTTGAGCCTGCTTCGCCATTCTATCAAATCATGGCTTATCTTTCTCTGGTCTCAAATCCACCTCTCTTTCTATCCTTACACCTCGTTTTCATCAGAAATATATCTGTGCTCTCCTTGAAACCATTTAATGATAACATGAGGCAGCGAGTTCCACATATTCACTAACCTCTGAGAACTAGTTCCATCTCATCTCACCTCTTGTTAGAACAAGACTGCCCCATAAGGGGAACACTTGGTATATTTTTACCTTGTCAACCCTGTTTAGTATTTTGTAGACTACAACCAGATCCTCTTTCACCCTTTTCAACTCCAGCGAATCTCAGCCCAAGCTGTTTAATCTATCCTCAGTGCCAACCCTTTCATCCCTGAAATCAATCTGGTGAATCTCCTCTGAACTACCCCCAATGCCATCACATCCTTCCTCAAATAAAGAGACCATAATGGACGCAGTATTCCAGCTGTGCTGTGTTGCTCTCTGTCCCTGCTTGCAGATCATTTATATAGATTGTAAACAGCTGAAGTCCAAGGACTCCTGCAGCATTCAGCCAGAGAAGGAAGTATTTATCTTGGCCCTCTGCTTTCTGTCTGCTAACCCAGATCTTAGTTCATACTAGTATATTTCTCCTGATCCCGTTCACACTCATTTTAGTTACTAACATCTGAAAATCTAAGTAAATGTTTATGAACTGACCTAGTAAACACAGGAGAAAGAGAAAGTACAATGACTAAACCCATGAGAATGAAAGGAACAGAACAATATGTTGCTAGGAAAGCAGGAGGCTGACGTGAAGCAAAACACCGGCACAGACTTATTAGGCCAAGTGGCCTTTTTTTAAACAATAAAAACTTACAAAGTTTAGTGATGATCAACTTGGAGTTTGAAGCAATGGAGAAAAAGTCTCTGAGGTAAGAAATTTCTAAGTGCTGAGCTCTGTGTAAGGCTGTTGACTAGTTTTTGTTTTGAAATAGGCTTTCCTGGAAATGGCCTATAAAGAAGCTGCAGTGGCGCTCGTGGAGTTTTACAGCATCACGCCAGTGGAGATCAATCACCGACAGGTGACCATGATGTTACTGGGACGGAAGAAGCAAATCCATAAACAGCCAGTAAGTCCCAACGTGTTCATTTTCCAATAAATAGGCAAGACTGTGGTGGTGTAAATTTGGATCCATAGCTAATGTATTAAACTGGTTGAAGGCAGTGAGCAACCAAGCTGTAAGATAACTTATTTCTATCTTCTCATGTACAGGAATGCTTTTTAAAAGGTGGATAAATACTGATGTGTATTTCTATAGCGTGTTTCTTGAATCTCCAATACTAATGAAATCTAGTTAGTGGTTTAATGTCAAAATGCAGCAACCAGTCTGTGCAAAGCGTGCTCATAGAAGCAGTAATATTAATGATCAGTCATCAGTTTATCATGTTGGTTAATCGTCCAGGACTAATATTCTCTGAATTTTCTTTGTAGTGCATATGGGTGGCATAGTGTCAGTGGTTAGCATTAGGCCAGGGACCCCGGTTCAATTCTAGCCTCGGGTGACTGTGTGGAATTTGCACATTCTCCCTGTGTCTGCATGGATTTCGTCTGGTGTCCTGGTTTCCTCCCACAATCCAAAGATATACGGGTTAGGTTGACTAGCTATGCTAAATCGCCTCTTACTGTCAGAGAGGTTAGCAGTGTATGTACATGGGGTTATGGAAATAGGGCCTGGGTGGGAGTGTTGTTGGTTCAGGCTTGATGGGCTGAGTGGCCTCCTTCTGGCCTGTAGGGATTCTATGACCCTTCAAAAATTTTTTGCACAGTTCCCATGCATAGCAACTTAAGAGGGCAGGTGAGATCTGAGTTTAATGTCTCATTCAGAAGATAGTGCTTCTCAATACTTTACTCGCTGAGTATTGTACTTTAAATGGAAAGTTTGATTTTATGTACATAAACTTCTGATTTGGGCCTGAGTACCATCAAGAAGGGGAGCAAGAATAATCCAGGCCGGTGAACCTGACATGAGTGGTAGGAAAATTATTAGAGAGGATTGTTCAAGACAGGATTTATCCCACTTGGAAATAAATGGACGTATTAATAAGAGACAACATGGTTTTGTGAAGGGGAGGTCATGTCTCACTAACTTGATTGAGTTTTGAGGAAGTGACGAAGATGAGGGTAGGGCAGTGGATGTTGTCCACGTGGGTTTCAGTAAGGCTTTTGATAAGGTCCCGCATGACAGACTGGTGCAGGAGGTGAAGTTGCATGGGATCAGAGATGAGCTGCCAAGGTGGATACAGAATTGGCTTGGTTTTTGAAGAAGAAAGTAGCAGTGGAAGTGTGCGTTTCTGATTGGAGGGCTGTGACAAGTTGTGTTCCTCAGGAATCAGTGCTGGAACCTTGCTATTTGTAGTATATATAAATGATTTGGAGGAAATGTAACTGATTTGATTAGAAAGGTTGGTAGATTTCCAGAAAGTAATGAGGACCATCAGAGGATACAGCTGGATATAGATCCTTTGGAGACTTGAGCAGAGAGATGGTTGATGGAATTACTCTGGACAAATGTGAGGTAATGCACTTCGGAAGATCTAATAGAGATAGGAAATATACAGTAAATGGCAGAACCCTTAAGAATATTGATAGGGAGAGGGATTTAGGTGTACAAGTATATAGGCTACCGAAAGTGGTGGTGCAGGTGGAGAAGGTAGTCAAGCTTCATCAACCGGGACATTGAGTTTATGAAATCTTGGTTAGGCTGCGATTGAAGTATAGTGTTCAATTGTAGTCACCACAGTACCAGAAGGATATGGGGCTTTGAAGATTTAAGAGGATGTTGCTTAATACGGAGGGCATTAGTTATGAGGAGAGTTGGTTCGTTCTCATTGAAATGACGGAGTTGAGGAGTGACCTGACAAAAGTCTTCAAGATTATGAGGGACATGGACAGAGTGGAAGAGTTAATTACTAGGTGTCAGAAGTTAAATTGGCAAGGTTTAAAGGAAATGTGTCTGGCAAGTGTTTTACGTAGAGGGTGGCAGATGCGCGGAAGTCACTGCTGGGGGAGGTAGTGGAAGCAAATGCGACTTTTAAGGAGCATCTGGACAAATACATGAATAGGATGAGAATGGAGGGGTATGGTCCCTGGAAGGGTAGGAGGTTTTAGTTCAGTCGGGTAGCATGATGGGTGCAAGCTTGGAGGGTCAAAGGCTTGTTCTTTGCTTGGTAGAACAGAATGACAAAATTCTGACACTTGTTTTTTCTTTAACTAGGATCAGAAAGAGCAGACACAGAGCCAAGTCTTCCCCTCTCTTCAGTAAGTATCTGAGAAGTCGACTTCTAAATCCAAGGAAATACTGGAATAATGTTGATCAACTGTTGGTGAATAGACTTGAATAGATTGAGTCTAAATCCCAGAGCTGTCAGTGTTGTTGAATTTCTGTACTGTGCACTGAACCAAATATAATACCAGCTGATCATTCCTAATATCCAGTTGTTTACTCTCCCTCTGACATGTTGCTGAAAGTATCCAGTTCATGCAGGTTTTTGTCCAAAGGAAAAGTCAAGCTTCTGTACTGTTGCTTGGATAATGCCCTTGTGTCATATAACAGAGCAGTCTCTGCAATGAGGTGAGCATTATTGCTCATCGAAATTCAGTACATTCATCCCTACAAATATTCAAGATTTCTGGATTTATTAGACTCTGGATCAACTTCACTTACTGTAGTGTTTGTTGCTTAGCACAAATGAATCAGAGGTTTGATGCTAATAGACTGGGGAAGGCAACTTTTTTAAAAAAATTGCTAGACAGACATCCACCAATACTGTTATTCAGCTAAATGCTGGGAGATGTGTGATGTATCTTCCTATACTACTTTCTACCAGTGACATGGGCATCATTAGCTGAAATTCGGTCTGTACCCATTGCTGCCTCTTGTGCTGCATATGTTTCACTTGTTTGTTTCAGTGTATTCAGCCTAAAGAGCTTTATAAACAAATCACAGCACAGCAAGCAGTTTTGACGCAAGGCTTACGAGCAGTGATACCAATCTAGGTGTTGGAGCAAAGGGTTAAATCAGATTTAATTGACATGATTCATTGTACAAATTAAGCATTTTTTTTGAAGTGCAATGATTTTTGGTCAGAAAAACTTTGATATACATGTAAAACTATCTGAATTCCTCAAAGTGAATATGCATTGAAAACGTTAAGTCTGAATTTCTGCTAAAAAGTCATGGATCTTTTTTGTTTTGTTTTCATGCTGACTTAAACAATTCAGATAAATCTTAACAAAGTTTGATTATTCTTAAAACATGTAAGTCAGAGTAGCATTTTTTAAATTATTTGTTTGAATCAATTTTGACATTTATATTCTCCACTGATGTGGGCCTCCTCATTATGTATTTGCAAAGTTTAAACTCCTTGATGCCTAGAAACACCAGGATGAATAGTTTTAATTGTGAATTAGTCAGTAGTTAGCCCCAATCCAAGCTTGGTCACTTGCCTGCTATTTAAATGCCAAGCTTGCCAAAGGATTTGTAAGGCCATGAAAAGTCCATTGATTGGCCCACTGCAACTTGAGATTTACAGCTAGCTGGTGCATGTTGCACTGCAGAAGTTGTTGTAGCTTTCTGATATTTGCTAATGGTGAACTGTCAAAGTGGAAGCTGGATCTTTGAGTGTTTTTAATGCAGATGTAAAAAAATTCTTGATCAATAAGTGTGTGAAATATTGTCAGGAATGTGAAGGTGGCATTAAAATCAGATCAACCATGATCTAATTGAATGATGGAACAGGCTTGAGTGGCCAAGTGGCTTACTCCTAATTTGTACATTTATACGTCTGCTACTGATACTGCAAGATTTTAATCTTAGGGTGGATTGGAAAGTACTTAGAGCTGGGGGTTTGGATGGGCAGGAATTTGTAAAATGTGTGCTGGAAGGATCGTTGGAACAGTATGTGGCTGGCCCGACTAGAGAAGGGGCTATATTGGATTGAGTAATGAGCCAGGGCAGGTGGTTGATGTTGTAGTAGGGGAATGTGTGGCTAACAGTGACCACAATTCTGTCTATTTTAGGATACAGATGGAAAAGGATGCTTGTTGCCCTAGGGGCAGGGTGCTGAATTGGGGGAAGGCTAACTACGGTCGGATTAGGCAGGAACTTAGGGAAACTAATTGGGAATGGTTGTTTGAGGCTAATTCCACGCTAGGCATGTGGGACTCTTTCAAGGGAATACTGAAAATGTTGCAAGATAAGTATGTGCCGGCCAAGAGGAAAGATGGGAAAGGTAGGATTAGAGAGCCGTGGATTACTAGGGATATTGAGGACTTGGTTAGGAAGAAAAGAGAAGCGTATGATAGGTAAAAGCAGCTGGGAACCGAGACAGCATTGAAGGAATATAGAGAGAGTAGGAGGGAGGTCGAACGGGGAGTTAGAAGGGCAAAAAGGGGGCACGAAATGATTTTGGCGGATAGGATTAAGAAAAACCCAAAGGCTTTTTACTCCTATGTTAGGAATAAAAGGGTGGTTAGAGGAAAAATCGTACCTCTTAGGGACAGAGGAGGGAAACTGTGCTTAGAGCCTGAGGGAATGGCGGAGATCCTGAATGAATACTATGCGTTGGTATTCACGAAGGAGAGGGGTTTGTTGACAGCTCCTGTCTCTGAGGGAGCTGTAGACCAGTTGAGGGAAATATCCATACCGAGGGAGGAAGTGTTAGAGCTTCTAGGTAGCATTAAAACTGATAAGTCTCCGGGGCCTGATGGCATTTATCCCAGACTGCTTAGGGAGGTGCGAGGTGAAATTGCTGGGCCTCTGACGCAAATCTTTGTCTCTTCCTTGGACACAGGTGAGGTCCTAGAGGACTGGAGAATGGCTAATGTTGTACCGTTGTTTAAAAAGGGTAGTAGGGATAATCCTGGAAATGATAGGCCAGTGAGTTTGACGTCATGGTAGGGAAGCTGTTGGAGGAGATTCTTAGAGATAGGATGTATAGGCACTTAGAGCGTTGCGATCTGATTAGGGATACGCAGCATGGATTTGTTAAGGGAAGGTCGTGCGTTACAAATCTGGTAGAATTTTTTGAGGAAGTGACGAAAATGGTGGACGAAGGGCGAGCCGTTGATGTCGTCTATATGGATTTTAGTAAGGCATTTGACAAAGTCCCTAATGGGAGGTTAGTTGAGAAGGTCAAGGCTAATGGGATACAAGGACAGGTAGCTAGATGGATAAGCAACTGGCTTGAACAAAGATCAAAGAACAACATAGCACCGGAAACAGGCCCTTCGGCCCAACGAGCCCGCGCCACCGTCCTAACGTCTTAATGACGTATAGGGACCAATTTGTTACCCAATCAGCCTAAGAGCACATTTTTGGGATGTGGGAGGAAACCGGAGCACCCGGAGAAAACCCACGCAACCACGGGGAGAACGCGCAAACCCCCGCAGACACAGGCCCAAATCCATGTGTCTGCACAGCAACAGCGATAGTCCCTGAGCTGTCATGGTGCCCATCAGATGGTCCAGTTTAAGCATACACTAACGACGTGAAGCACTAGGCCACTCCTGAAGCAACATCCAAGAGCAGCTCTCGCACGACCTGCTGCATGCATGCCCTCGGAGACAGAGAGTAATAGTGGAAGGGTGTTTCTCTAGCTGGAGGTCAGTCACTAGTGGTGTGCCGCAGGGCTCGGTACTGGGACCTCTTCTATTTGTAATATATATAAAGACTTGGAAGAGGGAGTAAGTGGAGTGATCAGCAAGTTTGCAGACGATACAAAGATGGCTGGACTTGCGGATAGTGAGGAGCATTGTCAGGCGATGCAGTGGGACATAGGCTGGTAGCTTGGGCAGACAGATGGCAGATGGAATTCAATCCTGATAAATGTGAGGTGATGCATTTCGGGAGAAAGAATGTAGGGGGGAGGTATATGATAAAGGGTAGACCTATTAAGAGTATAGAAATGCAGAGGGACCTGGGGGTGCAGGTGAACAAGTCTCTGAAGGTGGCAGAGCAAGTGGAGAAGGTTGTGAAGAAAGCATATAGTATGCTAGCCTTTATAGGAAGGGGTATAGAGTACAAGAGCTGGCCTTAAATGTTGCAGTTGTATAAAACGCTGGTTAGACCTCATTTGGAATACTGCGTCCAGTTCTGGTCGCCTTACTACTGGAAAGACGTGGAGACTCTGGAGAGAGTGCAGGGGAGGTTTACCAGGATGCTGCCTGGTATGGAAGGTCTGAATTATGAGGAGAGATTAGGCAAATTGGGACTGTTTTCCTTAGAAAGACGTAGACTTAGAGGAGATCTGATAGAGGTGTACAAGATTTTGAAGGGGATAGATAGAGTAAACAAGTTTAAGCTTTTTCCTAGGATGGACTCAAATAGCACGAGGGGTCACGGGCTTAGGGTGAGGTGGGTAAGGTATAATTTGGATGCTAGAGGGAGTTTTTTCACACAGAGGGTGGTGGGGGTATGGAATGCGCTGCCAAGTAAAGTGGTGGAGGCAGGTACTCTGGAGTTATTTAAGAAATACTTAGATGGGCACATGAACAGAATGGGAATGGAGGGGTATGGAAAACGGATTTAAAATAGGGATCATGATCCTTGGGAGTCCCTGAGAAGTGTGTAAATAGATGATGATATTGATGTACTTGTCTTCATCCTACAGGTGCTTTGGTCCACCTTGCTGTCTAACGAGGGGCGTACACGCGATGGGTCGTGAGAGGGCTGCTCTTGGATCTTTTTCAAGAGTATCCTACTGCTTCACATCGTTAGTGTACGCTTGACCTGGACTATTTGATGGGCATCACGACAGCTCAGTGACTATCGCTGTGCTGTGCAGATACATGGATTTGGGCCTGTGTCTGTGGGAGTTTGTGCATTCTCCCCGTGCTTGCGTGGGTTTTCTCCGGGTGCTCCGGTTTCCTCCCACATCCCAAAGATGTGCTCTTAGGCTAATTGGCAAAACAAATTCTCCCTAAATTGTCTCAAATTTGGTTTTTAATCCATAGATCTATAAACATGGACAGGGATCACAGGTAGAGGTCGGAACATTGGGTTGGCAGTGCGGGCTCGTTGGGCCGAAAGGCCTGTTTCCCGTGCTGTTTTGTTCTTTGTTCTTTGTTCTAAGATCTGGATCATTGTCCTTTTGTGGAAGTGTTTGGTGTTGGTCAGCATCTGGAACTCATTAACTTTGATACTCTTTTGGGATCTGGTTAAATGCTTGTTGCTCGCTAATACCCTGTACATCACTATGACTGTATTTCACATTTTCTTTTCCTTTCTTTAATTCAGGAAAGAGACAAATGCTCCAGTGACAACTGCTGGTACACAAGATGCTTCAGAAACTACCCCCGTTTCGGTTGATATAAGTAAGTTACTGCTGAGAAAGATACATAAAATCTTTTAATTGCTTAAATGTGATAGTTTGCTGGGAGGATGGTTTAATGCTTCAAAAGTTCTTTTTAAATTCAGCTGAGATTGACAAGACATAAACCTGTTGAGGATCCAATTTAAGATTAGTTTTTTGCAATTTCAGCACAGTGGAAAGTGGGATTAAATGCATCATACAGTAGTTCCCATTATTCAGCACTAGTAGACACTGCATTCAGTCTTGGCTGAAAGACTGGGATTATGGAAAATGAAACGTTATCATTGCAATACTCTTTTGGAGCAGAGTGAATTTCAAAGATCATTCAGCTCTCTTGATTTAAACCCAACATAGCTGGATGTTAACTTTTTTAACTTTTATTAGTCCCTTTCTGCTGATGGACTGCTTCTCCTAATTGAATTTTTCTCATTATTTCAAACCACAAATTACACATACATACAGTTGTAACAGTGTAAAATCAGAACTTTACTGAAACATCACATTTCACAGTTCCGTACGAATCCCCCAGTACAGTGACTTGAAAGCCATCCTTTAGTTTTATAATTGTACTTTATGCATATTATCAAAAAAGCAAAGAATGTTGCTAGCTCAAGAGAATTGTAGCTACGAGGAGAAGGCTGTGTTCCTTGGACTTGAGAAGGCTGAGGGCTGATATGATTGAGGTAAACAAATTGTGAGAGATAGTAATAGAGTAGATAGGAAGAACTTGTTTTAAGTTTATAATGTCACAAGTCAGCTTACATTAACGGTGCAATTAAGTTGCTGTGAAAATCCCTCTTTCGCCACACTCTGGCACCTGTTCGGGTACACTGAGAGAGAATTTAGCACCTAACCTGCACGTCTTTTGGTCTGTCGGAGGAAACCCACGTGGATATGGAGAGAATGTGCAGATTCCGCACAGTCACCCAAGCTGGGAAGCGAACCCAGACCCCTGGCACTGTGAAGCAGCAATGCTAACCACTGTGTCACTTTTCTAAAATCTACTTGGATTTGCAGCTTAAGCGCTGTCAGCTGCAGGGCTGGGGCAGGTGCAAGAAGATGGGAATAGAAAAGGCATCTATTTTTTGTTCAGTGTGGACAAATAGGCCAAATGGCCCCCTGTGTCCTGTAACATTTTTATAGTTCTACGTAGCTTTGATTCTATCATAGAATGATTACGTAATTGTAGGAAACTTTTCAGTTTGTCGTGTGCTGGCTCTCTAAGGAAGTAATTTACATAATGTCACGCCCCTGCTTTCTCCAGTTGGAGAAAGTTTCTGAAGTTCCTCCACGTTTTTCTTTTTCAGATAATCCAATACTCTCCTGAACGTCTCAACTTAACCAGCTTCCACTACGGCCTCAACCTGTGCATTCCAGATCCCAACCACTTGCTGCTTGAAAATGTTTTGCTCGTTTCCAGGCTTCTTTTGCCAATGATCTCAAATCTGCGCCCTCTTGTAATCCTCCCTTAAATGGGACATTTTTTTCTATCTACTTCTGTCTTGTCTCCTCATGATTTTCAACACCTCTATCAAAACTGTCAATCTTCTCCAAAGAAAACAACCTCTCCAATCTATCCATGTTTCTGAAGTTCCTCATCCCTAGAACCAATCTCCTGAATCATTTGTACTCCAGTTGAGGCCAAACCAGTATTTTATACAAGTTTTACATAACCTCTTGCTTTTTGTACTCCTGGCTTCTGTTAAAACCTACAGTGCTATATACTTTATTAAATGCCCTCTTACCTGTTCTGCCTTCAATGACTTATGCACATTACACCAAGTTACACTAGGTCCTTCTGCATCTGTACTCCTTTTATATTTGTCGCATGGAATTCTTCCTCTCAAAATAAATCACCACTTGTCTGCCCATTCTATCAACTTGTTCATGTTGTTTTAAGGTTCTGCATTATGCTCCTCATTGTTCACAGTGCTTCCAAATGTTGTATCAACCACAAATATTGAAATTGTGCTTTTCCACCAAGTTTTAGGTCAGAGCAAGCCAAGATTCTAACAGCAACTTGTAGTGAATTCCACTGCAAACCTCCTGCGGTCCAAAAAAATACAATTAACCATTCTTCTCTATTTCCTGTGACATTGCCCAGTTTTGCATCCAGGTTGCTACTGTCCCTTTTATTCCATGAACAATGGCATTGCTCACATTGTGCAGCACTGTATCAGATGTTTTTTGGAAGCCCGTGTACATGATATATCAACAGCATTGTTCTCATTAACCCCCTCTGTTTCCACTTCAAGGCTCTCAAATTCAATTTTTCCTTAAATCCATGCTGACTACTTAATTCACCTGTGTCCAGCCAAGTAGCTGTTAATTTTGTCATGAATTACTATTTATAGAAGCTTCCATCACTGAGATTAACATGTCCCAGAGTTGCTGGGCTTGTGTTCACACCCTTTTTTTGCCCTTCTCCAGTCCCCTTGAACCAGTCCAAGTTCAAGAAAAACTGAAAGATTAAGGCCAGGCCTCCATAATTTCTTTTTTCCCTTCCCTTAGTACCCTTAGAAGCATTTTAATTAACATATAACCAATGAATTGTAGAGAAACTAAGGTACGTAGGTTAACCAATTAATTGTAGTAAAACAAAGCTATAATGGTGAAGATATAGTATGTTCCTCTACTTTCCAATTAAACCATTACCTTAGTTATGTTGTCTTAATTAACTTGGTTGTATTTCTCGTAGGCATTTTCCAGATCATTACAGAAAAAGCAGAGCACTTGCTTTCAGATATTGTGGTATCCTCTTTATCTATGGAAGCTAATCCCTGCAGTTACCACACTTGTCTTACAATCTGATATTGAACAGCAAACTGTCTTACTACTCTGGGGTTTTATTGGTTCTATATACTCATAGTGTTGTGTTGTTCCTAAAGCCAGTGCAACAACTGCTTGTATTTGTCTTGCCTTTGTGTAGCAAGGCCCTTCACTGGCTCGTTGTCATATGTCAGAATTCCTGGAGGCAAGTTGTCTCCCAAAAGTCACGCTCCTGCTTTCTCCACTTGGAGACAGCGTTGGAGGAATACAGAGAAAGTAGAAGGGAGCTCAAACGGGGAGTTAGAAGGGCAAAAAGGGGGCATGAAATGGTTTTGGCGGATAGGATTAAGGAAAATCCAAAGGCTTTTTATTGCTATGTTAGGAATAAAAGGGTGGTTAGAGGAAAAATTGGACCTCTGAGGGGCAGACGAGGCAAACTGTGCTTAGAGCCCGAGGGAATGGGGGGAGATCCTGAATGAATACTTTGTGTCAGTATTCACGAAGGAGAGGAGCTCGTTGACCGCTCCTGTCTCTGAGGGAGCTGTGGACCAGTTGAGGGAAATATCCATACCAAGAGAGGAAGTGTTAGAGTTTCTAGGTAGCATTAAAACTGATAAATCTCCAGGGCCTGATGGCATTTATCCCAGGCTGCTTAGGGAGGCGCAAGATGAAATTGTTGGGCCTCTGACGCAAATCTTTGTCTCTTCTTTGGACACAGGTGAGGTCCCAGAGGACTGGAGAATAGCTAATGTTGTACTGTTGTTTAAAAAGGGTAGTAGGGATAACCCTGGGAATTATAGGCCGGTGAGTTTGACATCAGTGGTAGGGAAGCTGTTGGAGGGGATTCTTAGAGATAGGATGTATAGGCACTTAGAGCGTTGCGATCTGATTAGGGATACGCAGTATGGCTTTGTTAAGGGGAGGTTGTGCCTTCCGAATCTGGTAGAATTTTTTGAGGAAGTGACGAAAATGGTGGACGAAGGGCGAGCCGTTGATGTCGTCTATATGGATTTTAGTAAGGCGTTTGACAAAGTCCCTCATGGGAGATTAGTTGAAAAGGTCAAGACTAATGGGATACAAAGACAGGTAGCTAAATGGATAAGTAACTGGCTTGGTAATAGGAGACATTGAGTAATAGTGGAAGGGTGTTTCTCTAGTTGGAGGTCGGTCACTAGTGTATGCCACAGGGCTCGGTACTGGGACCTCTTCTATTTGTAATATATATAAATGACTTGGAAGAGGGAGTAAGTGGAGTGATCAGCAAGTTTGCAGACGATACAAAGATGGCTGGACTTGCGAATAGTGAGGAGCATTGTCAGGTGATGCAGCAGGACATAGATAGGCTGGTAGCTTGGGCAGACAGATGGCAGATGGAATTCAATCCTGATAAATGTGAGGTGATGCATTGAGAGAAAGAATGTAGCGGGGAGGTATATGATAAAGGGTAGACCAATTAAGAGTATAGAAACGCAGAGGGACCTGGGGGTGCAGGTGCACAAGTCTCTGAAGGTGGCAGAACAGGTGGAGAAGGTTGTGAAGAAGGCATATGGTATGCTAGCCTTTATAGGAAGGGGTATAGAGTACAAGAGCTGGCCTTTAATGTTGCAGTTGTATAAAACGTTGGTTAGACCTCATTTGGAATACTGCGTCCAGTTCTGGTCGCCTTACTACTGGAAGGACGTGGAGACCCTGGAGAGAGTGCAGAGGAGGTTTACCAGGATGCTGCCTGGTATGGAAGGTCTGAGTTACGAGGAGTGGTTAGGCAAATTGGGGCTGTTTCCCTGAGAAAGAAGTAGACTTAGAGGAGATCCAATAAAGGTGTACAAGATTATGAGGGGTATAGATAGAGTAAACGGGGTTAAGCTTTTTCCTAGGATGACTTAAATAGCACGAGGGGTCACGGGCTTAGGGTGAGGGGGGTAAGGTATAATTTGGATGCTAGAGGGAGTTTTTTCGCACAGAGGGTGGTGGGAGTATGGAATGCGCTGCCAAGTAAAGTGGTGGAGTCAGGTACTCTGGAGTTATTTAAGAAATACTTAGATGGGCACATGAACAGAATGGGAATGGAGGGGTATAGAAAACTGATTTAAAATAGGGATCATGAGCCTTGGGAGTCCCTGAGAAGTGTGTAAATAGATGATGATATTGATGTACTTGTTTTTATCCTACAGGTGCTTTCGTCCACCTTGTTGTCTAACAAAGGGCATACACATGATGGGTCGTGAGAGGGGCTGCTCTTGGATTTTTCAAGAGTATCCTAGTGCTTCATGTTGTTAGTGTACGCTTGACCTGGGCCATTTGATGGGCAACATGGCAGCTCAGTGACTATCGCTGTGCTGTGCAGATACATGGATTTGGGTTGGGCCTGTGTCTGTGGGAGCTTGTGCGTTCTCCCTGTACTTGCGTGGGTTTTCTCTGGGTGCTCTGGTTTCCTCCCACATCCCAAAGATGTGCTCTTAGGCTAATTGGCAAAACAAATTCTCCCTAAATTGTCTCAAATTTGGTTTTTAATCCGTAGATCTATAAAGATAGACAGGGATCACAGGTAGAGGTCGGAACATTGGGTTGGCAGTGCGGGCTCGTTGGGCCGAAGGGCCTGTTTCCCGTGCTGTTTTGTTCTTTGTTCTAAAATTGGACACTTAATACTAGTTCATTTACCACAAGTGATGAGATGCTTCTTTACCACAATTGCGAGCTTCAGTTGCTTATTTCAAGAAGGCTTGGGAAAATGATATATAGGTTTAAACCTACTGCATATTAACGTTACACTGGGAAGTTACACACTATCTTTTTTAAAGTCTGTGTCCTACTGGTGACATTGTTTAGTTTGACTGTTTTCGGCTTTTTAATTTTTCATATCTATTTCAGAGAGCGCAGAAGATGAAGATACTGCTGTGGAGAAGGCAGAGCCTGAGGTAAACATGTTCCATTTGTTACAACTGCCAAGTAGGAAAATATTATATCTTGTTCCTTTGCCTTTGGAAAATTGAATAAACTATTATCATAGAATCCCTACAGTGTAAATTTGGCCCATCACGTCTGCATGGGCTCTGACACAGCATTGAGTTCTCTGCCTAAAAGCAGTTTCTCAGTGATCATCTGCTGAACCAAGGCAAAGTGCTGTGATACTTTACTACAGGTAAGGTGAGGAGGCAGGCCTGAAGTTTACCTCAGCTAGAATGGGGATTGAACATTACTTTTAATGTTCTTTACATGAATCTGATAACAAGCTAGCTGGCGAGCCAGGTGAACTGTTTACCCCCCCACCTCCCCTTGTAAGGTATGTCTGATTCAATATTTTGGCTATAACTTTTATTATCTCATTATGGAACTTAGTAAGGTAGAGGGTAAACCTAGTAATCTCTAAGGTAGGGGCACGTTTGGCACAACTTTGTGGGCCAAAGGGCCTATATTGTGCTGTAGTTTTTCTACGTTTCTATATAATTGTAGCACCTTTAAGTGGACAAATCATTCCACTAGCAACCAACAAAACAAAGCAGAAAGGCGAAGCAGAATATACATACCACAATTCTTTTATAAGTTTGTCAACACAACAATTTGAAGGGAAGAAGACTCCTAGGTGTCTTTGGTTTGGCATAGACAAGACAGGCTTCTATGCTGCATCATTTCAGATTGTAGTTCATTACATCTAAATATATAACACTTCAAAATCATTGTATTAGCTGAAGAGGAATGTTTATTTGGTCTGCATCAAAGTACCCAGGATTGCCTGTACACGTGATTATCAGAGAATCAGATGGTATATGCTGCAACCTAACTGAAATTCCAGTGTTTACTGTATCTAGGCAACCATCCTGGAGAGTGTCTCATAGCAACATTGGGAACTTAGGTTCTCCATATCATAAATGCAAATTATGATATGGAGAACCTAAGTTCCCAATGTTGCTGTGAGACAAAGTAAATCAGAAATACAAAATGTCAGATTTGGAGAAGTTGTGATATCTAAAGGATGTATGGGCAGAGAAGGTAATAGATTGGGAAGGAGCAATATAATGGAGAACACTGAATAAGAAAAATGAAGACCTATGGAGAGGAGGAGTGGTTGCTGCCCAGCCCTGATAGCTTAACTATTTACAGAACTGAAGGAGAGCCCAAGAGGGGGAATAAAATGCAAAAACAAAACAAATTAGTGTTTTGAAAAGACAAGAGTTTGAGAAACATCAAGTAGCCAATGTCTTGGTAGTCTTAATAATATCTGAAAAGATGTGACCCTCATCTGAACTCCATGCATGTCAATAAATACATTACACATATTCTGTTTTTATTTCAAAACTATATCATGTATGGTATTAAGAATATGCTCTTTTATCTTAAATGTGATGACTTGTGATTTCTCCACCCCCAAATCATGCCCTTGTTGTAGACTGATGAGTTTGAGCTTTTCCCTTTTCTTTGCAGAATGTTGGCTTGAATGTAAAAGGTCGAGTTATTCGAATTAACAACCTTCCAGCTAGAGGTTATAAAGAAGATGATCTGAAAAGGTTGGCAAAGCCCTTTGGACAAGTGCTGAATGCAGTTATCACATTCTCCAGGAATCAGGTGGGTACGGCTCTCCACTTGTTAACTATGTACTGTGGCTTTTATTTTCTCAGCTATGACTTGCCCCATCCTTTCTTGTCTGTCTTGAGTTAATTGAAACTGCTATGGCCAGCGCTCTTCCCTTTGTTTCTCCTCTTAACCTCATTTTGGTTTCTCAAACTTTGATGCTTGTTGTCAGGGAACTACGAACAAATAGATAGGCAGGGATAGGCATGAAGCTGGGGGCAGTAGTTATAGCTGGGGGAAGGGTAATTATGAGGCCATCAGGAGAGAATTAGGGTGCATAGATTGGACTAGGAAACTACAGGGACTGGGAACATCTGGAATGTGGTGCTTATTCAAGGAGCAGCTGCTGCGAGTCCTTGATAAGTATGTCCCTGTCAGGCAGGGAGGAAAGGGTCGAGTAAGAGAGCCTTGGTGTACGAAAAAAGTTGATGTGCTGGTTAAGAAGAAAAAGGAGGCTTATGTCAGGATGAGGCTTGAAGGCTCAGTTAGTGCAATGGATAGCTATAGATTAGCCAGAAAGGAGCTAAAAAGTGAATTGAGGAGAGCTAAGAGGGGACATGAGAAGATGTTGGCTGATAGGATTAAGGAGAATCCTAAAGCTTTCTTTCGATATGTTAAGAATAGAAGATTGGTTAGGGCAAGATTAGGGCCAGTCATAGACAGCAGTGGGAAGTTGTGCGTGGAGCCTGAAGAGATTGGTGATGCACTGAATAAATATTTCTCTTCGGTATTCACGCAGAGTGCTGGAAATGTAGCTGTGGAGAGCACTGAGGTACAGGGTTGCAAATTGGGGAGTATTGTAGTAGATAGGGAGGATGTGTTAGAAATTCTCGAGGTTTGAAGTTGGATAAGTCCCCTGGGCCGGACGGGATTTACCCTAGGATTCTCTGGGAGGCAAGAGAGGAGATTGCAGAGCCTCTGGCTCTGATCTTCAGGTCCTCGTTGGTTACGGGTGTGGTTCCTGAGGACTGGAGGATGGCGAATGTGGTCCCATTGTTTAAAAAGGGGAAGAGAGACCTTCCTGGGAATTATAGGCCAGTGAGTCTTACTTCTGTGGTGGGCAAGGTATTGGAGAGAATTATTAGGGATAGGATTTATAGTTATTTAGAGAGAAATGAATTGATTGGGGATAGTCATCATGGTTTCGTGAAGGGTAGGTCATGCCTTACTAACCTCATTGAGTTTTTTGAGAAAGTGACCAGAGAGGTGGATGGGGGTACGGCGGTTGATGTAGTATATATGGACTTTAGTAAGGCGTTTGATAAGGTGGCCCATGGAAGACTTCTACAGAAAATGCAGATGTGTGGAATAGAGGGTGATTTAGCTAATTGGATTAGGAATTTGCTGGCAGATAGAAGACAGAGGGTGGTGGTTGATGGGAGATATTCATCGTGGAGTTCGGTGACAAGTGGTGTACCTCAGGGGTCTGTTTTGGGGCCCCTGCTGTTTGTACTTTTTATAAATGATCTGGATGAGGGTATTGAAGGATGGATTAGTAAATTTGCAGATGACACTAAAGTCGGTGGAGTGGTAGATAGTGAAGAGGGGGGTTATAGTTTGCAGAGGGACTTAGACAAGTTGCAGAGCTGGGCCGAGAGGTGGCAAATGGAGTTTAATGTGGAAAAGTGTGAGGTAATGCACTACGGCAGAAATAATAAATGTGTAAGTATAGGGCTAATGGTAGGATTCTTAGTAGTCTTGATGAACAGAGGGATCTTGGTGTGTATGTGCATAGATCCCTGAAAGTAGGCAGTCAAGTCGAGAAGGTTGTTAAGAAGGCATATGGAGTCTTAGCTTTTATTGGTAGTGGGATTGAATTTTGGAGCCGCAACGTCATGTTGCAACTGTACAAAACTCTAGTGCGCCCGCACTTGGAGTATTGTGTGCAGTTCTGGTCCCCACATTATAGAAAGATGTGGAGGCATTGGAGAGGGTACAGAGGAGGTTTACCAGGATGTTGCCTTGTATGGAGGGCAGGTCTTATGAAGAGAGGCTGAGGGATTTGAGGTTGTTTTCGTTAGAAAGGAGGCGGCTAAGAGGAGACCTTATTGAAACATATAAGATGATTAGAGGTTTAGATAGGGTGGACAGTGATGCCTTTTTCCTAGGATGGAGAAAGCTAGCACGAGGGGACACAGCTTTAAATTAAGGGGTGATAGTTATAGGACAGATATCAGAGGTAGGTTCTTTACCCAGAGGGTGGTTAGGGAGTGAAATGCCCTGCCTGCGGCAGTTGTAGATGCGCCAAGTTTGGTGGCGTTTAAGAGGTTAGTTGATAAGTATATGGAAGAGAAGGGAATGGTTAAGTTTGGAGGGGCATTGCTTTTTATTTTGGTCGGCACAACATCGAAGGCCGAAGGGCCTGTTCTGTGCTGTAATGTTCTATGTTCTATGTTCTAAATGCATACTTCCAGGCCTTTCTGTTTAAAATTGAAAGTCAGTGGTAAGGGCTGCGGTGGGGTGGTGAAACAGAGTTCAGTGAGATGAGCACTAAGCTGCACAGACATGTTATCTTGTTTTGAGTTTTTCACAGTATACATTAGTGAGTGAAGTTGAGAGTTATATATCCAGATTTGCAATTGACAGCATATTGTGCAGATGTGACAGGAAGTTGTAAAGGGGCATGTATAGCAACAAATTGAGAAAATAAAACTGGAAGGTATTTTAAAGTTTATTTATTAGTGTCAGGCTTACATTTATGCTGCAATGAAGTTATTCTGAAAACACCCCAAGTTGCCACATTCTGAACCTGTCGGGTACACTGAGGGAGAATTTAGCACGGCCAATGCACCTAACCAGCACGTCTTTCGGACAGTGGGATGAAACTCGAGCACCTAGAGGAAACCCACACAGACACGAGAAGGACGTGCAAACTCCACACAGATAGTGACCCAAAGCCGGGTATTGAACCCAGATCTCTGGCGTTGTGCCGCAGTGCTGCTAATGACTATGCCACCATATTAACCTTGGATGAAAGAGATTCGCCAGAATAATAATAATTCAGGGGCTGATTAATTTGAGGTTTTAATCTAATAGTGAAATTGTTAAAGTTGATATAGAAAGTAATTACATATATGTAAATTAGCAGCAAAAGTCGGCTACTTGGTCTCTTGTACTTTGCCATTTAATAAAATCATGGCTAATCTGATTGTAACCTCAATCCCACGTTCCTTCTTATCCTTAATTATTTTTTAATTATTTGTTAATCAAGAATTGAGCCAACTCTGGCTTAATTCTTTAGATATGTTAAGAATAGAAGATTGGTTAGGGCAAGATTAGGGCCAGTCATAGACAGCAGTAGGAAGTTGTGCGTGGAGCCTGAAGAGATTGGAGAGGTACTGAATAAATATTTCTCTTCGGTATTCACACAGGGTGATGTAAATGTAGTTATGGAGAACACTGAGGTACAGGGTTGCAAACTGGAAAGTATTGAAGTAGATAGGGAGGATGTGCTAGATATTCTCGAGGGTTTGAAGTTGGATAAGTCCCCTGGGACGGACGGGATTTACCCTAGGATTCTCTGGGAGGCAAGAGAGGAGATTGCAGAGCATCTGGCTCTGATCTTCAGGTCGTCGTTGGTTACGGGTGTGGTTCCGGAGGACTGGAGGATAGCGAATGTGGTCCCGTTGTTCAAGAAGGGGAAGAGAGACCTTCCAGGGAATTATAGGCCAGTGAGTCTTACTTCTGTGGTGGCAAAGTATTGGAGAGAATAATTAGGGATAGGATTTATAGTTATTTAGAGAGTAATGAATTGATTGGAGATAGTCAGCATGGTTTTGTGAAGGGTAGGTCGTGCCTTACTAACCTCATTGAGTTTTTTGAAAAAGTGACTAAGGAGGGGGATGGGGGTAAGGTGGTTGATGTGGTATATATGGACTTTAGTAAGGCGTTTGATAAGGTGGCCCATGGAAGACTTCTGCAGAAAATGCAGATGTATGGGATAGAGGGTGATTTAGCTAATTGGGTTAGGAATGGCTAGCAGATAGAAGACAGAGGGTGGTGGTTGATGGGAGATATTCATCGTGGAGTTCGGTGACAAGTGGTGTACCTCAGGGTCTGTTTTGGGGCCCCTGCTGTTTGTAATTTTTATAAATGATCTGGATGAGGGTATTGAAGGATGGATTAGTAAATTTGCAGATGACCCTAAAGTCGGTGGAGTGGTAGATAGTGAAGAGGGGTGTTATAGTTTGCAGAGGGACTTGGACAAGTTTCAGAGCTGGGCCGAGAGGTGGCAAATGGAGTTTAATGTGGAAAAGTGTGAGGTAATGCACTATGGCAGAAATAATAAATGTGTAGAGTATAGGGCAAATGGTAGGATTCTTAGTAGTCTAGATGAACAGAGGGATCGTGGTGGGTATGTGCATAGATCCCTGAAAGTAGGCAGTCAGGTCGAGAAGGTTGTTAGGAAGGCATATGGAGTCTTGGCTTTTATTGGTAGAGGGATTGAATTTCGGAGCCGCAACGTCATGTTGCAACTGTACAAAACTCTAGTGCGGCCGCACTTGGAGTATTGTGTGCAGTTCTGGTCCACACATTATAAGAAAGATGTGGAGGCATTGGAGAGGGTACAGAGGAGGTTTACCAGGATGTTGCCTGGTATGGAGGGCAGGTATTATGAGGAGAGGCTGAGGGATTTGAGATTGTTTTCGTTAGAAAGGAGGAGGCTAAGAGGGGACCTGATCGAAACATATAAGATGATTAGAGGTTTAGATAGGGTGGACAGTGATAGCCTTTTTACTAGGATGGAAAAAGCTAGCACGAGGGGACACAGCTTTAAATTAAGGGGTGATAGTTATAGGACGGATATCAGAGGCCGGTTCTTTACCCAAAGGGTGGTTCGGGAGTGGAATGCCCTGCCTGCAGCGGTTGTAGATGCGCCAAGTTTGGTGGCGTTTAAGAGGTTAGTTGATAAGTATATGGAAGAGAAGGGAATGGTTCAGTTTGGAGGGGCATTGCTTTTTATATTGGTCGGCGCAACATCGAAGGCCGAAGGGCCTGTTCTGTGCTGTAGAACATTGGTTGTTTAAGTTTGGATGGGGCATTGCTTTTTTTTTATATTGGTCAGGGCGCAACATCGAACGGTAACGGAAGGGCCTGTTCTGTGGCTGTAATGTTCTATGTTCTAATATTCAAAGCTTCTGATTCTGCTGCCTTTGGAGGAAGAGATTTGTGACCCTCTGAGAGAAAATATTTTTCCTCATCTCCATTTTAAATGAATGATCCCTTATTTTTAAACAGGGACCCCTAGTTCTAGCTTCTTTTGACTAGAGGAAGCATCCTTTCTACTTCCACCCTGTTAATGACTGTTCAGGATCTTAAAGGTTTTGATCAAACCACCTCTATTCTTCTAAACTCTAATAGATATAACCAACTTCTTCAACCTTTCCTCGTAAGATAATCCACCCATTCTTGGTATTAGTCTAGTAAACAAGTATCGACATGTAGAAGCAAGCTAAAGAAGTGAATTGAGAATATCATGCAATAAGCATATCTTGCAATACAAAAATAAGTTTGTATGTGTTTTCTTAGCTGTAGTATAAAAATTGTAATCTTTTAAATAGTCCTGTGTATAAGTCATTTAAAAATTTATTTAACTCTTCTGTTACATTTGACCACCCAATTTCCCCATCCTCAAAACATTTTATTTTTATTTTAAGGCATACTTAGAAATGGCCTGTGCTAAAGCAGCAGAGAAAATGGTGGAGTTTTATAGCCTTTCCACAATCAAGCTGAAAGGAAATGCAATTAGCATGCAAGTGCTACATCAGTACGTGGATCTGAGTGATATGGTAAGATATCTTAAAAGCAGGGAAAGTGTTTGAGCCAGTGAGATTCTAGCTCCTTGCCTATTAGATCTCTCTGGGTGATTTAAAGACCATCAAAATTGGAGATCGTGTTCTTTTAATAATGTTCCAAGTGGATAATGTAATGCTCCTATCATTATTGAACTTCATTAAGATTTTAATCAAGTTTAATAATTAAGCTTTTGAGTGGGATTGGAGGAAAGCAATAAATAGAATGAGCTGGAATAAATTGTTGAATGAGAATAGGAATAAGTATAATCTCAACATGGTGGCACTAAATGTAGTCTTTTGGGCCTGGACTTAAACCTGAATTTCCAAGATAATTGTAAATTTGTTAGATTTATAGATTGAATCCAGCAAATAGCAGAGCAAGGTGAAATTAGAAGATTTACAGAAGAACTGAATGCATTTAGACAAAAAAAAGCTTTGATTTTAGCAGTAAAACTATTGATATTGAAAAAGGTTGCAACTGAGAATATATAATGAATGAAATCGTAATTGCATGAAAATGGACCAAAGCAAAGAGTGTAAAAAAACATAATGTCCCAATACCTGGGAAATACTCTGTTCAGCTCTGATCTCTTTGAAATGAAAAGGGATATAGTAATGTTGGTGTGGATGCAAAGGATAATAAATATTGCTAGTCTGAGAGGGAGAACCAGGATAATCTACAATTCTGGTGAAAGAAAATCTCAGACTCTGTGGAGATTAATAGTGCTGGAATGCCAGTCACTGGTGGAATTAATATATTCATTCACTCGTGCGCTGATAAGATTAGTTATGATAGATTCCCAGAATATGCTCCCATAACACCAGCCTTACAATCCCAGTTAATAATGGAATTAGTTGGGCTAAATTGGTGATTCTGGTTGTGAGTAAGAGAGAGAGAGAGACACTGAACTGTTGTGGCATGAGAGTCGTACTGGCTGTACTAAAATATATGGCTCATCACTAAATGTCTTTGAGAAAGCGGTGGTATAGCTTTGTCATAGATGGATTTTGACCCATCAACAGCGAGGAAACAGTGATGTAGTTCCAAATATCAAAGATTTCAATCAGTCTTGAGTGGTACTGCAAAATGGGCTGATAGTGGATTGGTAGCTCATTTTACACTATATCAGTATACTATTCCGTTGAAGTTACTGGGACAGAAAATTATGTGGTGTATTCCCTGATGAGGAATTTTGGGGATGCTAATATAGTGGTAATATCACTGGACTAGTAATCCAGAAATCCAAGCTAATGATCTGGGGATATGAATTCAACATCAAGAAACTAAATATTTTTGTGAAAAGCATTAAATAACACTATTTCAAGGTTTGGAGCTGTCTATTTCAGATATACTGTCTGAAGTTTGATCACGGTTACTAATTCTCTTTTCTGTCTTCTCCAGGAGGTAATATTTAAAGATATAATAGAAGAATCTGGATTTAAACCAGATGTAAGTATCTTGTTATTTGTGTTCTCAGAATGGAGGGGACTGATAATTGATGATTGGCCATGCTAACAGAATAATCAATGTGTATCAATTTGTAAATTGATTTCTAATCCATGTTGAGTAAGAAATCATGGAATGGGTAGCAGTGAAAGTTGGGGGGGGGGAGGAAATAAATCAGGCACATTCTATATCTGATTGCTATTTGGCAATGAGAATGAGGGCAGAATTGGATTGGCTGTGACACCTACCGAAATACGGTCTAGTACCAGTCACTGGCTTTACACTGAAAATGGCCAGAAAGCTGTTCGAAGCAATGGAATTGTGCCCTAACAGCAGGAGAGTAAAGATGTGTGGGTTAGGCTGATTGGCCATGCTAAATTAACCCTAGTGTCAGAGGAATTAGCAGGGTAAATATGTGGGGTTACGAGGATAGGGCTTCAGTGGGATTGTGGTCAGTGCAGACTCGATGGGCAAATGGTCTCATTCTGCAGTGTAGGGATTCTATGACTCTATGCTTGTGTTATTAGGTTCCAAAACCGTTTGCCCTTTAGATTAAATTCTTGATTCAAGATGTATTGTGATTGCACGATATGTTGTTCATCACTTCCTGATTGTCTGTCTCATTGTATTTCTTTGGTTTTCTCATTCTCACCATGTAGGCCGGATATACTATATACGACCATTTCGTTCACATAAGCAATCTACCTGAGGATGGCTATACAGAAGTTGACATCCTGTGTGTTGCTTTTCGATTTGGAAGAGTGAAGGATTCTATGTTCTTGAAACCACACAACAAGGTATTTACTTTAATCTACTTGCACTATTAGGAAAGTTTGAAAGGCCTCTTGTTGTACTCGATCAATCGATCTACTGTGAAAGGCCAACTCATCCAACCCTGAACAATGAAGGGTGCTGTTGATCAGTGGTCTGTTACAATCTTTGTAGAGACTGGGAACTTTTAAAGAGAATTCAAATGTCCAGTTAACAGCTAAAAAAAGATCAGGATTCAAATCTTTTAAAATATTTACTGTAACAAATGACCAATCACTCTTTACTTTGTAGGCACTTTAAATTATAAATAAAATGTTCTTTTTTTACTTACCATATGTTGCACCTCCATAGAACTGCAGTTCTTATAGCAAACAATTCAGAGCTACCCCCAGCTTCCACCAACTGCTTCCTTTTTACTTTCTCAGCTGGTTAACTTTTAATTCCAGAGCACTATCTCAGGTTTTCCTGTAGACCCCTTGTGATCATTTGGGTAGGAAGAACACAACAAGGCAATATAAAATGCAAAATACAATTCCAAACGGGGATCAGGAGCAGAGAATGTGTACATCCATATGCAGGACAAGTTGAGAACATGGTTAATAAAGCATACAAGAACCTAGTACCAGAACAAGGAGTTGTGGTAAACTTGTTTAGAGCACAGGTTCAGCCTCAGCTGGAGAATTGTGTTCACTTCTGCTTGCCACGCTTCAGGAAAGGGATGAAGGCGTTAAAAAAGACTAGAAAAGATTCACATGAATGCTTCTAGGGATGAGGAACTTTCAGTAATGTTAGATTGCAGAAGTTGAAACTGTTCTTTGCGAAGAAGAGAAGTTTGAGAGGAGGAGAGTCATTCAAAATTTATGAGAGATCTTGACAGAGTAGCTTACTGGTG
The DNA here is from genome assembly GCA_024679065.1 of Sphyrna mokarran. Classification (NCBI taxonomy): domain Eukaryota; kingdom Metazoa; phylum Chordata; class Chondrichthyes; order Carcharhiniformes; family Carcharhinidae; genus Sphyrna; species Sphyrna mokarran. The sequence continues at coordinate 5,081,113 of JAGIQG010000001.1, forward strand.
AAAGAATCAAGAACAAGAAGGCATAGTTTTAAGGTAATTGGCAAAAGCAACATTGGAAACTTGAGAAACTTCCATGCGGTGCGTAGCTAAAATCTGGAATGTGCTGACTGAGATTATGATGGAGGCTGTTTCATTTGAGAGGGAATTGGATTATTAAGGAAGTAAGTTCTAGGCAGTAGGGAAAGGCACTGCTCATTCAAAGAGCTGGCACGGACAAGACAGGTCAAATGGTTTCCTTTCATATTGTAACAGTGACTTTGCTTGGCTGATTTATTCTCTTGCTGTCTACTTCAGTTAACTGCAGACAATACTGGACAGATCTGCAGCTTCTGTGACTCTGGATTCTCCTGGGTTTAAAGGGAAGCTTCTAACCTGAACTTAAAGTCAGGCCTCATCCACCCTTTCAACAACACCATGAGTCTTCCTCAAATCTCTAACAGTTAAACCAGGCTTACTGTCGGACAAAATTCGCATAGGTCAGATGACCCCTTTCATAAAAATATAAAAATATTATAAACAAAAAGATACAATCTTATACAATCTCCATTTTAATATCTGACACATTGCCAGGACCTAGTTGCTGCAGTTGCAGCTCTTATCTATTTTTGCTAGGCAGTTGCATAATTTATTACCAATTCCCTCTCAAATGAAACAGCCTCCATCATAATCTCAGTCAGCACATTCCAGATTTTAGCTACGCACCGCATGGAAGTTTCTCAAGTTTCCAGGTTTTCTGTTTTCATTTCGGGCTGACATTAATGTTGTGCTGCACTTCATTGTAAATTTAGATGTTAGACTTGAGATGAGACCTGAATTGTTTATAGTCAATGTGTTATCAGTTGGCTTGGTTTAACTTTGTCTTGTACTGTGATTGGTACAGGTCATTCTACAGCTGGAGAGTGGAAATGCTGCTACGTCTATGTGCAACTTTTTCAGAGAGATTCCTCATGACTTCCATGGAAAGACGCTGGAATTTTCTTTGTCTCCGAAGGCAAAAGCACACTCGGGGGTAAGTGATCAGTGGCTTTGCTACATCAGGTTAATAGAGGAATAAACAATGATTTTTGATTATATTTTGTTCATGGTGATAGGGAAAAGAACGTGATAAAATACAAGGGATTAATGGATTGGAGGGGAATCTACGATGGAATAATCACATGTGGATTCTAAATGGTGCAAGGTTGTTGGGCTAAATGATCTTTTTCTCACTCCAGACTTAACTCCTGTGTATATTTGTCTATGTGCAAGGAGTTTCTGTTCCAGGTAGATGTGATGAAGAGCCACTTCAGATCTCAGAGTCGTTTTATGTATGCTTTTATCCAGTGTACTTGGTGACTAGTTATATAAAAGTGCATCTTATGAAAACTGTATCCAAGCTAAAGACTTCCAATGGCAAATCCCTTATGTACTGATTTCTCATTATACCTGTTGGACTGCCTTTTTTAAAAAGGTGCTTATTAGGCTAATACCTGATGTTACATCTATTTTGGAACACAGTAAATTGGATTTTACTGCTGACGTGAGGAATCAGTAGGGCGAGGGTCTCGAAGGAAGAATTTTTCTTTAATTCTTGAGGAAATGTCAAGTCCTTAAGATTCAAGAGATTATTCCTCCTTCTCTGCAAAAGTAGTTTCGGCAAGTTGATATACTAGACTCTTCCTTATTAGCCTGTGAAGGCTGACTGCTTCATCTTGCCATACATAGCTTTCCATTTCTATACCATTGCAAATACATCCTGTAAAACGTCTCTGACGCATTTAACCTTTTATCTTCTTTACAGCATGACTTGACCAGCGACAGTCCAGCTGGGTTTCGCTTTGACGCTTCTCCAGCTTCACAACCCCAGTTGAACGACCCTCAAAGAAATCCTCCTCAGGGTCCTAGTTCAAAGCCGAATGTAGCATCTAGTTCAGGGAATGGAGCAGAGTCAGTCAGTAAGGAGCCAAATCCCTGGTGGGGACGCTCTAAACAATCAATACAATTCATGCCACTTTCCCATGCTAAGCCAATTCCTCAGACTGTGTCAACGGTTTCAGAGAAGTCCACGTTTGAGACTATATTGTCCGGCACAAGGGCAAAATGGTCATCCGACCTACTTCACTGGGCTGGTGGACCCCTAAAGGGTTCCCTTGATGACAGAAATTGCTGGAAACCTAAGACCTATCGTGAGACACCACTTGAATGCCATATTCTCGTACCCTTAGCTTTCCGTCTTCCACTGAGTCTGGAACACCAAAATTGCCTCCGATTCCATGTTGGTGTTCCTGATATCCCAGCAGTTGCTACTCCTGAGATTGATCAACCAATATTTGATCTGCTCGTCTCAAAAGGTGTTGTCTCCACCAAACAGGAGCTTGACGAATCATTAGGGGTGATAGAGGCAACTCGTTCCATTCAGTCAAGGGTGACTGAAACCGTGAGCCCTCTTATTTTAGCTGCTCAGGAGTTTGAGCTGGATAAACTGAAAGGTGGGCTTGAATCCCTCTCTCGTGATCAGCTGAAGGCGAAGTTACTCTCCATGATAACTGCATGTCGCCTGGCAGTAGTTTTAGCTGGGCAGTCTCATACTTTCCTTTCTGAATTGAGGTCTGATAGGCTGTTACGGGTAACTGGCATGGAAAAAATTGCTCCCAGTCCTTTGGATTTTCCCAACCTATCCACTGCAGATTTGTTAGGTCCTCATTTTCTGGATAATCTGACATGTCGCATGTTGGCAGCGAAGCAAAAGCAACACGAACCAGCGGCTGCAAAGGAGTTAAGTTCGTTCATGGCAATGCCGCAGAAAAGAAAAGTTCCACCAAAAGGCGTATGGCCCCGATTTGCAGCCCGTGGTAAGCCCTCTCACCTCAAGCTAAAGGTATTGAAGAGTTAGCTTATGTATTTCCTGACTTAGGCACTCTGTTTTGTTAGACTCTTCCTGATTCTACCTAAAAGAAACACCTCCGGACAGATGGCAACTCTCAGTTCATAAGGCAAAGAACTGAAAGTTAATGGAAAAAGGAGTTGTTCTTGGTACAGTAATCACTGACTACTATTTACTTGGGGATTTCTGGCTTGATGTTTTCATCTTCAGAGATTCGACCAACAAGTACAGATCCCCAAGATGGGTGTTTGTCAGGTTCCTTGGGACACCACTGCTATTCAGTGTAGACTTTTTAGTTTCTGGCTATGGAGTGACATTCTAGCTTTTATGAGTAAATACTTGTCAATGATGACACCTTGGAGAGTTGACTTGTGTCCTCTTCACTGTAAAGTAAATGAACTTAATCTCACAAACATCAACTTCTCAACCAAAATGGCTGTAGCAACAGTAAGGAGATAGATTCTGATCTTGCACGTGTTTAGATTTATTTTGGGATTTTAGGCACCAGAGCAAGCTTCATATCTACCCTTTTCCCATTAATGATTCATCAGCAAGGTACCAAAAAAAAAATCAGCCTAAATTCCGTTTCTCTGAAGCTATTCTTATTCCAAAGCTGTTAAAGGAGAAGGGCACATTCCCAATTTGTAGGGCTGCATACTGGAAGTGGAATTCCAACAGTTATTGTTGTGCAACTAATTCCTTGAAACCTACTTTTTTGACCGTTTAGTCACTTGTCATTATATCTCCCTTTTGGCCCATTTTTATTTGATTTCACTCCTGTGAAGTGCAGAGTCATTTTCCTAACAGTAGTGGTGCTAGATTAATACAAGTCTAAAAGATTACTGGTACCAATTCATCAACTAAGTATGCAACATTACGAAGTATCCAATACTTTTAGTCCATATAATAGCTGATGAATGGTAGATGGAGCTTAATTTAAATAAATGGTGATGCATTTTGGTAGATTGAACCAGGGCAAGACTTACTCAGCTTATAGTAGGGCATTGGGAAGAGTTATAGAACAAAGAGATCTAGGACTATATAGCACTTTGAAAGTAGACTTACAGTTGGATGGGGTGGTGAAGAAGGCATTTGGCATGCTTAATTTCATTGATTAGAAAATTGAAAGGAGTTGGGACATCTTGTTGAAATTGTGCGAGATGTTGGTACGGCCACACTTGGAATACTACGTATAGTTCTGGTCACCCTATTATAGAAAGGATATTATTAGACCAGAAAGAGTGCAGGAAAGATTTACTAAGATGCTACCAGAATTTGATAGTTTGAATTGTGTGGAGAGGCTGAATAAAGAGGCTTGGGAGTTATCTTATAGAGGTCTATAAGATAATGAGGGATACAGATCAGGTAGATAGTCAACATCTTTTCCCAAAGATATGGGAACCTAAAACTGGAGGGCATAGGTTTAAGGTGAGAGAGGAGAGCTACAAAAGTGTCCAGAGGGGCATTTTTTCACACACAGTGGTGAATGATTGGAACATGCTGCCAGAGGCAGTAGCAGATGCGGGTACAATTTTGTCTTTTAAAAAGCATTTAGACAATTAAGATTGAAGTGGGTAAGATTGATGTAGAGGGTAATGGACCAAATATGGGCAATTGGGACTAGTTTAATGATTGAAAACTGGGCAGCATGGACAAGTGGGCTGAAAGGCCTGCTTTTAATCCGTAAACCACTATGACTATAATAGTTCTTGTGAGAGAGGAAATTAGCTCAATCATATAACAACTTTAAAGGAGGCTATTTGACCATTATACATTTGTTGACTCTTTGGTAGAGCTATCCAATTTAACTTCCTTGCTCTTTTCTCAAAGTTCTTATTTTTTTCAAGTACATTTCAAGAACTAGCAGATCATTTCAAACAGCAAGTCCCTTTGTACTCAAGCAGCCCAAGATTACAAAACTCAGAGCATAATGCCCAATGTTGAAAGTTTGGAAGATAATTTTGAATCTGCTTCCATCACTGTTTCAGGCAATGCACTTCAGTTCATAACTACTCATTATATTTGAACAAAAAATATTTTCATGATGCCTTTGGTTACCAATTGTCTTAAACTATTGACTTCACTGACCTTCTTATGAGTGGAAGTAATTGAGAGGAGATGTAGCATTTGCCAACCTTGTATTCCCATCTCTAAAAGTTTATTTACAGTTTTGTTAGTGCTTCCACAATCTTATTCTCAACCCCTCTTTACTGTTTTGGGTTTATGTCATTCAAGTATGGGGAAGTCTATTTTGAATCCTTTTTTTTCCTTGATCGTTCATTTTAAACATTGAAACAAAACTTCAGGAAGAGCACATTTCACCCATGGTGTCTGTGCTAACTCTTCACTAGAGCAATCCAACATTATTGTATTGTAATGTTTTATAACTTAATCCACTGACACTTGTAAAGAATTCTCTGACATGTAGCACGGGTGGTAATCCTGAGGCAACTATCTTTGAGGTCCTACTTCTCAACTTGCTTCCTAGCTCCCTATGTCCTTTTAGGACGTCATCCATTTTTTTTTACGCAAGATGAAAGCAAGATACTGCAGATGTTGGAATCTGAAACAAACAGAAAATGTTGGAAAATCTTGCATGTCTGACAGGATCTGTGGAGAGTGAATATGTTGGCTATAATCTCTCTCCACAGACACTGTCAGACATGCTGAGATTTTCTAACATTTTCTGATTTGGTTCCCTTTCTTTAAACCTATCTCATTTGTACCAATGTGCACCATGGCAACTGGCTGGTCAGCTTGACCCCAGAACCAGGGAGGCAATATACCATCCTGGAGCCTCTTTTGAAGCCAGAGAAATGTCCATCTGTTCTCCTCACGATTGAATCCTCTGTGACTATTGCATTTCTACATCTTTTGTTCCTCCCTTTTGCAGCGGAGCCAACCATTGTGCTACAATTTGTCTGCTGTTGTTATCCCCTGAGAGGCCGTTCCCTTCAATAGGGAATGGCTTCTCAGGGGATCCAAATCATATATCCGTTTTGCAAGAGAGTAGCCACAGGAGACTCCTATCCTGCCTGCCTAGCTGTCTTGCTGTACCTGGTGGTCAGCTATTCCCTTCCTGCCTATGATCTGAGCCTTTGGTGTGACCACCTTTCTATACGTGTTATCCACTATACTCTCTGCCTGATAGATGCTTACAGTGTCCTCAGACGCAGCCCAATTCTGAAGCTGGAGTTGCAGCTGGAGACGTTTCCTGTGTATATCCTGGTCCTGAAACTGGAAATGTTCCTGGTCTCTCACATGGAACAGGAAGAGCAGACCACGGCTTGGAACTCTCTTGCTACATCTAAATTATTTTAATATCAACTAGGGCACTTCTCCATTCTTTGTTATTACAGAATATATTTCCTGCAAATAATGAATCACAGAATGATATCTTAATAATTATAACAAATAGTAGCAGTAAGTACTCACCAAACTTACTCACCCAAACAGCTGTCTCAATTTCCTTAGGAAATGTAAACATTGCTTTTTCTTACTCTTTTAGCCCTGGTTCTGCCCTTAAATCCATTTTTTCTTTACTCTTTTATGACAGAATGCAGACAGTGCAGAAGGAGGCCATTTGGCCCATCAAACCTGCACCAACAACAATCCTACCCAGGCTCTACCCTCATAACCCCACATAATTAGCCTGTTAATCCCTCTGACAGTAAGGGGCAAATTTAGCATGGTCAGTCAACCAAGCCTGTATATCTTTGGAATGTTGGAAGAAACCCACACAGACGTGGAGAGAATGCAAACTCGACAAGTAGTTACCAGATGTCGGAATTGAACCTGGGTCCCTGACGCTGAGAGGTAGCAGTGCTTGCTACTGTGCCTCCTAGCTTTGTTCCCTGGCTATTATTTTGTTTAGATATTTAACTTTCAGCTATTTAAATATGGTCCCTAATATCAGTTAGGGACTGATATTAGTCCCTAATATCAGTCCCTCAATCAGCTTACCTCTTTGCTGTGACACCACCCTTGGATTTTTCAGACTGAATGCCACTGTTGGGCGACTGTGCCTTGCAGGTCTCCAAGCCTCGCGCTACCTTTATTCCCCCGCTTCCAAAAGAGTGACCCTCGCAGGTCCCCAAGCCTCGCACTTCCTTCACCCCCATTTCTAGAAAAGTGTCCCTCGCAAGTTCCTGATATTGATTTGATTTGACTTATTATTGTCACATGTATTAACATAGTGAAAAGTATTGTTTATTGCGCACTATACAGACAAAACATCTCATTCACAGAGAAGGAAATGAGAGAGTGCGGAATGTTATATTATAGCGAGCCTCGTGTTTCCTTTATCACCTGCTCCCAGAAGATTGTCCCTCACAGGTGTTTGAGCCTTGTGTTCCCTTTATCCTGTGCTCCCAGGTTCCGTGCTCTCTACTCGCTGAGAGTAGATGCCTTTATCCCCAGTCCCAGAAGAGTGTCCCTCTCCGCTGCCCAAAAGTAGTATATTACAGTGGTTAGCACTGCTGCCTTACAGTGCCAGGGACCTAGGTTCAATTCCCTGCTTGGGTCACCGTCTATGTGGAATTTGGACATTCTCCCTGTATCTGCATGGTTTCCTCCCACAGTCCAAATATGTGTGCGTTAAGTGCATAGGCCATGCTAAATTGTCCCTTACTGTCCAAGGATGTGTAGGTTAGAGGAATTAAATAGTTGGAGTTAAGGGTATAGGGCCTAGGTGAAATTGTAATCAGTGCAGGATCGATGGATCAAATGGTCTCCTCCTGCACAGGAGGATTGTATGATCTTGATCTTGAGCTTGAATGTACCAATGACTGAGCATTCACAGTTCTCTAGGGTAGAACTTTCCAAAGATTGAAGATATTTATCATTTCTGCCTTCGATGGAAAACCCTTTTCTAGACCTCAGGTCCCTTATCCTCTTAATTTAAGATTGCTGGTCAGGGATAACAACTTTTCACCATCTCCTTGGTCAAGCTCTCTGAAGAATTTTACATGTTTTAATGAGATGATTTCTTATAAATTCCAGTGGATAAAGCTTCATTCCATTCAACCTCATCAGTCTACATCCCTGTCACCCCAGGAATTAATCTAGGGAACCTGTTGTTTTGGTACATGCAAGATATTTTTATTTCCCTGATTTAACAGAGCTGTTGAAGTGCGAGGAATGTCACTGAGCTGTTGCTACAGATCTTTTGTGGATTTTGAGAGAATTTCGAGATCTGTTCATTTTCAAATAGGCGTTGACATATTCTCATAAATCAAAACTGGCTTTCAGTAATAAAGGCCAGGTAGTATAGTGAATTAGTCACTGATATTCAAATGCAGCCGAGATGGAAAGGACCAAAAATTCCTTGGTCTTCAGGCTGTAAGTATCCTATTTGAAGTTACGTTGGGCAGTGTCAGTCTGGCTCCTGGTAGGCATGGGAACACAGCACAAAACTTGACTCTTAATTGGGTCTGATAGCAGTAACCTGCTGGTGGCTGGCAAAGGAAGTGGAAGAATGCTAAGTGTACAGTAGAGGCTGTTCATTTGGCAAAGTCACTCAAAGACATTGTTGTAGCAATGTATCTGGAGCTTTTACTTTGTCCCTGACCTGGGAGTTATGATGGGGCAGTGTAGACAGAGCTTTACTCTGTATCTAAACCTATGCTATACTTGCCCTGGGAGATGGGACAAGGTAGAGGGAGCTTTACCCTGTATCTAACTCCATGCTGTACCTACCCTGGGAGTATTCAATGATTCAGTGTAGAGGGAGCTTTACTCTGTATCTAACTCCATGCTGTACCTACCCTGGGAGTATTCAATGATTCAGTGTAGAGGGAGCTTTACTCTGTATCTAACTCCATGCTGTACCTGCCCTGGGAGAATTTGGTGGCAGGGTAAAGAAAATTTTACCCTGTAACTAACCTGTGCTGTACCTGTCCTGGGAGCATTTGATGGGGACAGTGTAGAGGGTGTTTTACTCTGTTTCTAACCCTTACTATAGCTGCCCTGCACATGTTTGATGGACTTACCTAACCTTGTTTCTGCCAATGCATTGATGTGTTTGCATGACAGGGTAGAGGGAGCTCTGCTCTGGATGTAACTTGAATTTGTCCTGGGAGCATTTGATGCATCATGGTAGCATTGGGTGTCTGAAATGGGAATGTTTAGTTGCCCAGTGCCTGTGCAATGCAGGATTTGTAGAATCCAAGGGGAAAGCCACTCAAACCCTTTGTGTTTCATTTTGTCTGGAGGTGTTTCAGCACATCTGAATGTGATGCTGATTGTTTTCAATCAGTGCCACTGTTGTCACAGATACTAAGGAAAACCAAGGCCTTAGTCACGGTACATTTAGGTTAAGTCACTATGAATCTTGACGTAGAGACGGCTACAACATAGAAAGACGGCTATACCGGGAAAAGGCCATGTGGCATTAGCTGATGTGAAAATAGTGATTCAAGTGCCATATTTGGTGCATTTTCTGTGCTGCAATAAACCCGTGTTTAGTGCAGTGAAGAATTCAGGGGTTTTTCTCGGCAAAAGACTGGAAACCAACTGCTAACCTCACACAATCTCTCTGCCCTCAAGCTAGTGGTTCTGAGGACCGGATGGATAGTGTGTTGAAGCTACTTCCATTTTTCAGAAATTATACTTTGACAACCCTGAATGAGGTGATGGAAGTCTCCTCCCTGCTGATTGAAAAGGTTCAAAGTGAAAGAAATTTTGGGATTCTCCTTCCAGGTTCCAGTGAGTACAAGTCTTTGATCCTCATTGTCCAGAATTGGCAGACTCTAACCAAGAGACTGCAGCTGAATAGCTGGCATGAGAAATGGATGTTCATACTTGTACACCAGAAAGTGCTCATCTGTGTTAGGGCAGAAGTAAGGGAGCTTCCTCTGCACCTAAACTAACTGATACTGACCTGGAAATATTTGATGTTGACACTGACTGCAGACAAGAACAGGGACACTTGATACTGGTGTGACCAACACTGGTCAGACATTGCCTGCCATAGTGTGAACATCTTACAACATTGTATTTGAGAAATATGGGGATATCTCATCATGGTACGCCTCTTCTCCTGGAATACAGTGTTGAGCACAGTTCCTTCCCCTAGTCATTTCTGTGTTTTCCTTTCTTCAGGGAAAAAGGCTCGTAGATGAGGCCCTTACATCATTGGTGAAGATGAGAAATTCGCAAAACCCATGCACGTTCTGTGATGAACCAGGGCTCTGCAAAAAGAACACTCAAGTTTTATTTAAACTAATTATTACCCTGCCTAATAAACGGGAAACCTGGACAGTTAGTACAGGACAATACTGTACTCAACACACTAAAGATGGATGTAATGTTGCTTTTGAGCCTTAGTAATTAATTGATAGGCTGACTACAGTCCCTTTTTAATTCAGTAATTATCTTGTGTCAGTTAGCAATGTGTTTTGGGTTATCCTGCTTATTTACAGAATTTGCATTAATGTATTCTTTAGTTCCAAATGGTTCTAAAATAAATGACCACCTTAGACAATAGTTACTCCAGTTTGTCTTGCTTTCATTGCTATTTGGTCTGTTTATCTTGGCATTTTCTAGGCAGTAGGGTATCATTAGAATGAATGAAGAAAGTCTTGCCTTTTATCTGCTGTTGGCTTGTTGAGGATCCTTTTTGGTTAAAAATGACTATTTTCATTTCTTGAGTTATGGACAGCACTGGCTAGGATAAACTTATATCCGACGTCTAGTGGCCCCAAGAAGTAGTACTGGCCTTTCTATAAAGCAGAAAAAACTTTATAGAAAGTGGATTCCTGTTTCTGATGGTGAACATGTTGGTGAAAGCGGTCTGTCAGCTTTCATGGTCCGTTTTATTCTAGCACCAGCTTAGAAATGCATTTTTTGTGCTGTAATAAACCTGTGTTTAGTGTAGTGAAGAATTCAGGGGTTTTTCTCGGCAAAAGACTGGAAACCGACTGCTAACCTCACACAATCTCTCTGCCCTCAAGCTAGTAGTTCTGAGGACCGGATAGATAGTGTGTTGAAGCTACTTCCATTTTTCAGAAATTATACTTTGATAACCCTGAATGAGGTGATGGAAGTCTCCTCCCTGCTGATTGAAAAGGTTCAAAGTGAAAGAAATTTTGGGATTCTCCTTCCAGGTTCCAGTTTCACAATTTGCAATAGGAGAATTTTAACTTTTGGTTTGCTGGATTAGTAGCATAATTATCATCACTTCCCTTGCCTTGTTAGCAATCTCAACTGAGTTGCCAGTAATATTCGATCGGATATTGAAACATTTGGGTTGCAAGAATGTTAGTTGTAACAAACATGAAATGTTGTGCCTTAAAGAAAATAAAAGCACCCTTCTAGTGATGCTTCATAATATAATTACAATACAATTAATTATTGATTGACATACGAATATACAAGTTAGGAGCAAGAATATGACATACTGCCCTTCAAACCTGCTCTACCATTCAGAGACTGGTTGATCTAATCTAATTGTAACCTTATCCCCATGTTTTACCTACCCTCTAACTTTTCACCACCCCCATTCTTAAGAATTTAGCTACTTCTGCCTTAAGTATCTTCAAAGACTCTGCTTCTGCTGATTTAGGAAGAGTTCCAGAGACACTTTGCCTTCTGAGAAAAATTGTTTTTCCTCATCTCTGTCTTAAATGGGCAACCAGCCACCAGCCCTCTTCCCCCTTATTTTTAAACAGTGACCCTTGGTTCTAGATTCTGTGATGAGAGGACACATCCTTTTCACATTCAATTTGAGTCACTAAATTGAAGTCTTCTTAGGTGCTGACAAATGATCCCCTTTTCAAAGCAATGAGCGTTTGTTTTGGGCAATATGCAATATCAAAACAAAAATCTGATTATTATCTCATTGCCATTTGGGGGATCTGTGCATTGATGAACTGACACATTTCCATCAGTACAGTAGCAGCTACAAATATTACATTGGCTGTAAAAAGTCCTGACGTTGTAAGGACACTATATAACTGCAAGTCTTCTTTCTTAGATTACAGTTTCACAACCCAAATAAGAATAAACAAGGTTAAAAATAAGAAATCTTCAAATCAGAAATCCCTTACATGGTAATAAAGTTACTGAATATGTTAACAAAGAGGGATATTGAAGCATGCACTATAAATAGGGAAGAGGCTGTTAGTGTGTGATGAATTCATATTCAAGCCTTTTATTAAATGGGGGCAAAAGAATAGGTTATGGGTGTCAAGAAATATTCAAACCAGTTCCTGCTGAGGGGCTGGAGGCGAAAGATCAAAAGGCCCTTTTCTGCTTTTATATACTGCTTTGTTGTGAGTATTGATCGTGAAAAGGAGCAGTGATAATGTGAAGAAATGCGTGTTGGATAGCGTTTACTAGCTGCTTACTGTTTTTCCTGGTGTTGTATAATTCATTGAATTGTTATAATTGTTGTATAGTCCAACTTTACTTCTAGTTATCTCCAGTTTCTCTATCTCCATGCTAAAACAGTTGGGCATGCTTGTTCCAGATGCCTAAAGGGTAGAGTTATTGAGATTTGTTGGCTTTGCTGTCAAGTATGGACGAGTATAGCTATTTAAATTTGTCATACTGCTTTGAACTTAACCTTTCACCATTTTCAGATCAGATCATTTCTTAGTCTAACACGGCCAATTCATCCATTCTGCACATCTTTGACTGCAGGAGGAAATCCAAGCACCCATAGGAAAGCCATGCAGACACGGGAAGAACGTGCAAGCTCTATGTACAATGACTCAAGGCTGGAATCAAACCCAGGTCCCTGGCACTGTGAGGCATCAGTGCTCATCACTATGCCACTGTGCTGTCCTGGGGCATGGTTTCTTGGGTGTTGTAGTTTTCTGGTAATCTGCTGAAATGGATGCTTTTCACTAGATGTGGGAGATTGTTTGATCGTTTGGCAATGGAAAACAACCGACCTGCAGAAATGTGCCACGGTGTAGCTGTTTGTAATTCCTTTTTAAGTAGTTTCACTTCCCACCTCAAGTCCCATGGCCAGTTTTGGCCCTCATGCCATTATCTTGATTGAGATAAAGTTTTGTTTTTTTTGTAATCTTTGTTGTTGTTTACAATTGATTTTCAACTTTAGTAAATATTTAGTGAAGCTTTCTTTCTGTTTCCCATAACCACAGTAAATTGTCAATCCAGCTACTGTTGGGTCAAAATTAAATCTTCCACTACTTAATCAGTTAGTGTCTATAACAAAGCCCTGAGTCTTTGCTATGCACTTGGACTTAATGCTGACAGCAACGTGCTGCTTCCTGATGTTCATGCCGCTATTGATGCAGTTTTACAACAGTTGGGATTCTAAGATACGAAATGGCAGAATAACATAATAGTTTCTAAAGTTGTTCAAAGATGCAGCTATATATTGATATCTTTGTATTAGCTATGAGGTGAGATTGAGTAAATTAGCGTTGTTCTCCCTGGAAAGACAGAGGTTGAGGGGTGATCTAATAGAAGTTTATAAAATTATGAAGGCATAGATAGGGTGAACAGTTGGAAGCTTTTTTCCAGGTCAGAAATGACAAACACAAGTAGTCACAAGTTCAAGATAAGGGTGGGCAAAGTTCAGTACAGATATGGCAGGGATGTATTTCACATAGAGGGTGAGGGGGGCCTGGATTGCACTACCAAGCAAAGTAGTTGAGGCAGACGTGCTGGGATCATTTAAGACTTATCTAGATAGTCACATGAACAGACTGGAAATAGAGGGATAAAACGGATGGTCTAGTTAGGAACACATGATTGGTGCAAGTTTGGAGGGCCCATGGGTCTATTCCTGTGCTGTATTCTTTGTTTTTTGTATGTATAGAATCTCAGCAGCACTAATTTTTAATATATTAACAGCAGCTGGCAAATGATTCAGCATTTTTTTTTTCTAAAGGGCATTGCCTCCTGAGATGGTACTCGCCCAACATATTTTTGATTGCCAATGTAAGGCATTGCAGGTTTACTTAGGACTTCATGTTATAAATTCAAGGGCTTCTTTGATGCGGCTTTTGTGTTTTAGTAGTTTTGTATTATATAATGAAGGTCACACTCCTCTTGATCAAGAAGGATTCATATTAAAGGTAGTTCTGCAGCCATCTGAATCATATTTGGTTCCCTCTACTTGTAAATATGCATATATGTTAAAATGACCTGACTCAAAACCAATCCAAGGAGTACATGTGGTTCTTTCAGTCTGTTGCATAAAAGATTGGTAAGAAATTGAAGCTTAGGCTTGGCTGGTTGGCAGCCATGGATTCACCATGTTGGCTAACCCTGTGACGTTTCAGCTCCCCCTGGGTACAGATGTAACTTGATGCAGAAATCTACTCACCTGATTACATTGCACACTGAGGGCATGTTGAAGATTTGTTTTGTGTCTTGATTGCATTTAATGAAATCCTGAGAAGACCTACCAAAGATGATGCTGTTATGCAGGAGTCTTCCAAATCTGAAGTTGCTAGGCACTGGAAGCGTGAAAAAGTGCTAAACCCTGGAGGTTTATCATGTCCACCTTGTCATGGTGGACGAGGAGTGACAGGAGCTAGTGTGCTATCCGGTTTCATCTGGGCCTCTTCCTCTCAGGTAGCACTTAAAAAAAAAACACACACACACACACACACACACGGAGTATTTCTTTCCTGGTGTCTGATTCAAAATTTATTTTACAAACCAGGTTTCCAGTGGAAGAAGCACAAGATGATACCACAACATGGATACCGAATGCTTCAATGGAAGGATATTCTATCAGCAATAATTCACACTGTTGAACAGGTCACACATACGCTGTTAGAAATCAAAATCACAGGAGGTGGATTAAGTTCAAAAAAATTGGACTGTCGTTTTTGAGGACAAAACAATTGGCCAAAGCATACATATTATGCTCTTTCCACTTGGGAGAATGCTTTGCCTTCTGAGAGCAAGCAGTTTGAGGCCAATGAACAAATCAATTTGCTGCTGATTGCACGATGGTGATTGGAGACAATCACTGTCGTGCCTGCCTGAGAGTCAGGTGGATCCCACAGCAGGTCCGCTATACTCTTCAGTCAGCTGCAGTCATGGAAGGTTTGTCTCTCATTCTCCTTTGAGCAGGGAGCAGGAGTGACAATGGGCTAAAACTGAGTCAGTCTCCCCAGATATTTGCCCCAAACTGGCTTCCGAATCTCTGTTGTGGGAGCATCCTGATTACATCTTGCATGTCAGATTGATTTAGTCCAGCACAGATTAGATTTTGATGCTTAAAGTAGTCCAAACTTAGTTGTGATGGTTCATTTCACTCAAGCCTGACAAACTTTGCTTCTGGAAAATCCCAGGGTAACAACCACCATAAAAGCCACACACAGCTGTCAAACTCCAATAATAATGAAAAACAAGACACATTTCAATATTATATTACAGGTTTGTACTAAAAAGTTATTAAATATTTTCTCACTTGTGTTCTGCATACATTGTTATTACTGTTCTATTTAAATAAGTTATTTGATTATTATCAAAATGGGTTTGATGGATGATGTCAAGAACTGCATAGTCCTTAAGAGTTGCGTGCAGCTGTGGGACTGCAGGTGCAGACCCCAAACCTAAGTGATTTAGCTTACTTGCAAGATTGGAAGTAGTTGTGGTTTATGGGTTAACAGTGTTGCTGATAAATTGTGCAATGAGCACTGTACATTAGATATGTTAAGAATAGAAGATTGGTTAGGGCAAGATTAGGGCCAGTCAGAGACAGCAGTGGGAGGTTGTGCATGGAGCCTGAAGAGATTGGAGAGGCACTGAACAAATATTTCTCTTCGGTATTCACGCAGGGAGATGTAAATGTAGTTGTGGAGAACACTGGGATACAGGGTTGTAAACTGGAAAGTATTGAAGTAGATAAGGAGGATGTGCTAGATATTCTTGAGGGTTTGAAGTTAGATAAGTCCCCTGGGCCGGACGGGATTTACCCTAGGATTCTCTGGGAGGCAAGAGAGGCGATTGCAGAGCCTCTGGCTCTGATCTTCAGGTTGTCGTTGGTTACGGGTATAGTGCTGGAAGACTGGAGGATAGCGAATGTGGTCCCATTGTTCAAGAAGGAGAATAGAGACTTTCCTGGGAATTATAGGCCAGTGAGTCTTACTTCTCTTGTGGGCAAAGTATTGGAGAGAATTATTAGGGATAGGATTTATAGTTATTTAGAGAGAAATGAATTGATTGGGGATAGTCAGCATGGTTTTGTGAAGGGTAGGTCGTGCCTTACTAACCTTATTGAGTTTTTTGAAAAAGTGACCAAAGAGGTGGATGGGAGTAAGGCAGTTGATGTGGTATATATGGACTTTAGTAAGGCGTTCGATAAGGTGGCCCATGGAAGGCTTCTGCAGAAAATGCAGATGTATGGGATAGAGGGTGATTTAGCTAATTGGATTAGGAATTGGCTAGCAGATAGAAGACAGAGGGTGGTGGTTGATGGGAGATATTCATCGTGGAGTTCGGTTACAAGTGGTGTACCTCAGGGGTCTGTTTTGGGCCCCTGCTGTTTGTAATTTTTATAAATGATCTGGATGAGGGTATTGAAGGATGGATTAGTAAATTTGCGGATGACACCAAAGTCGGAGGAGTGGTAGATAGTGAAGAGGTGTGTTCTAGTTTGCAGAGAGACTTGGACAAGTTGCAGAGCTGGGCCGAGAGGTGGCAAATGGAGTTTAATGCGGAAAAGTGT
This sequence comes from Sphyrna mokarran, assembly GCA_024679065.1. Taxonomy (NCBI): domain Eukaryota; kingdom Metazoa; phylum Chordata; class Chondrichthyes; order Carcharhiniformes; family Carcharhinidae; genus Sphyrna; species Sphyrna mokarran. Next base: position 5,097,636 of record JAGIQG010000001.1, read on the forward strand.
GAGGTAATTCACTTTGGCAGGAATAACAAATGTGTAGAGTATAGGACTAATGGTAGAACTCTTAATAGTGTTGATGAACAGAGGGATCTTGGTGTATATGTGCATAGATCCCTGAAAGTTGGCAATCAAGTCGATAAGGTTGTTAAGAAGGCATACGGAGTCTTAGCTTTTATTGGTAGGGGGATTGAATTTCGGAGCCGCAACGTCATGTTGCAACTGTACAAAACTCTAGTGCGGCCGCACTTGGAGTATTGTGTGCAGTTCTGGTCCCCACATTATAAGAAAGATGTGGAGGCATTGGAGAGGGTACAGAGGAGGTTTACCAGGATGTTGCCTGGTATGGAGGGCAGGTCTTATGAGGAGAGGCTGAGGGATTTGAGGTTGTTTTCGTTAGAAAGGAGGAGGCTAAGAGGAGACCTGATTGAAACATATAAGATGATTAGAGGTTTAGATAGGGTGGACAGTGATAGCCTTTTTCCTAGGATGGAGAAAGCTAGCACGAGGGGACATAGCTTTAAATTAAGGGGTGATAGTTATAGGACGGATGTCAGAGGTAGGTTCTTTACCCAGAAGGTGGTAAGAGTGTGGAATGCCCTGCCTGCGTCAGTTGTAGATGCGCCAAGTTTGGTGGCGTTTACGAGGTTAGTTGATAAGTTTATGGATGAAAAGGGAATGGTTTAGGTTAGAGGGTCGTTGCTTTTTCTTAATTGGTTGGCGCAACATCGAGGGCTGAAGGGCCTGTTCTGCACTGTAATGTTCTATGTTCTATGTACATAGTGTTAGACAAGTAGCAGGACTTGACATCAGATGATGAAGCTACCATGGAATACTGCGAAGCAATCCGTATGAAAGGGCTCAAACTGCAGTTGTGTGACTTTCTGAAGAGATGTATTGAGGGGGTCCCACTAAGCATGTATATAGAACATAGAACATAGAACAATACAGCACAGAACAGGCCCTTCGGCCTTCGATGTTGTGCCGACCAAAATAAAAAGCAATGCCCCTCCTAACTAAACCATTCCCTTCTCATCCATATACTTATCAACTAAAGATATGAGACTGATTTGTCTAACAAATAGGCACGCTAATGCATCTAATTGCAACCTATTAAAAAATATATTGTTGGCACTTTTGGAATTGAGACAAATTGTCATTTGATTGGGTATAAATTGAGAGAGGAGAATACTAAGTGACACCTTTGTGACCTTGTGCATCAGTTGCTGAAAGTAAGCACGCAGATACGACAGGCAGAAAAAAGACACACTGTATGTTGACCTTCATAGTGAGAGGATTTGAGGAGAGGAATGGGGATGTTTTACAGCAATTATATAGGGCATTATTCGACTATATCTGGACTATTGTGTGCAGATTGATATCCTTTTCTAAGGAAGAATGTCTTTGCTATAGAGGGAGTACAGTGAAGGTTTTTGAGATTGATTCCTGGGGTGGCAGGCCTGTCAAACGAGGAGAGACTAAGATGGATAGGATTATATTCATTGGAATTTAGAGGAGTGAGAGGGGATCTCAGAAACTTAGACAGGATAGATTCAGAAGGAATGTTCCCCATAGAAGAGAATTCAGAATTAGGGGTTGTGGTTTGAGGATAAGAGGTAGATCTTTTAGAAATGAGGTGAGGGGAAATTTTTTCACACACAGTGTGGTGAATGTGTGAAATTCGTTACCACAGAAAGTAGCTGAGGCCAAAATATTACAATTTCAAGAAGAAATTATATATTGCTCTTGGGATTAAAGGGATCAATGAGTATAGCAGGAAGGCAGGATCAGGATATTAAATTTGATCAACCATGATGAAAATAGATGGTGGAGTATGATGAATGGCCTACTCCTGCTTCTCATTTCTGTGAATTACTCCCTCAGGCTTTGGGAAAAGAGATTTATGAACGTGGTAACAGTGAGGGGCATTCATTGTGTGAGAGACTGGAGAATCAAAGATTATTCTCTTTATTACGTGGTAGATCACAGGAAGAACTGATGGGAGTTGCGTTTGAAGGGTTTGGGTTTGTAGCTGAGGAAAAACTGATCCCAGTGAACACTGATTTAAGATAATTGGCAAAATCATTTTGGGGAAAAATGATGTGAATTTATTTTTGCACTGAGTTGTTACAGTTTGGGATATATAGCCTGAAATGGAAGTAGATATGATAGTGAATTTCAAAGAGAATTAAAGCAGTTTGTAGAATTTTTAGACTGTGGATAAAAGACAGGGAGAAGGATGAATTGGAAATCTCTCAGACAGCTAGCATGGACATGTGGGCCAAATAGCCATCTCCTGTGCTATGTTGAACTTTAATGCCTGAATTGACAACAGGATAGAGATTAGGAATTTATCAATTTGCCCACTGACATTCACGATGGAGCCATTATTGCTATCATTACTGCTTCGGATTTTTTTTTCGTATTGTACAGTGCAGAAGAGGCCCTTCAGCCCATTGAGTCTGCACTGACACATTTGAAACACCTCAGCTCCCACCGAATCCCATTTGCCAGTACTTGGCCCATAGCCTTGAATGTAATGATCTGAATGTTATGATGCCAATATACACAACACACACTCTTTCCAGGTAGCACATTCCTGACTGTCACCACCCTCTGGGTAAAAAGGTTTTTCCTCACATTCCCTACCTCTCCCAGACTTCCTGAACCTCTATTCCCTCGTGACTGACCCTTCAACTAAGGGCAACAGCTGCTGCTTATCCACTCTGTCCATGCCATTCATAATCTTGCGCACCACAATCAGGTCACCCCTCAATCTTCTCTGCTCCAGCGAAAATAACCCAAGCCTATACAGCCTCACTTTATAACTTTAATGTTCCAGCCCAGCAGCGTCCTGGTGAATCTCTTCTGCACTCCTTCCAGTGCAATAACATCCTTCCTGTAATGTGGCAACCAGAACTGCACACAGTATTACAGCTGTGCCCTCACCAAAGTTGAATTCAAATTCCACTATCACAAATCCACTAGGATTTGAACCGGATCCCCAGAACATTCGTTGAGTTTCCTGAATTGATAGTTTAGTGATAATGCCACTAGGCCATTGCCTTCCAAATAGTCCATTTTAGCATTTGGTATTGTTTCAGGACACTTCAAATGACCTAACATGCATCTCCTTCAATATTTTTCCTTCAGAAGTGAACGTGGCTGACTGGGTTGCAACTTAAGTAGGCTTGTAGTGACAGACTTTTGAGGAACTATCTAATATTCTCAGTAAGACTTATTCCGTTCTCTTTGTGGTAGATACAATATAGGTGAATAAGAAAGTTAAGGATAGTATCAAATTGGAAAGAACAATCTGCAAAGATTAATGGCCAGAAGATTGGTAAAATTAAAGAAGCAGCAGAGAGTGATAAAACATAGAAGATATGAGAGAAAGTTGGCTAGTAATATAAATGCATCAACTATGAATTTCTACAAGTATTTAAAAAGGAATAGTGACTAAAGTTAGTGTTGGCCCAGAGAGTGGGTTAGGGAAATTCATGATTGAAAACAAGAACATGGCAGAGACGTTGAAAAGGTATTTTGTGTCTGTCTTAATTGTAGAAGACTTAGTAAACTTCCAAAGATAATTAAATCAAGAGGTGAACGGAGAAACTTAAAACAGTTCTCCAGGACTAGCCTTGCCCCTAGCCAAGCTAATCCAGAACAGCTACTGAACTAGTATCTATCCAGCAATGTAGAATGTTGCCCAGGTCTATCCTGTCCTCAAAAAACAGGACAAATCCAACCTGGCTATATACTGTCAATTGTCAGTAAAGTGATGGAAGGTGGCATTGATAGTGCTATCAAGCAGCACCTAACTCAGCAATAACCTCCTCACCTTATTATAGCTTTGCTTCAAGCATGGAGAAATGTGCTGAACTTGACTCACCTTGACTTCAAGGCTATGTCTGAGTGTGACATTAAGAAGTTGTAGCAAAATTGAAGTCGGTGGAAATTGAGTAAACTCTCCACTTGTTGGAGTCATACCTTGCACAAATGGAGATTGGTTGTGTTTATTGGAAATAATTCACCTCAGCTCCAGAATATCACTACACATTTTCCTCAGATAGTTCTCTGGGCCCAACAATCCTCAGCTGCATCATCAATGACTGTTCTCTATTATAAAGGTCAGAAGTGGGGAAATTCACTGATGATTACAGTGTTCGATACAATTTAAGATGACTCAGATACTGAAACAGTTGGTGCTCATTTGTAGCAAGACCTGGACAATATTCAGGCTTGTGGTGCTAAATAGCAAATAACATTCACCATGACCTTGTAGGAGGGCAATTAGTGATGGGCAACAAATGCTGACCCGGCAAGCAATACACAAAAAAAACTCAATTCAAGAAAGCAGAAAACAAAAGGTACCCTAAGCTAAAGGCAAAATACTGCTGATACTAGAAATGAAACAAAAACAGAAAATGGTGACGAAGAGCTCTGATGAAGCATCATCCAGACTCAAAACGTTGGCTCTAGTTTCTCTCCACAAATGTTATCAGATCTGCTGAAACTTCTGTTTCTGTTAAATAGCCTAACATCAGTGATTAGGAAAATGCTGGAATGCATCATTAACAATGTGGCAGCAGGATATTTCAAAACTGTCTGGCAGATCAACAAGACTTTATGAAAGGGAAATAGTGTTTGACAAATCAAGTTCTTTTGAGGATGTAACAAAGCAAGGTAAATAAAGGGGAACCAATAGATGTAGTCCATTTAGATTTTCAAAAGGCTTCAGATAAAAATAAGAACTGCTGGTCCTGGACATAATATATTAATATGATTGGTTAACAGGAAACTGTTTTACAGGATTAGGTCATTTTCAGTTTGTCAAACTAGTGAAGTGGCACACTGAACAATGCTGAGGCCTCAACTATATGCAATCTATTATTAATGACTTGGATGAGTCATAGTCATAGACGTTTACAGCATGGAAACAGGCCCTTCGGCCCAACTTTTCCATGCCACCCTTTCTGTTTTAAAACCACTAAGCTAATCCCAATTGTCCGTGTTTGGCCCATATCCCTCGATACCCATCGTCCCCATGTAACTATCTAAATACTTTTTAAAAGACAAAATTGTACCCGCATCCAGTACTACTTCTGGCAGCGTGTTCCAGATACTCACCATCCTCTATGAAAAAAATTGTTCCCCTGGACTCTTCTGTATATCTCCCCTCTCACCTTAAACCTATGTCCTCTAGTTTTAGACTCCCCTACCTTTGGGAAAAGATATGCCTATCTAGCTGATCTGTGCCCCTCATTATTTTGTAGATCTCTATAAGATCACCCTTCAGCTTCCTACGCTGCAGAGAAAAAGGTCCCAGTCTATTGGGACTTTTCCCAGTTCCAGGAGTACTGGTGCAGTTTTGGTTGCCGCATTTGCGGAAGGATATATTGGTCTTAGAGGCGGTGCAGAGAAGATTCACTAGGCTGATACCAGAGATGAGGGGGTTAGCCTATGAGGAGAGATTAAGTAGACTAGGTATGTACTCATTGGAGTTTAGAAGGCTGAGGGGGGATCTTATAGAGACATATAAGATAATGAAGGGGATGGAAAGGGTAGAGGTAGAGAGATTTTTCCCACTTAGAAAGGATAGCAGGACTACCAAAATGCATCACCTCGCATTTGTATAAATTAAACTACATCTGCCATTTGTCTGCCCAGTGGCCCAGTTGATCAAGGTCCCATTGCAATTGGAAATAACTTCCTTCACTATTCACTATGCCACCAATTTAGTGTCAACTGCAAACTTACTAACCATGCTTCCTACATTCTCATCCAAATCATTAATATAAATGAGAGATAACAGTGACTCAGCACTGATCCCTGAGGCACATCTGGGATGTAGGGACCCGAGTGCTTTGTAGTCAAATTTGTTAATACTAAGATGATGAGAAAGAAAATTGTGAGGGAGCAAAAGAAAATGGCAAATAGTGGATAATGTGAGAAAATGTGACTGCGTTCACTGACAAGAAGAATAGAAAACAATATTATTTAATTGGGAGCTGAAACTCATACATGTATGACAAAAAGTTAGTATGCAGATAATTAGAAGGCATGTGGCCTTTAATAGGGTACACTTCAAGGGCTTGTAAGAGCAGGGACATCAATCACTGAAGATAGCAGGATAGATTGAGAATGGTTAATAAAGCATGTGGGCTTTACCATCAGAGGCATAAAGTACAAAAGCAAGAAAGTTATTCAAAACCTATAGAAAACACTGGTTTGGCCCCTGCTGGAGTACTATACCCAGTTTTATTCACCACACTTTGGAATGATGTGAAGGTATTAGTGAGACTGTGAATAAAATTGATGAAAATGGTTCCACAGATGAGAAACTTCAGCATGTAAATAGATTATAGAGATTTGGAGTGTTATCCTTGCAGAAGAAAAAGTTAGAACCTAGAATAGTACAACATAGGAACAAGCCATTTGGTCCATGATGTCTGAACGTAGTGCCAAATTTAATCTAATACTTGCTAGCTCCCCTTGGTCCATACCCATCTTTCTTGTAAATTCGTATGCTGATCTAAAAGCCCCTAAATGTCCCAATCATATCTGGCTCCATCATCACCCCTGGTAGTGCATTTCAGACACTTACCCATCTTTTTTTTTAAGAGCAACACAGCACGGGAAACAGGCCCTTCGGCCCAACGAGCCCGCGCCACCGTCATAACTATATAGTAACAATTCCATTATCCTATTCTAATTTTAGGTTATTCCTAATATGGAAGAGTCTCAATGTAGGGACAATTTGTTTCCCAATCAGCCTAAAAGCGAATTTTTGGGATGTGGCAAGTATTTGCCCCTCATCTCCCTTGAACTCCCCCCTCACCTTAAGTGCATGTATCCCCCTAAGTATTAGACATTTCAAATCTAGGGAAAAGATTCTGACTGTCAACCTTGTCTAGGCCCTTCATAATTTTATAGACTTCTATCAGGCCTCTCCTCAGCCTCTGCCGCTCCAGAGGAAACATCCCTAGTTTGTCCATGCTCTCTCTATAGCTCATTCCCTCTAATCCAGGCAACATCCTAGTAGATCTCTTCTGCACCCTCTCCAAAGCCTTCACACTCTACCTGTAATGTGGCAACTAGAATTGAATGCAATACTGTAAGTGCAGTCTAACCAAAGTTTTATAAAGCTGTAACATGACATCTTGACTCCTGTATTCAATGCCCCAACAAATAAAGGCAAGCATGTCAAAGGTGTTCTTTACTATCCTATCTATTTATATGGCCACTTTTAGGGAGCTATGGATTTGAACCCCAAGATCCCTTTGTACATCAATGCTGATCAGGTTTTTGCAATTAACTGTATATTACCATTAACATTTGATCTCCCAAAATGTGGCATCTCGTGCTTGCCTGAAGTAAACTCTATCTATATTTTTCCGCCCATACCTGCAACTGATCTATATTCTACTATATCTTTTGACAACTTCCTGCACTATCCACAACTTCACTTATTTTTGTATCATCAGCAAACTTGACTAACCCATTTATATATATATATATATATCACAAAGAGCAGAGAGCCCAGTTCAGATCCCTACAGAACATCACTGATTACAGACCCCCAGCCAGAAAAATATTGTTCCACCAGTAGTTTCTGACTTCTGTGGGCAAGTCTATTCTGAATCTGTGGCCAAATCATCATGGATCCCATGCATCTTAATCTTCTGGATGAGCTATTGTGAGACCTTGTCAAAGGCCTTACTAAAATCTATAGAGACAATATCCACTGGTCTACCGTCATCAATCACCTTTGTCACCTCTTTGTAAAAATTAGTCAAGTCAGTAAGACATGATGTGCCCCACACAAAGCCATGCTGACTTTCTCTAATTAGGCCATGTGTTTTCCAATTTCACATAAATCCTATCTTTAAGAATCTTCTCCAGTAGCTTCCCAACCACTGATGTGAAATTCATTCTATAATTTCTTGGATTATCACTATTTCCTTTCTTGAATAGAGAAACATTAGTTCTTTGTCAGTGCTTTGAGACCTCTCAGCAGCTAGCAAGGATACAGAGATCTTGGTTGGAGTGCCAGCAATCCTCTTTTTTGTCCCTCTCAATAACCTTGGGTAGGTCCCATTGGGTCCAGGGGCCTTATCCATCTTAATTCTCTTCAAAAGATACAATATCACTTCTTTCTTGATTTCAAAATACCCTAGCATATTAGCATGCTCCACACCAATCTCACTATCCTCTGTGTCCTTCTCCTTGGTGAATACGGATGCGAAGCGTTCATTTAAGACCTCGTCCACATCCTCTGCTTTCAAAAATAAGTTCCCTCCTTTATCCTTGAGTGGTCCTCCCCTCACCCTATGCATGTATACAATGCCTTGGGATTCTCTTTAACCCTACTTGCTGACATATTCATTTCATAGCACTTCCTTGCTATCCTAATTCCCTGTTGAGTTCTTTCCTGCTTTCTTTATATTCCTTGTGGGCTCTGTCTGATTTTAGCTTCCTAAAACTTACATATGCTTATTTTGTTCCTTTGTTTAAATTTATAACCTCTGTCCTTATTCAAGGATTCCTTACCATCCTTGTCCTTCATCCTTACTGGAGCATAGTGGTCTTGAACTCAGATCAGTAGGTCTTTAAACAATTTCCACTTGTCAAATTTTGATTTTCCCAATATTAGCTCTTCCCAATCAACTCTGTCTAACTCCTGCCTAATACTGTCCTAATTTGTCATCTCCGAATTTAGGACCTTACCACAAGGTTCTGACTTAACTTTATTCATTGCTATCTTAAAACTTAAGGAGTTCAGGAAGCTAAAATCAGGGGCCATGAGGAATATAAAGAAAGCAGGAAATAACTTAAATAGGGAATTAGGACAGCAAAGAGGTGCTATGAAATGAATACGTCAGCAAGTAGGGTTAAAGAGAATCCCAAGGCATTGTATACATGCATAGGGTGAGGGTAGGACCACTCAAGGATAAAGGAGGGAACTTATTTTTGAAAGCAAAGGTTGTGGATGAGATCTTAAATGGAAACTGGGGAACCGTTCCCACTGGTGGAGGGCAGAATCGAAAACCAGAGCACATACACAAAAAGCAAGGGTGATGTGAAGAATTTCTTTTTAATATAACAAATGATTGAGATCTGAAATGGACTCCGCAAATATGGTGGATTCAATAGAGATACTCAAAAATGAATTGAATTATTATCTGGAAAGGAAGAAATTGCAGGGCATATGTAAAAGGCAGGGGAGTGGCACAAGGTGAATTACTGCCTTTCAGTGAATTATTTCTTCCAAGAGCCAGCACAGACCAATGGGCTAAATGCCCCCCCACCCCTCCTGTGCTGTAACTGTTCTATGATTCTCTTGTAAGGGGGATGAAGTACTTGCAAACTTTGCTGAACAACTACACAATGCATTTATCCACCTTAATTCTCTTCAAGAGATAAAACATCACTTCTTTCTTGATCTCAAAATGCCCTAGCATATTAGCATGCTCCACACCAATCTCACTACCCTCTGTGTCCTTCTCCTTGGTGAATACATTTATAAAATCATAACTGGAATCCTGTATACTTTATAATGGTTACTGGCCATCTATCAGCTCAAGCCTGGTCTTGCTGCAATCCCTATGCAATTATCCTTCCTCTTTTGCCCAACTATCCACATATCCTGTGCAGGAAATTGCAGACTTTGTATCGCTAGCTAATATCCCTGTACTGTTAAACATTGTCACTTCTCCCTATCCATTTCCCTCGTGGGTCCGTCCATTGGTGGCTATAACCATCATCAATATATCCCACTCTCAAATACTGTTCCATTTTGTCTCTGGTTTAAATTGCTAAATTTACTAAAAATATTGTTTTCCTATTACAGAATGAAGAAAAGGCAGAAAATTCCATTGAGGGGAGGTAAGCATATTTTCAGATTGCATCTGCAAACAGATACAGAGTTTGGTGCTGTCATAAATTCACAGGTTGATGGAATAGATGGCTGTATTTCTCCACCCCCACTACTACAGGCACTGACGGTTATGGTTCAGTTTGGAAACTCAGCAACAGCTGAGGTAGAGAGTGCAAGGGACGGGGATCTAAATGCCCCGGAGGACGGTAGGAGTGAGGGATGTGAGATAGTGGTGGGGGATGAGAAGGTCAAGGGGATCGACAGGCGGTTCTGTGGGCAAAAGTGGGACTGCAGGATGGTAGTCTGCCTCCCTGGAGCAGGGGTCCAGAATGTTACGGAGAGGGTAGAGGGAATTTTGAAGGGTGGAGGGGCTAAGGCTGATGTAATAGTCCACGTGGGAGAGAAGGATGTAGGAACAAAGTGCAGAGGGGACATACGTAGGCAGTTCAGGGAGTTGGGGGCCCGGCTGAAGTGTAGGGCCTCCAGGGTGGCATTCTCTGGGCTGCTGCCGATGCCTGGGAATGACAGGGTTAGGAACAATGAGGTGCTCCAACTGAATGCGTGGTTGAGGGATTGGTGTAGGGTGGAGGGATTCATGTTCTTAGACCATTGGGAAGTCTTCAGGAGGGAGGGGCATCTATACAAGAGGGACGGGGAACAGTTGTCTGGGAAGGGCACTCATATTTTAGGTGGGAGGTTAGCTGGAGTGTTTCGGCAGGGTTTAAACTAATATGGAGGGGGGGGAGGGGAGATAGAGGGAACTGGGAGTGGGAGAGAGATTGGTGACAGGGTAACTCCAGAGAGTAGGAGGGAAGATCAGAGAGTGCCTGAGGGCCTTCAGTGCATGTGTTTTAATGCTTCAGATGAACTGAAGGCAATAACGTTCGAGAGAAAGTTAGAAGTGGTGGCGGTGACTGAGACGTGGCTAAAGGAAGGGCAGGATGGCAATTGAATATTCCAGGTATGAGTGTTTTAGGCATGATAGAGGTGGTTTGAGGAGAGGAGGGGGAGTGGTGTTATTAGTTAAGGATCACATCATAGCAGTGCAGAAGGAGGGTGGTATGGCTGAGTTAGGAATTGAGTCGCTATGGGTGGAGTTGAGGAATAGGAAGGGAGAGGTTACTATGTTGGGTGTGTACTACAGATCGCCCAACAGTCCGCGTGCTGTGGAAGAAGGCATATGTAAGGAAATTTTAGATAAGTGTAGGAAGAATAGGGTAGTTGTAATGGGAGATTTCAATTTCCCTGGGGTAGATTGGAAGGTGCCGAGAGCAGAAGGTGCGGACGGGGAGGAATTTGTACAGTGTGTTTTAGAAGGGTCCTTGGAGCAGTATGTGGATAGCCCGACTAGAGAGGGGGCTATACTGGATCTGGTTCTGAGGAATGAGCCAGGGCAGGTGGTTGACGTTGTAGTAGGAGAGCATGTGTCTAATAGTGACCACAACTCTGTCTGCTTTAGGGTATTAATGGAAAAAGATGAAGCCTGCCCTTGGGGGAGGGCTAGATATAGCCAGATTAGTCAGGATCTTAGGGATACCGACTGGGATAAGCTGTTCGAGGGTAGGTCGATGCTGCGCATGTGGGAGTCTTTCAAGAGAAAACTAAAATTTTTTCAGGAAAGACACGTGCCGGTAAGGAGGAAGGATGGGAAGAGTAGGATTAGAGAACTGTGGGTTACTAGGGATGTTGAGGACTTGGTCAGGGAGAAGCGGGAGGCGTACGTTAGATCCAGGCAACTGGGGACAGAGGCAGCGCTTGAAAAATATAGAGAGTGTAGATGGGATCTTAAAAGGGGTGTCAGAAAGGCAAAAAGGGGCCACGAAATGGCTTTGGCAGGTAGGATTAAGGAAAATCCTAAGGCATTTTACTCCTACGTAAGGAGCAAAAGGATGGTTAGAGTGAAGATTGGATCTCTCAGGGACAGAGGAGGGGAACTATGCTTAGATCCTGAGGGAATGGGGGAGATCCTGAATGAATACTTTGCGTCGGTATTCACGTGGGAGAGGGGCCTGATGTCTGATGCCGGCTTTGAGGATTTTGAGGACCCGTTAAAGGAAATAATCATTACGAGGGAAGAAGTGTTGGGCTTTTAGGTAGCATAAAGACTTATAAAGCCCCGGGGCCTGATGGTATTTATCCCAGGCTGCTAAGGGAGGTGAGAGATGACATTGCTGGGCCTCTGACGCAAATCTTTGTCTCTTCTTTGGACACAGGGGAGGTCTCAGAGGAATGGAGGATTGCAAATGTAGTACCGTTGTTTAAAAAGGGTCAGAGGGATAACCCAGGGAACTATAGGCCGGTGAGCTTGACTTCAGTTATAGGTAAGCTAATGGAGAGGGTCCTCAGGACCAGGATGTATGAGCATCTGGAGCGCTGCGATCTGATCAAGGATACGCAGCATGGCTTCGTTAAGGAGAGGTCGTGCCTTACGAACCTAGTGGCATTTTTTGAAGAGGTGACAAAAACGGTTAATGAAGGACAAGCTGTTGATGTCGTCTACATGGATTTCAGTAAGGCGTTTGAGAAGGTTCCCCATGGTAGGCTGATTAAAAAAATGGTGAAGGCGCATGGGATACAGGGCCAGGTATGTAGATGGGTTGAGAACTGGCTTGGGAGGAGGAGACAGCAGGTAGTAGTGGAAGGCTCTTTTTCCAACTGGAGGTCTGTCACTAGTGGTGTGCTACAGGGCTCAGTACTAGGACCTCTTCTATGTGTGATTGATATAAATGACTTGGAAGAGGGGGTAGGTGGTGTGATCAGCAAATTTGCTGATGACACTAAGATGCTTGGATTGTCGGGGACTGAGGAGCAGTGCCAGGCAATACAACAGGACATAGATAGGCTGGTAGATTGGGCAGATAGATGGCAAATGGAATTTAATCCAGATAAATGCGAGGTGATGCATTTTGGCCAGAATAATGTACAGGGGAGTTATAGGATAAAAGGTAAAACTATCCGGAGTAGAGAGACGCAGAGAGACCTGGGGGTGCAGGTTCACAAGTCTCTGCAGGTGTCAGTACAGGTGGAGAAAGTGATAAAGAAAGCATATGGTATGTTAGCCTTCATAGGAAGGGGTATAGAATACAAGAGTAGGAGTTTGATGTTGCAAGTGTATAGAAGGTTGGTTAGGCCTCACTTGGAGTACTGCGTCCAGTTCTGGTCGCCGTACTACCGGAAGGATGTGGAGTCCCTGGAGAGAGTGCAGAGGAGATTTACCAGGATGCTGCCTGGTATGGAAGGGCTGTCTTACGAGGAAAGATTGAACGCACTGGGGTTGTTTTCCCTTGAAAGACGTCGGCTGAGAGGGGATCTATTAGAGGTATATAAGATTAGAGGGTGTAGATAGAGTAAATGGTGGTAAGCTTTTTCCACCATTAGAATCGGATAGAACGAGGGGTCACGGCCTTAGGGTGAGGGGGGCTATGTATAAGACGAATATTAGAGGGCATTTTTTCACACAAAGGGTAGTGGGGGTGTGGAATGCACTACCGAGTAAGGTGGTGGGAGCAGGCACGCTAGGGTTGTTTAAGGGTCTCTTGGACAGCCACATGAGCGGTCTGCAGATAGAGGGATATAGGAGGACTGTTTAAATACTTTATTTGTTTCCACAGGCTATTCGGTCCCCTTGTTGACCAACAAGGTGCATGCATTCGGCAGGTCGTGCGAGGGCTGCTCCTGGATGTTACTTCAGGAGTGGCCTAGTGCTTCATGTCGTTAGTGTATGCTTAAACTGGACCATCTGATGGGCAACATGACAGCTCAGAGACTATCGCTGTTGCTGTGCAGACACATGGATTTGGGCCTGTGTCTGCGGGAGTTTGCGCGTTCTCCCCGTGGTTGCGTGGGTTTTCTCCAGGTGCTCCGGTTTCCTCCCACATCCCAAAAATGTGCTCTTAGGCTGATTGGGTAACAAATTGTCCCTACATTGGTCTCTATATGTCATTAAGACGTTAGGATGGCGGCGTGGGCTCGTTGGGCCGAAGGGCCTGTTTCCTGTGCTGTGTTGTTCTTTTTTCTTTGTTTTACAGAGCCCGCCTGCATCATAAATATCGCACTTCAAATTTGGCAAGGATAAGCATAGAACATAGAACATAGAACAATACAGCACAGAACAGGCCCTTCGGCCTTCGATGTTGTGCCGACCAAAATGAAAAGCAATGCCCCTCCTAACTAAATCATTCCCTTCTCTTCCATATACTTATCAAGTAACCTCTTAAACGCCACCAAACTTGGCGCATCTACAACAGCTGCAGGCAGGGCATTCCACTCCCTAATCACTCTTTGAGTAAAGAACCTACCTCTGATATCCGTCCTATAACTCATACCCCTTAATTTAAAGCCGTGTCCCCTCGTGCTAGCTTTCTCCATCCTAGGAAAAAGGCTATCACTGTCCACCCTATCTAAACCTCTAATCATCTTATATGCTTCAATAAGATCCCCTCTTAGCCGCCTCCTTTCTAACGAAAACAACCTCAAATCCTTCAACCTCTCCTCATAGGACCTGCCCTCCATACCAGGCAACATCCTGGTAAACCTCCTCTGTACCCTCTCCAATGCCTCCACATCTTTCTTATAATGTGGCGACCAGAACTGCACACAATACTCCAAGTGCGGCCGCACTAGAGTTTTGTACAGCTGCAACATGATGCTGCGGCTCCTAAATTCAATCCCCCTACCAATAAAAGCTAAGACTCCATATGCCTTCTTAACAACTTTATCCACTTGACTGCCTAAATGCATGATGTGGTTCATCTTGGGTATGATCCAAATGATCCACTAGGAAACTTTTATCAACAAAGTTTATTAAAGAGTATGGCTAATATGTATAAAAAGAATATTAGCAATAACTTATCAATTACAAACAAAACGAAACAACCACAATAACGTATAATCCTTAACAAGTATATTTAAAATGTTCCAATCAAACTACTCCCATAAACAAAATCCTTCCACAGGTTTAATCCAGTCAAGACGAATGCTCATGTGATATTGAATTTGGGTTCTTTGAATGAATGCTGCAGTTCTCGTGTTATTCTCAAAACAGTTAAAAGTCAGAGCAGCTTCCCAGAACATCAGTGAGAGACTCTGATCAAACCAACAGCGAAATTTCTACGGCAGGAAGGCAACAGAATTTCCAAAATCCAGACAGAGAGAGATACTGCTTTCGGTCTGATGTCCACTGTTCACATCCATAATTGAAATATTAAACTTGTCGCCAATCAAATTCTTGAGCTTTATTCACTATTGACTTGTCAGATCAGAGTGCATGGCACTCTTTTGCAATGTGACCTACTGTCCCAGAGTGTGAAAGGACAGTGTTGTGACCCACTGCCCCAGAGCATGTGACCCATCATCCAAGAGCGCGTGATTCAGTGTGTGACCTACCATCCCAGTGTGTGAGAGATCGTCCCACCCAGTCAGAGCAAATATTCATGATTGTTTTTGCTTTTTAGCTCTGAGAATGCAGCTGAGCCTGAACCAATGGACATACAAACATCTGTAGAGTCTAAAGAGGCAGAAAAGACTAAAGTAAATGATGAGAAAAATGATGAGGCACTGAATGACCAAACTATGCCAGATTCCTTGAACCCGACTACAGTGATGACACCTGCTACGGAGTTAGTAACAGAGACAACTGCACAGAACTTTGTCACAGCAACAGTCAGTGAGCCATCTGCCCCTCATAAACTTGTTGTCACTGCTAGTACCAGAAATTCACCACTCACCACTAAATCACCAACCCCATCCACTGCAGTCTCAAGTTCAGCTGGTGCTACCAAACTTGGTAAACTAGCTCCAATCAGTGGAAATGAGCTAGCCAGTGCAACTGCTAAACCTGCATTAGTAACCACGAAACTTGCTGTAGCTGCCACAACTGCTGGCATCAAGCCTGCACTATCAGCTGTAAATGTGACCACCAACCCAGCACAAACTACATCCAGTGCAACCCCTCTGAATGTGGTGACTAAGTCGGTTACTACCAACTTGGCCACCAAACCGGGCCAGACTGCAACCAGTGTAGCTAACAAACCATCTCTGGCCACAGGCAGTGCAACCACCAAGCCCGCTGCAGTTGGGGTGAACGCTGCCTCTAAACCTGCATTATTTCCTGCAGCTGCTGCCAGCAAGCCAATCCAAATGCCCCCTCAAACAGCCTCTAAACTCACAGAGGCTGCCAACAGTGCCACCCCTAATGCTAACACAGCTGCCAAGACATTGCCTCCTGCTGCTGCCAATGTAGTGACCAAACCAACATCAGCTGCCAGCAATGTAGCAAGTAGTCCCATTGCCACATGTGAAACTACTCCATCTGTGGCACCCACTACCATTTCGTCAGCTGCAGAGGGAGCCAGCCCGCAACTAACCACTACGTCTCCGCCAGCCACACCTGTTGATGAGACTACCACTCTTGCAACAGCAGAAAAAGCCGCCTCCCCAGTCTCCTCTTCACCACCTAAAACCAAAACTGCACCTCCAAAGTCTGTAGTGGCGAAACCAGGGAGCAGAGAAAGCAGTGCTTCAAAATTGAATGGGAAAAAAGTTGCTGCGGCTAAAAAGGATCATTTAATGAAGGAACCTGGCAAAACCAGCACACCAGCTCGAGGTCGAAGCAGCTCCAGAGATCGATCCAGCAAAGAGGGAAGTGGAAGAAGTACTTCGTCATATCAGAAGGAGAAAGAATCCAGACCTGAGCGCAGGCATTTATCTCAGTATCTACGTGACAAGGACTATAAATCATCTACCAGGAGTAAGGTAAATGTTCCCAGAGTAGTGAGCATGCATGTGGCCTCCCTCGAAGCCATATGTTGTGGTTTTAGTATTGGTTGTGTGACTGAGCATCTAAAATTAGAGGAACAGCTTGTTGGATGTCTCCTCGCTATACTGATTACTGAAAAAAAAAACTCTACTGTTACCAAGGCAGAGTTTTATTGGCCCTGCCATTGCATAGTGGCTCACTGCTTCTTCTGGCTGTGTTCATTCTCATATTTGTCCTCTCTCTCCTCATTATTGAGCAAAGGTCAAGAGGAAGTCTGCAATATCTTTTACACTAACACCAGGGTAGAGTTTAAAAGATAAAAGATAAGAACCAGAGGATTTGTTAAACAAAAAGCTAGGAATTGGTTGGATGTTGGAGAGAGGATGTTGGGATAAAGGGAAGGTTTTGATTGTTGGTTTGAAACAAGTGGTACTCACTCTGGGTTCTCAGCTTTTGACATATTTAACAATGAATCGAATGATAGATTGAGTCATGCAAGCAGATTTGTAGAACAGGTTAGGAGATGCGGTCAGTAGTGCAGATGAGAGCAGGAAATTAAAAAGAATGAGAGACAAGTGTGAGACCATCTGCTGTAGATCTGAGAAAGTTGAACCTGAATGCCTGTGACTGTCACTATGGTGAACTATTTCTTCCTGATCTGCACTCAGCTTTTGATATAATTGACCATGCCACCTTCCTTGTATACCTTTCCTATTCATTGACCTAGGTGAAGGTCCTTCTGCTAAGACTCCTACCCTTGATATTGTACTCCTTCATCCCATTGGTCCCGCCAAAATGGACCACTACACATTTGTCTGCATTAAAGTCCATCAGCCACTTCTCTACCAATTCTTGCATCCTATCTATGTCTTGCTGCAACTTCTGACATCCCTCCAGACTATCCACAACACCACCAACCTTCGTATCATCTACGAACTTACTAACCCATCCTTCCACTTCCTCATCGAGGTCATTTATGAAAATGACAAACAGAAAGTATCCTAGAATAGATCCTGGTAGTGATAGAATATCACTAGAATAGTGACCGATCTCCATGCAGAAAAAGACCCATCCACAACCACACTCTGCCTTCTGCAGGCAAGCCAGTTTCGGATCCACAAGGCCAAAGCCCTTTGGATCCTATGCCCTCTCACCTTCTCAAGAAGTCTTGCATGGGGGACTTTATCAAATGCCTTGCTGAAATCCATGTAAGCCATGTCCACCGCTCTTCTTTCGTCAATGTGTTCAGTCACATTTTCAAAGAACTCCACTAGGCTTATAAGGCAGGACCTGCCCTTGACAAAGCCATGTTGACTATTTCTGGTCAAGCTAAACTTCTCTAAATGCTCATGTCCTGTCCCTCAGGATCCTGTCCATCAACTTACCAACCACTGAGGTCAGACTCACTGGTCGGTAATTTCCTGGGCTACCCCTGTTCCCTTCCTTGAAAATAGGCACCACATCCACAATCCTCCAATTTTCCGGAATGTCTCCCGTCTCCGTTGATGATGCAAAGATCATCGCTAGGGGCTCTGCAATCACTCCCTCACCTCCCACAGTAACCTGGGGTACATCCCATCCGGTCCCAGTGACTTATCTATCTTGATAGAATTTAAAAGTTCCAACACATCCTCTTTCTTAATGTCCACATACTCAATCTTTTCAGTCTGCTGCAAACTTTTAGTATAACCTCCCAGATCACTTTCCACCGTGAATACCGAGGCAAAGTACTCGTTAAGCACCTCTGCCATTTCTTCTGGTTCCACACAAACTTTTCCTCCTTCACCTTTTAAATGTAAGCCTGAGATCCAGTCTAAAGCTGTGGGGCATGGTTTCAAATCATACAATGGCAACTGGTGGCATCTTAATTTCAGGATTACCAATCCAGTGCTGCACATAAGCCACTTCCCACCCCACTCCATCAGCATATTCTTCTATTTTTTCCTGGTGTTGATCCAGTTTCTATCATATCGTTTGCCTCAACAATTTCTTATGTCAGAGTTGCATATTTTTGCTTGTCTTTGAGTAAAGAGATTTTTCCTGAATTCCTAATTGTAACATCTTACATTTGTGGCCTAGTTTGTCATTCTGTAACAAATCACCCTAGCCTGTTTAATCTTTTTTAACAGTTATAATTGCTCACAAAGGCAACATCTTGGTGATTGTGTACCTTTTTAATTTTCTTTCCAGCAAGGCCAATTTGTTGCCCATTCTTGATTGACCTTAAACTAAGTACAGCAGTGAAGACTCAACCATATTGCTATGGGTCTAGAGTCGCTTGTAGGCCAGACTGGGTAAAGGTGACAGGTTTCCTTTCCTGAAGGACAAACATATATATGAATTGGGAGCCACACAGCGCCTCGAGATTGCTTTGTCATTCAGTAAGATCAAATCTGATCTGATTGTAATCTTTCACCTACCCTTTCACCAATTGATGTCAGTTATAAATGAGATGTGAATTTAGGATGCCACCAATTGTCATTGTATGATTTGAAACCATGCCTCCACAGTATTAGACTGGGCCTCGGGATTACCAATCCAGTGATATTACCACTATGTCAGCATTGTCATCTCCTATTTCTAACACCTGTATCGCTACCTTGAGTATTTATGTATTGATATTCCCAGACATCCTTGTTTTTTTTTTAATCCCACTTATGTTCTTGCTTTTTAAGCATCAAAACAGAATTAGAGTCATAGGGTCATAGAGATTTGCAGCATGGGAACAGGCCCTTTGGCCCAACTTATTCATGCCGTCCTTTCTTTTTTAAATAACCCCTAAGATAATCCCAATTGTCTGCATTTGGCCCATATCCCTCTATAATCCTATCATAGAACATAGAACAATACAGCACAAACAGGCCCTTCGGCCCACGAGTTGCGCCGATCACATCTACCAATCCACAGACCTATCTATAACCCCCTATTCTATTCTTTTCCATATACTCATCCAGAAGTCTCTTAAAAGACCCCAGTGAGTTTGCCTCAACAACCTCCGACGGCAGTCGGTTCCATTCACTCACCACCCTCTGAGTGAAAAACCTACCCCTGACATCTCCTTTGTATTTGCTTCCCTGCACCTTAAATCTGTGTCCTCTCGTAGTGACCATTTCAGCTCGGGGAAATAGTCTCTGAGAGTCCACCCTATCTATTACTCTCAACATTTTATAAACCTCTATCAGGTCGCCTCTCAACCTACGTCTCTCCAGTGAGAAGAGTCCCAGCTCCCTCAACCTATCTTCATAAGGCCTGCCTCCCAATCCAGGCAGCATCCTTGTAAATCTCCTCTGCACTCTCTCAATAGCCTCTACATCCTTCCTATAGTGAGGCGACCAGAACTGCGCACAATACTCCAAGTGGAGTCTGACAAGAGTCTTATAGAGCTGCATCATTACCTCCTGACTCCTAAACTCTATTCCTCGATTAATGAAGGCCAGTACACCGTACGCCTTCTTGACCACTTCCTCCACCTGCAAGGCCGATTTAAGAGTCCTATGGACCCGGACCCTGAGATCCTTCTGCTCTACAACACAGCTAAGACTCCTACCCCTTATATTGTACTCCTTCATCCCATTATTCCTGCCAAAATGGATCACTACACATTTATCCGCGTTGAAGTCCTTCATCAACCATTTTTGTCACCTCTTCAAAAAATTCCACTACATTCGTAAGGCACGACCTCCCCTTAACGAAGCCATGCTGCGTATCCTTGATCAGATCGCAGCGCTCCAGATGCTCATACATCCTGTCCCTGAGAATCCTCTCCATTAGCTTACCTATAACTGAAGTCAAGCTCACCGGCCTATAGTTCCCTGGGTTATCCCTCTGACCCTTTTTAAACAACAGTACTACATTTGCAATCCTCCAGTCCTCTGGGACCTCCCCTGTGTCCAAAGAAGAGACAAAGATTTGCATCAGAGGCCCAGCAATGTCATCTCTCACCTCCCTTAGCAGCCTGGGATAAATACCATCAGGCTCCGGAGCTTTATAAGTCTTTATTCTACCTAAAAGCCCCAACACTTCGTCCCTCGTAATGATTATTTCCTTTAACGGGTCCTCAAATTCCTCAAAGCCGGCATCAGACATCAGGCCCCTCTCCCGCGTGAATACCGACGTAAAGTGTTCATTCAGGATCTCCCCCATCCCCTCAGGCTCTAAGCATAGATCCCCTCCTCTGTCCCTGAGAGGTCCAATCTTCCCTCTAACCATCCTTTTGCTCCTTACGTAGGAGTAAAATGCCTTAGGATTTTCCTTAATCCTACCTGCCAAAGCCATTTCGTGGCCCCTTTTTGCCTTTCTGACACCCCTTTTAAGATCCCGTCTACACTCTATATTTTTCCAGCGCTGCCTCTGTCCCCAGTTGCCTGGATCTAACGTACGCCTCCCGCTTCTTCCTGACCAAGTCCTCAACATCCCTAGTAACCCACAGTTCTCTAATCCTACCTTTCCCATCCTTCCTCCTTAACGGCACGTGTCTTTCCTGCAAAAATTTTAGTTTTCCCTTGAAAGACTCCCACATGTGCAGTGTCGACCTACCCTCGAACAGCTTATCCCAGTCGGTATTCCTAAGATCCTGACTAATCTGGCTATATCTAGCCCTCCCCAGTTTAACACCCTCCCCTTAGGGCAGGCTTCATCTTTTTCCATTAATACCCTAAAGCAGACAGAGTTGTGGTCACTATTAGACACATGCTCTCCTACTACAACGTCAACCACCTGCCCTGGCTCATTCCCCAGAACCAGATCCAGTATAGCCCCCTCTCTAGTCGGGCTATCCACATACTGCTCCAAGGACCCTTCTAAAACACACTGTACAAATTCCTCCCCATCCGCACCTTCCGCTCTCGGCACCTTCCAATCTACCCCAGGGAAATTGAAATCTCCCATTACAACTACCCTATTCTTCCTACACTTATCTAAAATTTCCCTACATATCCTTTCTTCCACAGCCTGCAGACTGTTGGGCAGTCTGTAGTACACACCCAACATAGTAACCTCTCCCTTCCTAAGGCATGACCTTCCCTTGACAAAACCATGCTGACTATTTCTAATCAGTCCAAACTTCTCCAAATATTCATAAATCTTATCCCTCAGAAGCCTCTCCATCAGCTTACCAACCACTGAAGTCAGACTCACCGGTTGGTAATTTCCTGGACTATCCCTGTTCCCTTTCTTAAAGATAGGAACCACATCCACAACCTCCAATCCTCCGGAACCTCTCCCGTTTCCATGGACGACGCAAATATCATCGCCAGGGGCTCTGCAACCACTTCCCTCACCTCCCACAATAACCTGGGGTACATCCCAGGAACTATCCATGTAACTATCTAAATGCTTTTTAAAAGACAAGATTGTACCTGCCTCTACTACTACCTCTGGCAGCTTGTTCCAGATCCTTATCACCCTCTGTGCGAAAAAATTGCCCCTGTGGACACTTTTGTATCTCTCCCCTTTTTCTCACCTTAACCCTATGCCCTCTAGTTTTAGATTCCCCTACGTTTGGAAAACAATATTGACTATATAGCTGAGCTATGCCCTTTATTGTTTTATAGATCTCTATAAGATCATCCCTCAGTCTTTTTCACTCCAGAGGAAAAAGTCCCAGTCTATTCAGCTTCTCCTTGTAACTCAAACTATCAAGTCCAGTAGCAACTAGTAAATCTTTTCTGCACTCTTTCTAGTTTAATATCCTTTCTATAATAGGGTGACCAGAACTGTATGCAGTATTCCAAGCAGTACACCAATGTACAGCTTCAACAAGATGTCCCAACTCCTGTATTCAATGTTCTGACCAATGAAACCAAGCATGCCGAATGCCTTCTTCACCACTCTGTCCACCTGTGACTCCACTTTCAAGGAGCTATGAACATGTATCCCTAGATCTCTTTGTTTTGCAACTCTCCCGAATGCCCTACCATTAACTGAGTAAGTCCTGCTCTGGTTCAGTCTACAAAATGCATCACCTCGCATTTATCAAAATTAAACTCCATCTGCCATTCATTTGCCCACTGCCTCAATTGATCAAGGTCCCATTGCAATCGGAGATAATCTTTTTAACTGTTCACAATGCCATCAATCTTGGTGTCATCTGCAAACTTACTAACCATAACTATATTCTCATCCAAATCATTAATATAAATGACAAATAACTGTGGACCCAGCACCAATTCCTGAGGCACATTACTAGTCACTAGTTTGAAAAACAACACTCTACAACTAGCCTCTGGCTTCTGTCATGGATAAGTACACTAAGAAGTTTCACAATACCAGGTGAGAACATCCTCACTCAGCTGATGAAGGAGCAGTGCTCTGAATCTTGTGCAGCCAAATAAACATGTTGGACTCTAACCTGGTGCTATGAGACATTTTACTGTTGTCATCAAGCCAATTTTGTATCCATTTGGCTATCTCACCCTGATCCCATGAGATTTAACCTTGTGCAACAGCCTACCATATAGCAACTTGTCAAAAGGCTTTGCTAAAGGCCATGTAGACAATATCAACTGCACTGCCTTGCATCCTTCAACCCTCATCTACTTTCTCGGTTACCCCTTCAAAAAACTCAGTCAAATTTGATTTTTCCATTCTCAAAGCCATGCTGACTGTCCCTAATTAGTCCTTGTATCTCTAAAGGCCTGTAGATCCTGTCTCTCAAAATATCTTCCAAAAACTTACCCACCACAGATGTGAGGCTCACTGGCCTGTAGTTCCCAGGCTTTTCCCTGCAGCTGTTTTTAAACAAAGGCACAACATTTGCCACTCTGCAATCTTCAGGGACCTACTCGTCACTATCGATGATTCAAATCATATCACACTTGCCTATATTAAACTGATAAATAATTTCCAGGTCAGTTAATCTCCACGTAGGTTTTGCCACAGTTCCCTGACGGTCAATGCCTTGACCTTGCCATATCTTCAAGCACCTTGCCATCTCCCTGCCCACCTCCTCACCTATCATCATCTCTCCCACCCCACCATGGCTATCCCCTGCCTGCTGTCGTGTGCGTGCCTCCCACCCCACCCTGGCACCCCAGTGCAGCCCCTCCTTGCCACCGTCCCTCCCCCGCCTGCCACTGCCCCTCACCCTCATCCCGCTTTGCATCCTTCAGTCCTTCGTCACACCATGCCTGTTAGTGAAGTGATGCACTCTCTCTCTTTGCCTATCAGAGGGTTGTGCTGTCTCTCTTTCAACTTCCTGTTGCATGCTCTTGTCCCTGTGCTATCTTATGCTTTTTCTTCCCTGCTTATCTCCTTGTTTCTCTGTTAGTCCATTATGCTGCCATTTTAGAACATACGGAAGCTTCCAAAACATGCACTAGTTTAAAGAGCTTTTAAAAAAAATATGATAAATTTCTCCTGTTTTTCAGACTACTTCTGAAGGAAGCAGTAAGGATCGCAAGACTAGCAACAAAATCCCAAAGAAAGAAGCGGTGATTTTCTCTTTCAACTTTCCCTCCCTCGCCTCGCTGCCCCCTCCCTCGCCTCGCTGCCCCCTCCCTCGCCTCGCTGCCCCCTCCCTCACCTCGCTGCCCCCTCCCGCCCTGTTCCAACTTGGCCCTCATCCCCCCACTGCCCAGCTGTTTTTCAACACTGCTGCTGCAAGTGTTGATTCCTCCTTCCCTTACGTTTGATTTCTCAATCTTCATTTGTCACCTTTTCCAAATTCATATTTGAACTTGACTGGGTCTTTGGCGTTGTCACATCGTGTCTTTCCTACTGCTTACTCAAAAGTCCAGTAGCATGATTTGCAGGAGGGTTTACCTGATTACAGTCACAATTAGGGGCACTCCCTACTCCCAGGGCACAGAAGGTCATTGTGATTTGTGGTCAATTGTTGATTTTCATACATATTGAGGAGACAAGGAGTACGTTTGTGTAGAGCGAAGGAAGTTGTGGTAGATTATTAGTTGCAAAACTTTATTTTTAAACCATTATAGAACCTAGGACAGAGGGGAAATTAGGTTGGTGGCAAGCTCCAAATTCCTGAAGCTTTGTTGGGAGTTAGGATGGTAAAGAGAGCTACAGTGGGAGGCATAGAGGGCCATGATGTAAACTGGGCAGCAGTGCATTCAACAGTTATACAGCAGATTGCTGAATGCTTATTAGACTAGACAAGAACACTCAGAAGAGAGAAAAAGTGATATTAGGAAAATTGATTCTGATTCTCAAGATGGTAGAGTAACACAGTGAGGGAGAGGGTTACACCATAGCAACCTTGAGAAAGGTGATGGAGGTTAACCACAGCTATGGTGGAAAAAGTATTCACTAGTTAGGAAGAAGTTTAAGAGAGAGTGAATTTAGACACATGGAGCCTAAATAAATAAAGTAAATAAAGTTTGATAGTTCGGTGTTGAAGAGTCTTGCATGGTGTGAGAAAAATGTTGGGTGCAATACACCCTCCACAGCTAACTTTCTATAAGTTAATTTAGTAGGAATTAGATTGTTATTTGAAAAGTGAAATGTTAAGGAGGAGTGAGCTTGGGAGAAAGGTCAGGCTTGGCCAAGAGAATGAGAGCAGACCAAAGAGTTCATATCAAAAACGTTCTAGCACAAAGTTGAGTTGGAGTCAGAGATGGTGTGAGATGTTGAACCTTGACTGTAGCACCCCACAGGGAAGGTGTGAGGGGCATGTTGAAACTGTTTAACATGGTGTTGAATCAAATGTAATTGAGGATATGAGCTTGATTATTAGAAAACGCATAACTCTGCTTATAGTCTCTGGCTTTCTTTGCTCAAAAGACATGGATAATGTTCTAATTTTTCTGCTTTGTGGACGATTCAATTACACTCCCCAAAACACACTATTTCCTGATTTCACATCTAAAATGGGAGGAACTCACTGGAGTGTGGATTGTGTTCAATTTTGCTCTTTATGTCCCTGGTTCCATTGAGCTAACTTACAGTGGTCTTGTTTATTCATCTCATTAAAATAAGCCAATTACAGCAACAACAGTTGAACAGACCTGCTCAATTTCGTGAAGTGGATAGTACAAATGGAAAGTCCAATTAATCAATGATATTGTCCTAAAGCTTCTTTTCAATGGATAAATTTGTGGGTTTTTTTTAATTTGCAAAGGAAAAAGACATCTTTCCCTTTAACCTGGATGAATTTGTTACTGTGGATGAAGTGGGTGAAGAGGAGGAAAGTTCTGGAAATCAGATTCCTGAAAGTGAATCTGAAACCAACGACCAACTTTCAGAAAAGATTGAACCAGAAACAACAAAGATCGAGAACACACAGAAGGCCAGGGAACCAGAGGCAGCTCCAGGTGAAGTCACAGGTAGAGATTTGTCATACTAACCAGTAACTGCTAGCCAGGGAACTCCAATCAGTATCAGTATCTATTCATTCTGAAAGCAGACCTCCATGCGAGTGCCTTGCTACCAGCTTCAGTTCTGGATTTGAGCAGTGGCAGAGAAAGATTCATGATTCTGGGATTGCTTTGCAGAAAATGGCTAAACATAATTTGATAGAAATAAAAGACAAAAAATTCTGGGAGTATTTTCCTCCGGTCACTGAGCTGAAATGTTAACTTGTTGCTCCACAGGTACTGCCAGACATGCTGAGTATTTCCAATATTTATGTTTTTATTTTGGATTTCCAATATCTGCAGTTGTTTTTACTTATGCATAATTTGAAGGGAGTTGTGTGATTAATAAGATATTGGGGAAAAGATGTTGGGGAGCTAGTATTCTTGCTAGAGCGCCGAAAGTGAGAAATTCTATGATGGTGCATCATTTTATGTTCTGAATTTTAAGTCTTGTCTCCAAGTTTGGAGATGACAATTTAAGTTAGGGGTGATTGGCATCGATGAGTACTGCAAGGTATAAAATAAGTCATTGACAGACTAATTGAGTGCACAAAACTGGCAAGTAAAATTAGATGTGGCAAGTATGTGGTGAAACCATCCACTTTGGATATGACGGACTGATCTGAATACTTTCATAATGGGATGGAGGGGATGGGATAGATTAGTCAGCTATGAAGGAAGTAGCAAAAGGATTTGGATGTCCATATATACAAGTCACTAAAGCATGGGAGGGATGATGGCCTAGTGGTACTATCACAAGCCTATAAACCCAGAAACTTGGCTAATGTTCTGGGGGACTCAGGTTTGAATCCCACCGCAGCAGATGGTGGAATTTGAATTCAATAAAAAAAAATCTGGAATTAAGAATCTACCAGTGATCATGAAACCGTTGTTGATTGGCGGAAAAACCTATCTGGTTCACTAATGTCCTTCAGGGAAGGAAATCTGCAGTCTTTACCTGAACTGGTCTACATGTGACTCCAGAGTCACAACATTGTAGTTGACCCTCAACCTGGTTTTCCAGTGCCACTACTAACCGAGCTGCCTAAGTCCTGGAAGATGTTCTTGCCACACTAGGCTTGTGACAAGTGGTGAGAGAACCAACAAGAGGGAAGAAAACCTATTTGATCTCATCTTGACGAATCTACCTGTCAGAGTATCTGTTTATGACAGTCCTTGTGGAGACTAAGTCCTATCTTCAAACTACCACCATACTAATATGATAGATTCAGACCAGAGCCAGCATCTTGGGCATCCATTGAGTATTGTGGGCCATCTGCAGCAGCAAAATTGTATTCAACCACAATCTGTAACTGAATGATCTGGCATATCCCCACTCTACTGTTACTGTCAAACTTGGAGACCAATCATAGAATCAATGCACAAAGTCAGGCTCTTTGTCCCAAACTTGTCCATGCTGACCGAAATGCCCATCTAAACTAATGAGCAAACCCCATTTACCTACAATGATGAAATTAAAGTACAGGACTACCTGTATGTCAGACTATGTAAGCAGCATTCTATAGACAGCAATCCCACAACAAACAGATCAGGTCAAAGCTTTGTAGTTCTGCCACATCTAGGTATGAATGGTGGTTAATTCATTAACTAACCAGAGGAGGGGGCTACTCATCCATAGTGATAAAGGAATCCAATACTTCAGTGCAAAAAAAAGCAAAAGTATTTGCAACCATTGTCAGCTAGAAATGCTCAAGTGGGCGATCTATCACAGTTGTTGTCTTCAACAATTCGATTCACTCCAAATGATATTGAGAAACAGCTCAAGACACTGCGTGTTGCAAAGACTGTGAGCCCTGACAACTTATTTCCAGAACTAGCTGTGCCCCTAGTTCTTCCTGTACATCCACAGCACTAACAGTGATCTAGCAATATAAAAAATTGCTTAGGTTTGTTCTATTCTCATTGCACAAAAAAACACCAGTCTACTCATAGTCATCAGTAAACTGATGGAAATCGGTGGCACAGTGGTCACTGCTACCTCACAGCGCCAAGGGCTTGGGTTCCATCCATAAGGTTCCTATACCTTATGGTGCTCATTGTTACCTTCTGAGATCATCTGGTGGTGGGGAGAAATTTTGTATCCCCAACCAAAAAATGGATTTAGTATAGGTACTGATGAGAATAGACCAGGGGTCCTGAACAGCCTCTTTCTGTGCTTTGGCTGTAGTATTACTTGAGTTCATACCAGCTGAGTAATTGTGTCTGTGTTTTACAGCAGGTGATGCAGCAACGAAGGCTGTGGAGACAACTGAGGTCAAATCTAAACCTGCATCTGAGCTCCAAGCTCAGCCCGCGTCCCAGGCTCAGCCCGCGTCCCAGGCTCAGCCCGCGTCCCAGGCTCAGCCCGCGTCCCAGGCTCAGCCCGCGTCCCAGGCTCAGCCCGCGTCCCAGGCTCAGCCCGCGTCCCAGGCTCAGCCCGCGTCCAGGCTCAGCCCGCGTCCCAGGCTCAGCCCGCGTCCCAGGCTCAGCCCGCGTCCCAGGCTCAGCCCGCGTCCCAGGCTCAGCCCGCGTCCCAGGCTCAGCCCGCGTCCCAGGCTCAGCCCGCGTCCCAGGCTCAGCCCGCGTCCCAGGCTCAGCCCGCGTCCCAGCTTCAACCAAAGTCCCAAGCTCTGCTCAAGCCCCAACTCCAACTCCAACCCAAGCCCCAACCTCAGCCGGCCTCCCAACCTCAGCCCAAGCCCCAACTTCAACCTGCCTCCCAACCTCAAAACCTGCCCCAATCTCTGCCTGCCTCCCAATCTCTGCCCAAGCCCCAACCTCAACCCACTTCCCAACCTCAAGTCAAGCCTGAACCCCAGCCTCAGACCAAGGCAGCTGTGAAAGAGGAACCTATGGAAACAGAGTCAGAGACAACCCAGGAGCAGCCATCTGTAGCCCCTGTACTAGAGCCCAGCAAACCTCATCCTGTTGCAGACTTGAAACAAAAGGCAGCAGGAAGCATGACCATCAAAAAAGAAGCAGTATCTTCGTCGAGTGGGGATGGTGAACCATCCTGCAAGAAGTTATCCCCGCTCCCTGCTTCATCAATCAGTTCCAGGGGAGACGGCAACAAACCTAGCAGCCTGGAACAGCGAGCAGGTGAGTCATTTGTACAGTAAAATGTCTATAATTTTATATATTGACTTTGAAGGTATATTTTTAAGGATCATAAGAAACTTTTAAGACTGTAACATGAAGCACTTATTAGGAGCAGAAGTAAACCAGTTACCCCTTGAGCTTGCTCTGCCATTCTGTTATTGTGGATGATATTATTTGTGTTGAGTTCCAGATTTCATATCAATCTGGATAACGTGTGATTCCCTTGCCTGATAAGAATCTATCTGTGACCATTGGGGGTGATCATTTTACAAAATTCTTTGGACCAATTCCTACAGATTCGAGGATGTAAGCACACGATTTAAAAAGGGAGGTTGAGAGAAAACAAGGAACTTTAGACCAGTCAGCCTAACGTCAGTACTGGGGAAGTTGCTGGAATCCATTATCAAGGATTTCGTAACTCAGCATTTGGAAGGTATAATCAGACAAAGTCAGTAAGGTTTTATACAAGAGAAATCATGCTTGATGAATCTATTGGAATTCTTTGACAGTGTAAGTAGTAGTGTTGACTGAGGTGAACCAGTGAATATGGTTCATAGAGGTTTACAGCATGGAAACAGGCCTTTTAGCCCACCTTGTCCATGTCGCCCTTTTTTTTAAAAAAACCATAAGGGTAATCCCAATTGCCAGCATTTGGCTCATATCCCTTTATACCCATTGTACCCACATAACTATCTAAATGCAAATTTGTACCCGCATTTACTACTACCTCTGGCAGCTTGTTCCAGACACTCACCACCCGCTATATGAAAAAAATTGCCCCTCTGTATCGCTCCCCTCTCACCTTAAACATACACCCTCTAGTTTTAGACTCCCCTACCTTGGGAAAAGATATTGACTATCTAGCTGATCTGTGCCCCTCATTATTTTATAGATCTCTATAAGATCACCCCTCAGCCTCCTATGCTCCAAAGGGAAAAGCCCCAGTCTATCCAGCCTCTCCTCATAAACTCAATCCTTCAAGTCCCGGTAGCATCCTAGTAAATCTTTTCTGCACTCTTTTTAGCTTAATAATATCCTTTCTATAATAGGGGAACCAGAATTGCACACAGTATTCCAAGTGTGGCCTTACCAACGTTTTGTACAATTTCAACAAGATATTCCAACTTCTGCATTCAATGTTCTGACCTATGAAACCAAGCATGCCAACTTCCCTCTTCACCATTCTGTCCACCTGTGACTCCACTTTCAAGGAGCTATAAACATGTACCCCTAGATCTCTTTGTTCTGTAACTCTCTCCAGTGCCCTACCATTAACTGAGTAAGTCCTGTCCTGGTTCAGTCTACCAAAATGCATCACCTTACATTTGTCTAAATTAAACTCCATCTGCCATCTGGCCCAATTGATCAAGATCCCATTGCAATTTGAGATGACTTTCTTCACTTTCCACTATGCCACCAATCTTAGTGTCATTTGCAAACTTACTAACCATGCGTCCTGTATTCTCATCCAAATCATTAATATAAATGACAAATAATAGTGGACCCAGTACTGATCCCTGAGGCACACTACTGGCCACAGATCTCCAGTTTGAAAAACGACTCTCTACCACCTGTCAAGTTCTGTCAAGAAACCAATTTTATATCCAATAGGCTACCTCACCCTGGATCCCATGAGATTTAACCTTATGCAACAACCTACCAGTGGTACCTTGTCAAAGGCCTTGCTAAAGTCCATGTAGACAACATCAACTGCGCTGTCCTCATCTACCTTCTTGGTTACCCTTTCAAAAAAACTCGATCGAATTTGTGAGACATGATTTTCCACTCACAAAACCATGCTGACTGCCCCTAATCAGTCCTTGTATCTCTAAGTGTCTGTAGATCCTGTCTCTCAAAATACCTTCCAACAATTTACCCACCACAGATCTGAGACTCATTGGTCTGTAGTTAAGAACAACAAAGAACAAAACAGCACGGGAAACAGGCCCTTCGGCCCAATGAGCCCACACCGCCACCCAGATGTTCCCACCTCTACCTGCGATCCACGTCCATGTTTATAGATCTATGGATTAAAAACCAAATTCTCAGATGTTTCCCTTTAGCTCTTTTTAAATAAAGGCACAACATTTGCCACTCTCCAATCTTCAGTCACCTCACCTGTGACTGTTGATGATTCAAATATCTCAGCTAGGGAACCTGCAGTTTCCTCCCTAGCCTCCTACAATGTCCTGGGATTTATCTACCTTGATGCGCTTTAAATCTTCCAGCACCACCACCTCTGTAATATGTACATCGTCAAGACATCATTATTTATTTCCCCAAGTTCTCTAACACCCATGTTTTTCTCATAAATACAGAGAAGTATTTATTTAGAAGCTTACCATCTCTTGTGGATCCACACATAGATGATCTTGTTGATCCTTAAGAGGCCCTACTCTCTCCCTTGTTAATCTTTTGCCCTTGATGTATTTGTAAAAGCTGCTTGGTTTCTCCTTTGCCTTATCTACCAAAACAGTCTCGTGTCCCCTTTTACCCTCCTGCTTTTTCACTTAACTCTACTCTTACATCCTTTACACTCTTCAAGGGATTCACTTGATCCCAACTGCCTATGCATGTCATGTACCTCTTTCTTCTTCTAGACTTATAGAAGCTCATTTAGACTTTCAGAAGGCTTTTGACAAGGTCTCACATACTTTTACTGTGTAAAATTAAAGCACATGGGGTAGCGGGTCATGTTTGAACAAAGAACAGCACAGGGAGCAGACTCTTCGGCCCTGCAAGCCCGCGCCACCCATTTTAACAGTCAGTCAGTGCCTTATTCAAGTCTTTGGTCGCCCATCGACATTTTGTTTATCTCTAGTGGAACTCCACAGTAAAGCGGTGGAAATTTAGGAAATTATACATAAGCCAGATTAAAAGAGATCCAATTCAGGGATAATTTATTGACACCAATCAGTCTAACAAGTTTTTGGAGTTGGGAGGAAAGCGGAGCACCTGGAGAAAACCCACCCAAGTGCGGGGAGAATGTGCAAATTCCCACAGACATTGATCCAAGCTGGAGATCCGACCCGGGTCCCTGTAATTGCACAGCAAACAGTGATAATCACTGAGCTGTCATATTGCCCGTCAGTTGATCCAGTTTAAGCGTACACTAACAGACATAAAGCACTAGGCAACTCTCGAAGCAATATCCAAGAGCAACCCTGTATGCACTTTGTTGGGCAACGAGGCGGACTGAATCACTTGTGGATGTAAAAGGCGATAAATAGACATACAACAGGCTATACAGACAGTAATAGAAGATCCCCAATAGCTTCCGTGTAAATGACAAGGTGAACCTTAAAATTTGTTGGATGACTTATAGGAATCTATTAATTCCCAGGAATGTCCTGGGGCTCTTGATCTTCAACTAGAGTATTCTTTTGTATCCCTCCATTTCCAATCTGCTCATGTGACTATCCAGGTAAGTCTTAAACACCCCTAGCGCATCTACCTCCACCACCCTACTTGGAGGTGGAGATGGATAGCTGATTAAGAACAAAGAACAAAAAAGCATGGGAAACAGGCTCTTCGGCCCAACGAGCCTGCATTGAAACCCCGATGTTCCCACCTCCACCCACGATCCCTGTCAATGTTTATAGATCTATGGATTAAAAACCAAATTTGAGACAATTTAGGGAGAATTTGTTTTGCCAATTAGCCTAAGAGCACATCTTTGGGATGTGGGAGGAAACCGGAGCACCCGGAGAAAACCCACGCAAGCACGGGGAGAATGCGCAAACTCCCACAGACACAGGCCCAAATCATGTATCTGCACAGCACAGCGATAGTCACTGAGCTGTCGTGTTGCCCATCAAATGGTCCAGGTCAAGCGTACACTAACGACGTGAAGCACTAGGATACTCTCGAAAAACATCCAAGAGCAGCCCTCTCACGACCCATCGCGTGTATGCCCCTCGTTAGACAACAAGATGGACCAAAGCACCTGTAGGATAAAAACAAGTACATCAATATCATCATCTATTTACACACTTCCCAGGGACTCCCAAGGATCATGATCCCTATTTTAAATCAGTTTTCTATACCCCTCCATTCCCATTCTGTTCATGTGCCCATCTAAGTATTTCTTAAATATCTCCAGAGAACCTGCCTCCACCACTTTACTTGGCAGTGCATTCCAAACCCCCATCACCCTCTGTGTGAAAAAACTCCCTCTAGCATTCAAATTATACCTTACCCCCCTCAGCTAGGATTTTGTTCACTGGAGTTTAGAAGAGTGAGAAGGGATCTCGTTGACACTTATAAATTCTAACAGGATTAGACAGGATGGACTCAGAAAGAATGTTCCCAATGATGGGAAGTCCAGAACTAGGGGTCATAGTTTAAGAATAAGGGGTAAACCATTTAGAACTGAGGTGAAGAGAGATTTCTTCATCCAGAGGTTGGTGAATCTTTTTATTTATTAATGTTACAATCAGGCTTACATTAACATTGCAATTAAATTACTGTGATGTCCCCAAGGTACCACACTCTGCTGCCTGGTCAGGTACACTGATGGAAAATTTAGCATGGCTAATGCACCTAAATAGCATATCTTTCAGACTGAGAGAGAAACCGGAGCACCCGGAAGAAACATAGATAGTGAAGAGGGGTGTTATAGTTTACAGAGTGACTTGGACAAGTTGCAGAGCTGGGCCGAGAGGTGGCAAATGGAGTTTAATGTGGAAAAGTGTGAGGTAATGCACTTTGGCAGGAACAATAAATGTGTAGAGTATAGGGCTAATGGTAGGGCTCTTAATAGTGTTGAGGAACAGAAGGATCTTGGTGTATGTGTCAATAGATCCCTGAAAGTAGGCAGTCAAGTGGATAAAGTTGTTAAGAAGGCATATGGAGTCTTAGCTTTTATTGGTAGGGGGATTGAATTTCGGAGCCGCAGCATCATGTTGCAACTGTACAAAACTCTAGTGCGGCCGCACTTGGAGTATTGTGTGCAGTTCTGGTCCCCACATTATAAGAAAGATGTGGAGGCATTGGAGAGGGTACAGAGGAGGTTTACCAGGATGTTGCCTGGTATGGAGGGCAGGTCTTATGAAGAGAGGCTGAGGGATTTGAGGTTGTTTTCGTTAGAAAGGAGGCGGCTAAGAGGGGACCTTATCGAAACATATAAGATGATTAGAGGTTTAGATAGGGTGGACAGTGATAGCCTTTTTCCTAGGATGGAGAAAGCTAGCACGAGGGGACACAGCTTTAAATTAAGGGGTATGAGTTATAGGACGGATATCAGAGGTAGGTTCTTTACTCAAAGAGTGATTAGGGAGTGGAATGCCCTGCCTGCAGCTGTCGTAGATGCGCCAAGTTTGGTGGCGTTTAAGAGGTTAGTTGATAAGTATATGGATGAGAAGGGAATGGTTTAGTTAGGAGGGGCATTGCTTTTTATTTTGGTCGGCACAACATCGAAGGCCGAAGGGCCTGTTCTGTGCTGTATTGTTCTATGTTCTATGTTCTATATGCAGCCATGGGGAGAACGTGCAGAATCTGCACGGTGACCCAAGTAAGGAATTGAACCCAAGTCCCTGACACTGAGGCAGCAGGGCTAACCACTGTGTCACTGTGCTGCTCTGTTTGTGGAATTCACCACCACAGGAAGTAGTTGAGGCCAAAACATTGCGTGATTTTAAGAAGAAATTAGATACAGCTCTTGGAGCTAATGGGATCAAGAGATATGGGGGAGAAGTGGAAGGGGGAAACAGGATATTGAATTTGATCAATAATTATGACAATGAATTGTGGAACATAGAATCATAGAAACCCTCCAGTGTAGAAGGAGGCTATTTGGTCCATTGAGTCTGCAATGACCACACTCCCACCCTGGCCCCATTTCTGTAACCCCACATATTTACCCCACTAATCTCTCTAACCTACACGTTCTAATGTACTAAGAGGCAATTTAGCATGACCAATGCATTTAACCTACACAATTTGGACTGTGGGAGGAAACCAGAGGATATGGAGGAAACCCTCGTAGACATGGGGAAAACACGCAGACTCCATATTGAGAGTCACCCAAGCTGGATATTGGACTCGCATCTCTGGAGCTATGTTAACTACTGTGCCACCGTGCAGCCACCAAGCAAGCATGGAGAGCCAAATGGTTTATTCCTGCTTTTAGTTTCTATGTTTCTGTAACTGCAAAATTGGTGTTTGTAGCATCCTGAGATGGTTCCTTTAAAAGTGGTGCTTTCCTGTGGTTAGTGTTTTAAAAAATGCATAGGTGTATATGGAGGACCCAGAATGAAACATTTGTATCAAAGGCCAGACAGCAGTGTTACCAAAACAACAAACAGGCTTTAGAATTATTTTGAATTCAGCCAATCGATTTAAATCAGGCAGTTGGATACTAGCAACCTGTTAGATTTAAATTTGATGGTTTTAGCAACCCTGGACCAATCATATTGGTAGGGGATGTTGATACGTCATCACAGGTATAAAAGAAGAGGCAGTGGGACAGTACGCAGAGAGCAACTGCCATTTGCCAGAGTTACAGCCTCATCTGTGTCTTAAGATAAAGCCTCATCTAGATAGTAGGTACCAAAGAAGACAGAAGTTCCAAACAAAAGAATCAACGGTGAAAGCCCAGAATATTTGGGAAGATGCCAAACCTGGTTGTAACTTAGAGAGTGAATAAAATTCTAGTTTTTGTTAATAAGTGGGAATTGTATTTATCTGAGCAGTGTTCCACTAGAGAGTGTTTTATTTGGGTTGTTGATAGATAAGCTAACCTGTTCATTGTTAGTTAGATAAATAAAGTGTTATTTGTTGACTTTTAAAAAATAAATCAAAAGTCTGTTTGTTGTCTTGGCAACACTGCTCCCTGGCTCTTCAATATAGATGTTTCATTTGGGACGCCATATGCATCTGCAATTTCTTAAACTCTTTAAGCTTAGAAAATGCACTATTTTTTTAAAGGGACTAGGCAATGCTTTCACCTGAGCATTCTACAATTCAACAAACACAATTTCTCATCACTATCTAATCAAGAATGCAGATGAACAGAGGGATCTGGGAATACAGTTACAGAATTCCCTAAAAGTGATGTCACAGGTGGATAGTGTTGTAAAGAGTGCTTTTGGTACATTGGCCTTTAGAGTATTGAATATAAAAGTTGGAGTGTTATGGTAAGGTTATAGAAGGCATTAGTGAGGCCAAATTTAGAGTATTATATGCATTTTTGGTCACCTAGTTACAAAAGGATGTAAATAAGGTTGAAAGAGTGCAGAGAAAGTTCACAAGGATGTTGCTGAGACTTGAGAAGCTGAGTTACAGAGAGAGATTGATTAGAACATAGAACAATACAGCACAAACAGGCCCTTCGGCCCACGAGTTGTGCTGATCACATCTACCAATCCACAGACCTATCTATAACCCCCTATCCTATTCTTTTCCATATACTCATCCAGAAGTCTCTTAAAAGACCACAGTGAGTTTGCCTCAACAACCTCCAACGGCAGTCGGTTCCATTCACTCACCACCCTCTGAGTGAAAAACCTACCCCTAACATCTCCTTTGTATTTGCTTCCCTGCACCTTAAATCTGTGTCCTCTCGTAGTGACCATTTCAGCTCGGGGAAATAGTCTCTGAGAGTCCAC
This sequence comes from Sphyrna mokarran, assembly GCA_024679065.1. Taxonomy (NCBI): domain Eukaryota; kingdom Metazoa; phylum Chordata; class Chondrichthyes; order Carcharhiniformes; family Carcharhinidae; genus Sphyrna; species Sphyrna mokarran. Next base: position 5,134,284 of record JAGIQG010000001.1, read on the forward strand.
CCTATCTATTCCTGTCAACATTTTATAAACCTCTATCAGGTCGCCTCTCAACCTACGTCTCTCCAGTGAGAAGAGTCCCAGCTCCCTCAACCTATCTTCATAAGGCCTGCCTCCCAATCCAGCAGCATCCTTGTAAATCTCCTCTGAACCCTCTCAATAGCCTCTACATCCTTCCTATAATGAGGCGACCAGAACTGCGCACAATACTCCAACTGGGGTCTAACAAGAGTCTTATAGAGCTGCATCATTACCTCCTGACTCCTAAACTCTATTCCTCGATTAATGAAGGCCAGTACACCGTACGCCTTCTTGACCACTTCCTCCACCTGCGAGGCCGATTTAAGAGTCCTATGGACCCTGACCCCGAGATCCTTCTGCTCTACAACACAGCTAAGACTCCTACCCCTTATATTGTACTCCTTCATCCCATTATTCCTACCAAAATGGACCACTACACATTTATCTGCATTGAAGTCCATCTGCCACTTCTCCGCCCAGTCTTGCATCCTGTCTATGTCCCGCTGCAACTTTTGGCATCCCTCCAGACCATCCACAACACCACCAATCTTTGTATCGTCGGCGAACTTGCTAACCCATCCCTCCACTTCCTCATCCAGGTCATTTATGAAAATGACAAACAGCAGGGGTCCCAGAACAGATCCCTGGGCACTCCACTGGTTACCGACCTCCATGCAGAACAAGACCCATCCACAACCACTCTCTGCCTTCTGCCGGCAAGCCAATTCTGGATCCACAAGGCCAAAGCCCTTTGGATCCCATGCCCTCTCATCTTCTCCAGAAGTCTTGCATGTGGGACCTTATCAAATGCCTTACTAAAGTCCATGTACACTACGTCCACCGCCTTCCTTCGTCAATGTGTTCAGTCACATTTTCGAAGAGCTCAACCAGGCTCGTGAGGCATGACCTGCCCTTAACAAAACCATGCTGACTATTTCTAATCAGTCCAAACTTCGCCAAATGTTCATATATCTTATCCCTCAGAAGCCTGTCCATCAGCTTACCAACTAGGTAGGTTAGGACTTTACTCCCTGAGCGTAGAAGAGGGGAGATTTGATAGAGGTGTTTAAGATTTTTTTGGGTGTAGATAGTGAATGCAAGCAGGCTTTTTCCAGTGAGACTAGGGGAGAAAAAAAACTAGAGGGCATGGGTTAAGGGTGAAAGGAGAAAAGTTTAAAGCGAATATTAGGTGGTGGGGGGCTTCTTCACGCAGAGTGATGGGTGTGTGGAATGAGCTGCCGGATAAAGTGATAAATGTGGGGTCACTTTTAACATTTAAGAAAAACTTGGACAGTTTCATGGATGAGAGGGGTATCGAGGTCAGTGGGACTAGGCAAAAAATGGTTCGGCACAGACAAGAAGGGCCAAAAGGCCTGTTTCTGAGCTGTAATTTTCTATGGTTAATATTACAATCTAATCACTATATAATATAATCAGTGAGCCCACTTCCATCACTTTCTGATGCAGAGTCCCACAACTCTGAGAGAAAATGTCTCCTCATCTCTGTCCTATAAGGGCAACTCCTAATTTTAAAGCAATGCCCTCTCGGTCTAGACTCACTCACAAGAAGTATCCTTCCCACATCCATCTTGTCAAGACTATTTAGGATCTTATAGACTTCAGAATGGCTGAATGGTGAGGGTAATTGTCAAACATGCTAAATAGCAGGATGAGGCTAGTGGTGTCTCATGTAGATTTGTGTTGGTCTCAATTATTCACCTTCTAAATTGTGAAAAGCTAGAAATGGTGGAAGTCCATGGAGATTTGAGAGTCTTGCTACATAGATTGTAAAAATGTTATGAAGAGGAAACAGAAAATTAGTCTAAAAGATCCATGAAAGTTTTCCATCACACTCTCAACGTGTTTTCAACAAGATTTAAGCACATTTACTCTCAGGACCCTCTGCTCCTATAACCTGTATAGAATTATATCCTTTTTTTTATCTTTCCATGTTATTTCTATCAACTCTGACGAGGGGTCATCTATACTCAAAATGTTGTTTCTAATCTCTCCCCACAAATGTTAAAGAACAAAGAACGATACAAGCTTGCCCAATCGTGTTTCCTATCTCAACCAAATGCCTTTATCCCACTATTCCCCATCTGTTCATGTGTCTATGCCAATAATTGTTAAATGTCATTAATATACCTGCCTCAACAGCCTTACTTGGCATTGCATTCCAGGGTCCCACTATCTGCTCTGGGAAGAAGCTTCCAAATATTCATCCTATCTATATTCCTTGTAATTTTATAAACTTTTATTACGTCTCTCTTCAAACTCTATCTTTCCAGGGAGAACAATCCCAGTTTATTCAGACCCCCTTATAGCTAATACCCAACCATACCAGGCAACATCCTGGTAAATCTTTTCTGTACTCTCTCCAAAGCCTCCATATCCTTCTGGTAGTGTGGTGAACAGAATTGGCCAAATGTGGCCTAATCAACGTTTTATACAACTGTAACATAATTTGCCAACTTGTGTATTCGATGCTTCATCTGATGAAGGCAAGCATGCCATGTATTTTCTTCACCACCTAGCCACTGCCACCATGCCACTATATTACAGTGGTGCCAGTATTGACCCCTGTGGAATGCCATTATTTAGTGCTCAATTCAGAAAAATACCTTCACTAAAGTCAGTTAGACAACATGCACAGCCCTTCCCTTGTTAATCATTTTTTGTCACCTTCTCCAAGAACGCAGTTAGATAAGTGAGACATGATACAAAACCATACTGTTTGTCACTAACAGTAACATTCAGTTCCAAAATGTGTATAGATCCTACCTCTAAGAAACTTTCACTATCACTAATGTCAAGCTCACTGGGTATAATTAACCGGGTTACCCTTGTTACCCTTCTTAAATAACAAGACAACATTGGCTGTCCCCCAATCCTCTGCCACCTCACCAGTGGCCAATGAGGAAACAAAGATTTCTATTGGTGGCCCAGCAATTTCATTTCTTGTTTCCCTCAGTAATCTAGGATGGATGCCACCTGGCCCTGGGTATTTGTCTACCATAAAGCATTTTAATTCACCTGATACTTCCTCCCTTGTAATGATGATTTATTGTAAAGAAGTTCCCCCTCTCCAAGACACCATCAAGTGACGTGTCCCTCTCCTTTGTAAATACTGATGCAAATTATTCATTAAGGATCTCACCCACTTCCATTGGTTCTATACATAATTTTCCTCTTTTGTCCTTGAGTGGGCCAACTCTTTCTCTAGCTGCCTTCTTGGCCCTTATTCATGTTCTCAGTCGTACTGAGATTTTCCAGAATTTTCTGCTTTTGTTTCAGATTCCAGCATCTTCTGTACTTTGCTTTTATATTTATGTCCCTCACTGACCTTGTGTCTCTCTCAGTACAGGTATGCCTGTCTCTCTCAGTACAGATGTGCCTGTATCTCACTATCCCTGCATATCTCTCAGTACAGGTGTGCCTGTCACTCACTGACTCTGCGTCTTTCTCAGTACAGGTATACTGGGCAGATAGATGGCAGATGGAATTCAATCCTGATAAATGCAAGGAGATGCATTTCAGCAGAAAGAATTTAGGGGGGAGGTATATGATAAAGGGTAGACCTATTAAAAATGTAGAAATGCAGAGGGACCTGGGGGTGCAGGTACACGAGTCTTTGAAGGTGGCAGAGCAGGTGGAGAAGGTTGTGAGGAAAGCATATGATATGCTAGCCTTTATAGGAAGGAGTATAGAGTACAAGAGCTGGCCTTTAATTTTGCAGTTGTATAAAACGTTGGTTAGACCTCATTTGGAATACTGTGTCCAGTTCTGGTCGCCTTACTACCAGAAGGACGTGGAGACTCTGGAGAGAGTGCAGAGGAAGTTTACCAGGATGCTGCCTGGTATGGAAGGTCTAAGTTACGAGGACAGGTTAGGCAAATTGGGGCTGTTTTCCTTAGAAAGGCATAGTCTTAGAGGAGATCTAATAGAGGTGTATAAGATTATGAGGAGTATAGATAAACGGGGTTAAGCTTTTTCTCGGATGGACTCGAATAGCACAAGGGGTCACGGGCTTAGGGTGAGGGGGTAAGGTATAATTTGGATGCTAGAGGGAGTTTTTTCACACAGAGGGTGGTGGGGGTAAGGAATGCGCTGCCAAGTAAAGTGGTGGAGGCAGGCACTCTGGAGTTATTTAAGAAATACTTAGATGGGCACATGAACAGAATGGAAATGGAGGGGTATAGAAAACTGATTTAAAATAGGGATCATGAGCCTTGGGAGTCCCTGGGAAGTGTGAAAATAGATGATGATATTGATGTACTTGTTTTTATCCTACAGGTGCTTTGGTCCACCTTGTTGTCTAACGAGGGGCATACACGCGATGGGTCGTGAGAGGGCTGCTCTGGGATTTTTTTTCGAGAGTATCCTAGTGTTTCACATCGTTAGTGTACGCTTGACCTGGACCATTTGATGGTCAACACGACAGCTCAGTGACTATCGCTGTGCTGTGCAGATACATGGATTTGGGCCTGTGTCTGTGGGAGTTTGCGCATTCTCCCCGTGCTTGCGTGGGTTTCCTCCCACATCCCAAAGATGTGCTCTTAGGCTGATTGGCAGAACAAATTCTCCCTAAATTGTCTCTCAAATTTGGTTCCAATGCATAGATCTACAAATATAGACAGGGATCATGGGTAGAAGTGGGAACATCGGAGTGGTGGTGTGGGCTCGTTGGGCCGAAGGGCCTGAATCCCATGCTGTTTTGTTCTTTGTGTGCCTGTCACTCACTCACTCACCCTGTGTCTCTCTCAGTACAGCTGTACCTGTCACTCACTCACCCTGCATCTCTCTCAGTATACGTGTGCCTCTCTCTAAGTACAGGTGTACCTGTCACTCACTCACCCTGCGTCTCTCTCAGTAAAGGTGTACCTGTCACTCACTCATACTGCGTGTCTCTCAGCACAGATGTGTCTGTCACCTGCATGTCTCTCAGTATAGGTGTACCTGTCGCTCACTCACCCTGTGTCTCTCTCAGTATAGGTGTGTCTGTCACTCACTCATCCTGCGTGTCTCTCAGTATAGGTGTACCTGTCACTCACTCACCCTGCGTCTCTCTCAGTATAGGTGTACCTGTCACTCACTCATACTGCGTGTCTCTCAGCACATGTGTCTGTCACTCGCTCACCCTGCATGTCTCTCAGTATAGGTGTACCTGTCACTCACTCACCCTGTGCCTCCCTCAGTATAGGTGTACCTGTCACTCACTCACCCTGCATCTGTCTCAGTACAGGTGTGTCTGTCACTCACTCATCCTGCGTGTCTCTCAGTATAGGTGTGTCTGTCACTCACTCATACCCTGCGTCTGTCTCAGTATAGGTGTACCTGTCACTCACCCTGCGTCTCTCTCAGTATAGGTGTACCTGTCACTCACTCATACTGCGTGTCTCTCAGCACATGTGTCTGTCACTCGCTCACCCTGCATGTCTCTCAGTATAGGTGTACCTGTCACTCACTCACCCTGTGCCTCCCTCAGTATAGGTGTACCTGTCACTCACTCACCCTGCGTCTGTCTCAGTACAGGTGTGTCTGTCACTCACTCACCCTGCGTGTCTCTCAGTATAGGTGTGTCTGTCACTCACTCACCCTGCGGCTCCCTCAGTATAGGTGTACCTGTCACTCACTCACCCTGCGTCTGTCTCAGTATAGGTGTGTCTGTCACTCACTCACCCTGCGTCTGTCTCAGTATAGGTGTGTGTGTCACTCACTCACCCTGTCTGTCACTCATAGATACTGAAGGTTTTTCCCAGGTTATGTGGAATCAGTTATGAGATATGTGAATGTAGTTAACCATGGGTTTCACTGAGGCATTTCATTAGTAAAGTTGCAGATACAACCCAAATGTCAATTTGACAGTCCTTGATCTTACTAAATACATTGTGCTTTTGGGTTTTTGAGGCAGCCTATTGCATTTTATTTTAAACAGATGCCAAGCTGAGGAGAGAACCTACCTCCGTGGTGGAACCAGAATCCAAGCGGATGAAATTAGGAGGACCAGCCTTAGCTGAGTTTAAAATGCCGCCCTATAAACCCAGCAATCCTATCGGTGAGTCCAGCATCATTCTGCAAATGCAGCTTTTACCTTGGTTTGTACCAACATTTTTGATAAAATGTACTTTTTTCAGTGAATTTTGAATGTGCAGAGCTATGTAGAAGAGCACCAGTGAGTGATGTGAATAAGTTCTCCCCTTGGTTAATGGTCTCTCTTTCGCTTTCTCCCTTTTCTGTCACTGTCTGTTTGTTTCTGTCTGTCCTGCTGTCTGTTTCTATCACTAGACATTGTTGTTTCAGCTGTGAAATTGGAACTTGGAACCCTTAGCACCAACTCCTTAAAATTCTCAACGTAAGGCCTGAAGGCTTAGAGTGGGAATTAGAGTCAGAGAGGTTTATAGCATGGAAACAGGCCCTTTGGCCCAACTTGTCCATGCCACTCTTTTTTAAATCCCTAAGCTAATCCCAATTGTCTGCATTTGGCCCATATCCCTTAAGCCTATCTTACCCATGTAATTATCGAAATGCTTTTTGGTGTAGGTAAAATAATATCTCAAAGACTGTTAGTGGTCAAAATACAGTGGTTTTTATTACAAAGCTTTGGAAGAAACTAGGCTGTGTTTAGGGAGGTCATACTAAGGTTGCTGGTGCCACAAATGTGTGGGCTGTGACTTGAATCACTGCGGATAGGATCCTGGGGATTTTGAGAAGGTAGGTGTATGTGAGGCATAGTTTAGGTGTTGATCAGGTTAGATTAATTAAATGTTGCATTGTGGATCCTTCTGTCAAGAATTTCAAAACGCTACTGACGTTTGTTCCAACTCTGCAGGTGTTGAATTTATTGTTCCAAAGACTGGTTACTTCTGTCAGATTTGTTCTCTGTTCTACACAAATGAAGACACCGCTAAGGTGACTCACTGTGGCACTGTGTTACACTACAAGAATATGGAGGTAAGACTTTCACCTCAGTCCTATTATTGTACGTAGTATTCCACTCCAGCACCCGCTCCTAAAATAACTGCAATATCATAACCAGAACTGTTTGCTGACCTCACACACCATATATTGTGTCAGTATATATTGTGTGAGGTTGGTGTAGGATGGAGTGGATTCTGTTTGGTTTAACTGCTGAAGTAAGCACTAATTGGATCGTGGCTGAGAGAAAGTAGGTCTTTCCCTTGCTTACTGTGAGATAATGACATGTCCCCTCTAGAGCTGTCGATGGCATTCAAGAGCTCAGAGTATTGGGAATTGCAGTCCCGAGCTCTGTCACTGTGTGTTGGGGGGTACTGTATTTTGAGGAATTGCAGTCCCGAGCTGTGTCACTGTGTGTTGGGGGGTACTGTATTTTGAGGAATTGCAGTCCCGAGCTCTGTCACTGTGTGTTGGGGGGTACTGTATTTTGAGGAATTGCAGTCCCGAGCTGTGTCACTGTGTATTGGGGGGTACTGTATTTTGAGGAATTGCAGTCCCGAGCTGTGTCACTGTGTGTTGGGGGGTACTGTATTTTGAGGCTCGAATTCTTTTGCGGCCATCGATTCTAGTGAAGTGAATTAGTCCATAGGTGAACTTTTATATGTTCATGGTATTTGGGTGTCACTGGCTACGCCAGTATTTATTACCCATTCCTAATTTCCCTTGAGAAGGTGGTGGTGGTGAGCTGCCATCTTGAACCGCTGCAGCCCAGTAGGTAAAATACTTTTAGGGAGTTCCAGAATTTTGACCCACCAAAAAAACAAAGTACAGCACAGGCCCTTCAGCCCTCCAAGCCTGCATCCATCATGATGCCTGACTGAACCGCCATATCACATACGGAATCCATTCCCATCCTACTCATGTAGTTGTCTACTTGTCTAAATACTGCTATCGTACCCATTCCCACCACCTTCCCTAGCAGCATTCCAGACACTCACCACCCTCTGTAAAAAAAAAAAAATTTGTCTCGCACATCTCCTTTAGACTTTCCCCCATGCGCCTTAAACCTATATCCCCTAGCACTTCACTGTTCTACCCTAGGAAAGAACATCTGACTACCCACTCTGCCCATACCTTTCAATCTTGTAAACCTCTATCAGGTCACTCCTTAACCTCTGTCATTCCAGTGAGAGCAAACCAAGTTTATCCAACTTCTCCTCATAGCTAATACCCAGGCAACATCCTGGTAAGTTTCTGTACCCTCTTCAAAGCCTTCACATCCTTCTGATAGTGTGGCAACCGGAATTGAACACTATATTCCAGCTGTGGCCCAACTAAGGTTCTGTAAAGCTGCAGCATGACTCAGTGCCTCAGCCGATGAAAGCGAGCATGCTGTATGCCTCTTTGATTGCCTTCTCCATCTGCATTGTCACTTTAAGTGATCAATTATGAAGGACTGGGGATATATTTACAAGTCAGCGTGGTATTGTTGGAACAATGGATTGTTCCATTGGAGCAGCACGGAGAGGCAGCGATTTGGGAGAGCGAGAAGTTCGATTGTTAAGTAGCTTTTTAACTTTTCTCTTTGTTTAAAACAGCGAGCGGGAGTAGTTTTTGCCGTTTTTATTTTAACTAACTTGTAACCGGAAGTCGTCACTAGGAGGCTGCCGGTAGTTGTAGTTTTTCTCTCTGACTCTATAAATTGGTCCAGAGAGGAAACCCGATACTCTACATAGGTAGAGTATCCCACCCTCCCCCCTCCTCTAACCTAATAATAATAGTGTGTGTGTAGTTTTTTTTTCTCTCCTGCAAATTAAAGTAACAGGGATGGCAGTGCAGGTAGTACATTGCACCTCCTGCGGTATGTATGAGGTGAGGGACACCAGTAGTGTTCCTGCTGATTATACCTGCAGGAAGTGTGCACATTTGCAGCTCCTTGAGGATCGTGTTAAGGAGCTGGCGCTGGAATTAGAGGAGCTCAGGGTAATTCGAGAGGTTGAGGAGGATATAGGCAGGAGTAACAAAGAGATTGTAACTCCTATAAGTGGTAATTGGGTAACTATTAGGAGGAGGGGTAAGAAGCAATCGGGGAGACAATCCCCTGGGGCTGTTCCCCTCCAAAATAAATTTTCTGTCTTGGAGGCTACAGTTGAGGAAGAATCAACTGTAGCTGACCAAAGGGAGCAGGTCTCTGGGGGTGAGCCTGCTGAGAATGCTCAGGTGGGTGGGGGGAATAAGAGATTAGGCCTAGTTATAGGAGACTCCATAGTTAGTGGGACAGATAGGAGGGTAAATAGTAATAATCAGGACTCAGGGCTGGTGTGTTGCCTCCCAGGGGCTGGGGTCCAGGATGTTGCAGATCGGGTTTTTAGGATTCTTAAGGGTGAGGGGAGTCAGCCCCAAGTCCTTGTTCATGTGGGGACACATGATGTAGGTAGGACAAGGGAAGGGGATATTAAACAGAAATTTATGGAGTTAGGGTGGAAGCTTAGGTCCATAACAGGCAGAGTGGTTATCTCTGGACTCTTGCCTGTGGCAAGAGATAGTTTAGAGATGAACAGAGAAAGGGATAGTTTGAACTCATGGCTGCGTGGATGGTGCAGGAGGGAGGGGTTCAGGTTCCTTAACAATTGGGACTCATCCTGGGATAGGTGGGACCTCTTCAAGAGAGATGGTCTACACCTGAACCAGAGGGGGACTAATATCTTGGGGGGAAAATTTGCTAAGGCTATGATGGGGGCTTTAAACTGATTCGGGGGGGGGGTGGGATCCTAAGTAGTTGGGGTGCCGAGAGGGATGAGAGTAAGGGGGTTATAGAGGAGAGTTGTAAAACACAGCGGCGTACTGGTGGGGTGGGGCATGGTTTGAGATGCGTATACTTTAATGCAAGGAGTATTCGCAATAAGGGGGAGGAACTTGCAGCTTGGATCAGTACCTGGAACTTCGATGTTGTGGCCATTTCAGAGACTTGGGTAGAGCAGGGACAGGAATGGATGTTGCAGGTTCCGGGGTACTAATGCTTTAGTCGGAGTAGAGAAGGGGGTAGAAGGGGGGGAGGAGTGGCGTTACTGGTCAAAGATTGTATCACGGTGATCGAAAAGAAGTTTGATGAGGACTTGTCTGTTGAGGTAGTATGGGCTGAGATTAGAAACAGGAGAGGAGAGGTCACCCTGTTGGGAGTCTTTTATAGACCTCCTAAAAGTTCTAGAGAGGTTGAGGAAAGGATTGCGAAGTCAATTCTGGTCAGGAGTGAAAGTAATACGGTAATTGTTATGGGGGACTTTAACTTTACTAATATTGATTGGAATAGCTATAGCTCTAGCTCGTTAAAGGGGTCAGTTTTCGTACAAAGCGTGCAGGAAGGTTTTTTTGACTCAGTATGTAGATAGGCCAACTAGAGGTGAGGCTACATTGGATTGGTGCTGGGCAATGAGCCAGACCAGGTGTTAGGCTTGGAAGTTGGTGAACATTTTGGTGATAGTGACCACAATTCGGTTACGTTCACATTAGTGATGGACAGGGATAGGCATGAAGCTGGGGGCAGTAGTTATAGCTGGGGGAAGGGGAATTATGAGGCCATCAGGAGAGAATTAGGGTGCATAGATTGGACTAGGGAACTACAGGGACTGGGAACATCTGGAATGTGGTGCTTATTCAAGGAGCAGCTGCTGCGAGTCCTTGATAAGTATGTCCCTGTCAGGAAGGGAGGAAATGGACGAGTAAGAGAGCCTTGGTGTACGAAAAGAGTTGATTTGCTGGTTAAGAAGAAAAAGGAGGCTTATGTCAGGATGAGGCTTGAAGGCTCAGGTAGTGCAATGGATAGCTATAGATTAGCTAGGAAGGAGGTAAAAAGTGAATTGAGGAGAGCTAAGAGGGGACACGATAAGATGTTGGCTGATAGGATTAAGGAGAATCCTAAAGCTTTCTTTCGATATGTTAAGAATAGAAGATTGGTTAGGGCAAGATTAGGGCCAGTCATAGAAAGCAGTGGGAAGTTGTGCGTGGAGCCTGAAGAGATTGGTGAGGCACTGAATAAATATTTCTCTTCGGTATTCACGCAGAGTGCTGGAAATGTAGCTGTGGAGAGCACTGAGGTACAGGGTTGCACATTGGGGAGTATTGTAGTAGATAGGGAGGATGTGTTAGAAATTCTCGAGGGTTTGAAGTTGGATAAGTCCCCTGGGCCGGACGGGATTTACCCTAGGCTTCTCTGGGAGGCAAGAGAGGAGATTGCAGAGCCTCTGGCTCTGATCTTCAGGTCCTCGTTGGTTACGGGTGTGGTTCCGGAGGACTGGAGGATGGCGAATGTGGTCCCATTGTTTAAGAAGGGGAAGATAGACCTTCCTGGGAATTATAGGCCAGTGAGTCTTACTTCTGTGGTGGGCAAGGTATTGGAGAGAATTATTAGGGATAGGATTTATAGTTATTTAGAGAGAAATGAATTGATTGGGATAGTCAGCATGGTTTCGTGAAGGGTAGGTCATGCCTTACTAACCTCATTGAGTTTTTTGAGAAAGTGACCAGAGAAGTGGATGGGGGTAAGGCGGTTGATGTAGTATATATGGACTTTAGTAAGGCGTTTGATAAGGTGGCCCATGGAAGACTTCTCCAGAAAATGCAGATGTGTGGAATAGAGGGTGATTTAGCTAATTGGATTAGGAATTGGCTGGCAGATAGAAGACAGAGGGTGGTGGTTGATGGGAGATATTCATCGTGGAGTTCGGTGACGAGTGGTGTGCCTCAGGGGTCTGTTTTGGGGCCCCTGCTGTTTGTAATTTTTATAAATGATCTGGATGAGGTATTGAGGGATGGATCAGTAAATTTGCAGATGATACTAAAGTTGGTGGTGTGGTAGATAGTGAAGAGGGGTGGTTTAGTTTACAGAGTGACTTGGACAAGTTGCAGAGCTGGGCCGAGAGGTGGCAAATGGAGTTTAATGTGGAAAAGTGTGAGGTAATGCACTTTGGCAGGAACAATAAGTGTGTAGAGTATAGGCTAATGGTAGGGCTCTTAATAGTGTTGAGGAACAGAAGGATCTTGGTGTATGTGTCAATAGATCCCTGAAAGTAGGCAGTCAAGTGGATAACGTTGTTAAGAAGGCATATGGAGTCTTAGCTTTTATTGGCAGGGGGATTGAATTTAGGAGCCGCAGCATCATGTTGCAACTGTACAAAACTCTAGTGCGGCCGCACTTGGAGTATTGTGTGCAGTTCTGGTCCCAACATTATAAGAAAGATGTGGAGGCATTGGAGAGGGTACAGAGGAGGTTTACCAGGATGTTGCCTGGTATGGAGGGCAGGTCCTATGAAGAGAGGTTGAAGGATTTGAGGTTGTTTTCGTTATAAAGGAGGCGGCTAAGAGGGGATCTTATTGAAGCATATAAGATGATTAGAGGTTTAGATAGGGTGGACAGTGATGGCCTTTTTCCTAGGATGGAGAAAGCAAGCACGAGGGGACACAGCTTTAAATTAAGGGGTATGAGTTATAGGACGGATATCAGAGGTAGGTTCTTTACTCAAAGAGTGAGTAGGGAGTGGAATGCCCTGCCTGCAGCTGTTGTAGATGCGCCAAGTTTGGTGGCTTTTAAGAGGTTAATTGATAAGTATATGGAAGAGAAGGGAATGGTTTAGTTTGGAGGGGCATTGCTTTTTATTTTGGTCGGCACAACATCGAAGGCCGAAGGGCCTGTTCTGTGCTGTATTGTTCTATGTTCTATGTTCTATGTATGTGGCTTGGAGAGGAACTTCCAGGTGGTCTGTTCTCAGGTATCTGCTGCCCTTGCCCTTGGGGTAGATTCATGGGGTTGGAAGGTGCTATCTAAAGAGCTTTGATGAGATGTTACAGTCTATCTTGTAGATTGTACACATGGCTGTCACTTTGGTGATGAACGGAGTGGATGTTTGTAGATAAGATGTCAGTCAGGCAGGTTGCTTTGTCCCGGATGATGCCAAGCTTCTTGAATTTGTTGGAGCTACACTCGTCCAGCCCAGTGGTAGTATTCTATCAGACTCCCAACTTGTGAGTGGTGAACAGGCTTTCAGGGAGTCACCACAGGATTCCTAGCTTCTGACCTGCTCTTGTTGCCACTGTATTTATATGTATAACCCAGTTCAGTTTCTAGGTGGCACAGTGGTTAGCACTACTACCTCTCAGCACCAGGGACACAGGTTCAATTCCAGTCTTACTGGATGTGTGAAGATCATTCTCCCCATGTCTCCGACAGTTGAAAGATGTACAGATTACGTGGATTAGCCATGCTAAATCGATCTTAGTGTCAGGGTGAATTAGCAGGGTAAATGTGTGGGATTGTAGGAATGGGGACAGGGTGGGATTACGGGAATGGGGACAGGGTGGGATTACGGGAATGGGGACAGGGTGGGATTACGGGAATGGGGACAGGGTGGGATTACGGGAATGGGGATAGGGTGGGATTGTGGTCAGTACAGGCTCAAAGAGCCAGAGTGCCTCTTGTACTATAGGGATTCTATGATGCTTTAATAGTAACCCCCAGAATGATGATCTTAGAGGATAGAGCCAAGGAGATGATTAGATTCTCTCTTGTTGGAGATGGTGATTGCCTGTCATTTAAGTACCAAGTAACATTTGATCCACACATCAGCTCAAGTCTGAATGTTATCCACATCCATGGATTTGGACTATTTTGGTATCTGACGTGGTGCTGAACATTGTGCAGTCATCAGCAATCATCCCCACTTCTGACCTTGTAATAGAAGGAGGTGAAGGCAGCTGAAGAAGGTTAGGCCTAGGACTCTCCTCTGAGGAACTGCTGTATGTGCCCTGGGACTGAGATGATTGATCTTCAACCACCACAACAATCTTCCTTTCCTGCTGGGTATAACTCCAGTCAGTGGAGCGTTTTTCCTGATTTCCACTGCTGAATGTGATAGAATGCCAAAGAGGCAAAGTAAGACCATATGTAAGAAATGTCCCTGATAATATTCAACAGCTTCACTAACGTCTGTGCAGGAAATATGCACTCAACATGAGGTTTTTGTATTAATTTTCAGAAATATGTGACACAGCGACAAGAGGAGCTTCGAAAGCAGCAGGAACGCATGGCCAAGCAGGATAAGTGACGTGAGCCATACTCACCCAGCACTATCTTTAGTCAAGTCTATTTTGGGTCCAAGTGTTCCCTTTCTCTTATTTTACCAGTTAGCTAGGCGGTTACAACATTGTACAAATGATCTTTCCACAGCTGTAACGATTATGGAAACTGTTGTTTTTGAGTTAGTGTTGTCTTGTGTTTCTACACGAATTGTTGTAACAATTAGCGATTCCGTTATCATTCAATTAAACGTGATTATGTTCCAGAGAAGTGTTTGTTTTAAATTCCTTCCCCCTCTGTGTGTAAATTATGTAGACATGTGTGTGTATAATTATATATGTGGCCCTGTGGTCTCAGCTATGAAGGGAAGCTGGTTAGGATCGGGTGTATTTTCCTCAGAGCAGAGAGGGCTGAGGGGGAACCTGATTGAGTTGTACAAAATTCTGAGATATAGACAGGGTAGATAGAAAGAAACCTTTCCCTTAGTGGAGGAGTCAGTAACCAGGGGGAATAAATTTAAGCTGGGGAAAGTGATTTAGAGAGGATTTGAAGTATTTAGATGAGCACTTCAGTTGGAGAGTTGGGCGGAGAGATGGCAGATGGAGTTTAATTCTGGACAAATGTGAGGTAATGCATTTTGGAAGGTCTAATAGAGAGAGGAACTATACAATAAATGACAGAACCCTTAAGAGTATTGATTAGCAAAGGGATCTGGGTGTGCAGGTACACAGATCACTGAAAGTAGTAACACAAGTGGAGAAGGTAGTAAGAAGACACACGGCATGCTTGCCTTCATTATCTGGGATATTGAGTTTAAAAATTGGTAAATCATGTTGCAGCTTTATAGAACCTTAGTTAGGCTGTACTTAGAAATAGTATTCAATTCTGGTTGCCACACTACCAGATGGATGTGGAAGCGTTGGAGAGGGTACAGAAAAGATTTACCAGGATGATGCCTGGTATGGAGGGCATTAGCTATGAGGAAAGATTGGAGAAACTTGGTTTGTTCTCACTGGAATGGTGGAGGTTGAGGGGAGACCTGATATAAGTCTACAAGATAATGAGAGGCATGGACAGAGTGGATAGTCAGAAGCTTTTTCCCAGGGTGGAAGAGTCAATTACTGGGAGCACAGGTTTAAGATGTGAGAGTCAAGGTTTAAAGGAGATCATGAGGCAGATTTTTTTTACACAGGGAGTGATGGGTGCCTGGAACTTGTTGTGGGGAGAGGTAGTGGAAGTGGATATGGTAGTGACTTTTAGAGGGCATCATGAGAAACACCTGAATAGGATGGGACTTAGAGGGATATGGTCCCCAGAAGGGTAGGGGGTTTTAATTCAGTCAGGCAGCATGGTCAGACTTGAATGGCCTCTTCTTTGATCACTTAAAATGTCATAGCACACAAGGCTACAGTCCAAATACTGGGAAAGGAGATTAGAATACATACGTATTAAATGGCCAGCATGGGCACAATGGGCTGAAGGGTTGCTTTCTGTTTTGCAAAACTCTTGACAGTAATCAATGTCTGGCCATGTACAGTGCAACTGTACAGATCAGGCTTGTAGAACATGCAGCCCATGAGAAACTGTTCAAAATGCCATGGACAGTAAATGAAGTTGAAGATTTTGCAAAGGGTTGCACCTGTAATCACAGGCCACTTATCTCCCACATTGCTGCCAATGCGTCAATACCAGTGGCAGTGAGAGTGAGGATTGGTTAGCCCCAGGGAAGGGCGGTATGTCTTGGACACCAGGGGAAAAGGTGCGCGTGGGGCCCCGGGGGAGAAGGTGAATGCCACCGAATAGTCTCAAGTCTTGTACGGTGTTACAGTTTGAACAGTGTCTGGCCATGTAATGTGACTGCAGACATCTGATCTTATAACTAAAACCTTCATTCTGGCAACTTGCTGGTTAATCTCCTTTCATCCTCTAAATGACTCTCGAGACATCTTTCCAAAAGTGGATAAAATTGTTAGAGCCAATGTCTAACCAGAATTTTATGAAGATGCAACATTAAACTCTGATTTTCTGCTTTGCATTTTGTAAACCTCTTCTCTCTCTGAGAGTCTGTCTGCTGAGTTTCAAAGATTTATTCACGTGAATCCCAGGTCCTTGTTCCTGTACACAATTTAGAACTGTGCCATTCTGTCCATTTTAGGGGAATAGTGCATTTATCTACATTTCACTGGCTGATGTTAGAGAAGGATGTTAACAATAAGGCTTTGTGGATGGCTTGTATTGGTTAATGGTGACCAAAGAGGTGCCTAGTGTCGATGTTATGGTGAGGAATGGGTCCAAGGTGACTGGCGAAAATAGTTTAATTAAAATAGCATCTGATGATGTGCTCATAGAATCTCTACAGTGGAGAAGGGGAGGCCATTCAGCCCATCAAGTCTGCATCAACTTGCTGAAAGAGCATCTTGCTCAGACCCTATCCGTGTATCCCCACAAACTTACCTCGCTAATCCCAACCTACACATCTGGGATACTTACAAGCAATTTAGCATGGCCAATCCACCCAACCTGCACATCTTTGTACTGTGGGAGGAAATCAGAGCACCAGGGGAAACACATGCAGACACGAGGAGAATGTGCAGACTCCGCACAGGTAGACACCCAAGCTGGGAATCAAACCCGGGTCCTTGGAGCTTTGAGGCAGCAGTACTAATCACTATGTCACTGTGCTGTGTTGATGGCTCATCCAGTTGAGAAGAGTAATGGGCTCACTGTCTTTCCTCCTCTTCTTGCTCCGTGTGCCTATTGGATCATACCAGAATGATAGGGAGTGGGATAACTTGATCTTCGGTTTGGACATAGCTTAGCACAACATCGAGGGCTGAAGGGCCTGTACTGTTCTGTGTTCAGTTCCAGAAATGGTTTCAAGATACCAGGTGGCAGTGACTGATGGCAATGTTGTGGAAGACACAGCAGACCTCTGCAAATTTGGAGAGATTCTGATATACTGGAGAACGCACCTAGGATGATTGAACCAGTGGAACAGTCACTGGGATGTCTATTGTGTGCTGCAGTGTTTCTTTGTATGCAAGCTGTCTTTGTGTGATAGGATCAGAATAGTGGGGGTTCATCAAGACGGATGGACACAGTAAGGAATCTTAACATCAGGTTAAAATCCAACAGTATTTGGTAGCACGAGCTTTTGGAGCACTGCTCCTTCATCAGGTGAGTGAAGAGTTGTATTCACAAACAGGGCGTATATTGACACAACTCAATTACAAAGTAATGGTTGGAATGCAAATCTTAACAGGCAATCAAGTATTTACAGAGTGTTTACAAAATCTTCCTAATTGTCCTGGCTGGAGACAATTCACACTTCTTTAACCTGTGATTATTACCCTCTCCCTCCCCTTCCCTCCCACTCGCATTGTTTGCACCTGTAGTTTCAGACTCCCCTACTTTTCGGAAAAGATGACTATCTAACTGATCTGCATCCCTCATTATTTTATAGATCTCTATAAGATCACTCCTCAGCCTTCTACACTCCAGAGGAAAAAGTCCAAGTCTATCCAGCCTCTCCTTATAACTCAAAGCATGAAGTCCTGATGACATCCTAGTAAATTTTTTCTCTATTCTTTCTAGTTTAATAATACACTTTCTATAATAGGATGACCAGAACTGTACCAAGTATTCCAAGTGTGGAATGTCTGTGGTACCTGCATGCTTACTTTCAGTGATTAATCTTGCAGGATTCTATCGACTGTGGAACAGTTCCTGCAGATTGGACAGTAGTGAATGTTACTCCAATGTTCAAAAAGGGAGGCAGAGAGAAAACTGGGAATTATAGACTTGTAGAATTACAGGCTTAACATCAGTATTTTGATAGACTAAACCAGGGCAGGGCTTACTCAGTAAGGTGTTGGGGAGAGTTACATTACCAATGTCTTGTGCAACTTTAACGTGACGTTCCGACTTCTGTATTCAATATATCTGACCTATCAAACCAAGCTGAATGTCTTTTTCACCACTCTGTCCACCTATGACTCCACAGGGCATTAGTGAGGCCACACCTGGAGTATTGTGGGCAGATTTGGTGTCCTTATCTGAGAAAGGATGTCCTCTCTATAGCAAAGGTTACCAGGCTGATTGCTGGGATGGCAGGTCTGTCATATGAGGAGATACTAAGTCAGTTAGGATTATATTCACTGGAGTTTAGAGTGAGAGGGAATCTCATAGGAAGTTATAAAATTCTAACAGAGTTAGACAGGGTAGATTCAGAAAGAATTGGGGGGAGGAGGGGGGAGTGAAAAATGAGGGAGTCCAAGACTAGGGGGTAAATCTTTCAGAACTGAGGTGAGGAGAAATTTCACCCAAAGGGTGGTGAATGTGTGGAATTCATTCCCACAGAATGTCACTGAGGCCAAAATACAACTCTTGGGGGCTGAAGGGGGGAAAAGGGAGAATCAGCCATGATCAAAATGAATGACAACAGGCTCAAGTCAAAGGGTCTACTCCTGCTTTTAGTTTCTATGTAGAGAGTCAATGGTAATTGGGGCAGGGAGTGGCTTTTTGGAGTCTTACCTTTCAGTAAGGAAGATGGTTGTGGTGATTGGAAGTCACTTATCTCACCTCCAGGACATCCTCACGTCAGTATCCTCAGGCCTAGCATCAATGACCTTCCTTCCAACGAAAGGCCAGAAGTGGGGATATTCAGCACTAATTGCACCATGTTTAGGGGGAGGTGACAGCCTAGTGCTATTATCACTAATTATTAATCCAGGAACTCAGCTGATGTTCTGAGGACCCAGGTTCGAATCCCGTCATAGCAGATGGTGGAACTGGAAGTCAATTAAAAAAAATCTGGAGTTAAGGATCTACTGAGTGACTATGAAACCATTATCAATTGTTGGAAAAACCAATCTGGGTTGTCCTTTAGGGAAGGAAATCTATGTCCTTACCTGGTTTGGCCTACGTGTGCCTCCAGAACCAGAGCAACATGATTGACTCTCAATTGCCTTCTGCTAACTAGGAATGGGCAATAAATGCTGGCCCAGCCAGCAACACCCATGTCTCACAAATAATTTTAAAAAAATGTTTAGTATCGTTCATGAGTCCTCAAATACTAAAGCAGATCATGTTCAAATGCAGCAAGACCTGGGCAAATCCAGACTTGGGCTGACACGTAGCAAGCAACATTTGCTCTTCACAAGTGCCAGACAACACACTCTCAAATGAGAGAGGATCCAGCCATTACCCCTTGACATTCACTGGCATTACCATTGCTGAATCCTCCCCTATCAATATTCTGGGGATTACTATTGACCAGAAGCTGAACTAGACTAGCCTTATAACATACTGTGGCTACCAGAGCAGGTCAAAGGCTAGGCATCCTGTAGCAAGTAGCTCAACTCCTGACTCCCCAAAACCTGTGTAGAAGGCACATCAGGTGTGGAATAGAACACTCTCCAGTTGCTTGGAATGAGGCCAGCTCCAACAACACTTTAGAAGCTTAACACCATGCAGGACAAAGCAATCCACTTGACTGCTATCCCTTCCACAAACATTCAGTCCTTCCACCAACGTTCAGTGGTAGCATGGACGATAGACAGGATGCTCTGCAGGAATTCTTCAAGGCTCCTTCGACAACACCTTCCCAACCTATGACCACTTGAAGGAAGGATAAAAACAGCAGCTGCCTGGGAACAACACCACCTGCAGTTTCTCCTTCAAGTCACTCACCTTCCTGACTTGGAAATATATCTCCTTCACTGGCACTGGCACTCACTCCCTCACAGGGATGCAGAGGTTGCAGAATCCCCTCCATGGCAACTAAAGAGGGACAAAAGAATGCTGGCCTAGCCACTAATGTCTATAATCCCACAAAATGAATTTAAAAGAGATTGTATAAATGCTGCCAATAATTTAAGATTTTTGATAGCATGGAATTGGAGATTTTTTTAATGACCCACTTTCTCTATTACTTTGCTGTCAGTCACAAGTGAGCCATTTCAGTCCATGTGCTTTATGCCCCGTGACCATCTGCTAAGAACAGCACAGGAACAGGCCCTTCTACCCACCAAGTCTGTACCAACACACACTTAAATATTTTCTTGCCTCCACATGGTCTGTATTCCTCTATTCCCTGCCTATTCATGTATCTATCCAGGTGCCACGAACACCTATGGAATCTGCTTCCAGCACTTTCTCCAGCAGCACGTTCTATATCTGCTGTGAAATACTTCCCCCTCTCATTTTCAACCTTATACCCCTGCATAATTGACCCTTTCACACTGAGGAAACGACTCTGACTATCCACTCTCTCCAAGCCCCTCACAATCTTGTAAACCTCTATCAGGTTCCCCCCCACGTCTTCTGATACTCCAATGAAAACAATCCAAATTTGTTCAGAGCCCATAACCTCCAAATCAAGCAACATCCTTCCGGTAGTGTGGCGACTAGAATTATACAGAGTCCTGCAAAGGCAGCATAACCAAAGCCTTAAGCCTTATACAGCTGCAACATGATTTTCCAATTCCTCTAAATGCTCTGACTGATGAAGGCCAGCATACTGTACACCTTGTTACTTTCAGGGAACTGTGGACCTGCACACCTAGATCCCTCTATGCTAATATTTCTAAGGGCTCTACCAATTCTCTCCATTTATTTGAAACAGAAGCATTTATTCATATGTACAGTACATCAAACACAGCAGCTGTAAGAATTATCAAAATCTTTATTAAATAAATCTTTATTTACATGACAGTGGATTTGACAGTAAGGATGCATTTTCTAGGACTGAGCTCTGAGACACACACTGGCTCCTTCACTGCCAGCAGACCTTCCTGCCTAATACGTGGTTTGTGATCTTCTGGAAAGAAATCAGAGTGGAAGAGTATTAGCCAAAGGTATAAACCTGAATCCAGAGACGATTTTTGACACAAAGCAGAAATTGCAGCTCAAAAATGAGAGACAACTTCAAACACACAGCCAGTGTTGGCAGGCAGAGAGAATCATCCTGAGTGAGATTCAGCCCAAATGAGAATATTTGGGAATTTGGATCAAAATGGGAGTTTGCTTCTGAGGGGAAAGAAGTGCTCTTTTACATTTCAGGAAGTGGTCTTCTGGAGACAAGCTGAGTTATTTGGCAACTATTTCAGCAGCAATGAGGGAAATAATCATAATATCACAAAAACCTCGAAGGTTGAAACGTGGTAGGTTTGAGAGTACTCAGTACAAGGTGTAACGTGGAAAACTTACATCTTGAATACGAGAAAGGTAGGGCCTAATATAGACAGACAAGTAACATGTATGTAAATAACCCAGAGTAAAATCAAGTTAATCGAAGAGAAGGAAAGTTAGACGAGGAATGGCAGCTCTGTGAAATGGAAAGTGTGTAATATGTGCAAAGTCATGGATGTCCAAAATGACCACATATGCAGGGAGTATCACTAGCTGCAAGTACTGGAGGCACAGTGACGCACTGCGAGGTTCAGAGAAGGCAGAGAAGGAATGGGTGACCACCAGGCAAATTCAGTGCAGGAGCCTCCTGCTCCCTTTAGAAGCTCGTTCCTCAGAGGAGTCATAGTCAGGTTTGTAGCATCACAAATGTTGTGACTGTACAGGAGGGGGAGGAAAAAGTGGGAAAGAGCAATGGGGATAGAACAAAGAACAAAACAGCACGGGAAACAGGCCCTTCGGCCCAACGAGCCCGCGCCACCACCCCGATGTTCCCACTTCTACCCGCGATCCCTGTCAATGTTTATAGATCTATGGATTAAAAACCAAATTTGAGACAATTTAGGGAGAATTTGTTTTGCCAATTAGCCTAAGAGCACATCTTTGGGATGTGGGAGGAAACCAGAGCTCCCGGAGAAAACCCACACAAGCACAGGGAGAATGCACAAACTCCCACAGACACAGGCCCAAATCCATGTATCTGCACAGCACAGCGATAGTCACTGCGCTGTCGTGTTGCCCATCAGATGGTCCAGGTCAAGCGTACACTAACGATGTGAAGCACTAGGATACTCTCGAAAAAGATCCAAGAGCAGTCCTCTCACGACCCATCGCGTGTATGCCCCTCGTTAGACAACAAGGTGGACCAAAGCACCTGTAGGATAAAAACAAGTACATCAATATCATCATCTATTTACACACTTCCCAGGGACTCCCAAGGCTCATGATCCCTATTTTAAATCAGTTTTCTATACCCCTCCATTCCCATTCTGTTCATGTGCCCATCTAAGTATTTCTTAAATAACTCCAGAGTACCTGCCTCCACCACTTACTTGGCAGCGCATTCCATACCCCCACCACCCTCTGTGTGAAAAAACTCCCTCTAGCATCCAAATTATACCTTACCCCCCTCACCCTAAGCCCGTGACCCCTCGTGCTATTTGAGTCCATCCTAGGAAAAAGCTTAACCCTGTTTACTCTATCTATACCCCTCATAATCTTGTACACCTCTATTAGATCTCCTCTAAGTCTACGTCTTTCTAAGGAAAACAGTCCCAATTTGCCTAATCTCTCCTCGTAACTCAGACCTTCCATACCAGGCAGCATCCTGGTAAACCTCCTCTGCACTCTTTCCCATTCCTATAAAGGCTAACATACTATATGCTTTCTTCACAACCTTCACTTGCTCTGCCACCTTCAGAGACTTGTTCACCTGCACCCCCAGGTCCCTCTGCGTTTCTATACTCTTAATAGGTCTACCCTTTATCATATACCTCCCCCCTACATTCTTTCTCCCGAAATGCATCACCTCACATTTATCAGGATTGAATTCCATCTGCCATCTATCTGCCCAAGCTACCAGCCTATCTATGTCCTGCTGCATCGCCTGACAATGCTCCTCACTATCCGCAAGTCCAGCCATCTTTGTATTGTCTGCAAACTTGCTGATCACTCCACTTACTCCCTCTTCCAAGTCATTTATATATATTACAAATAGAAGAGGTCCCAGTACCGAGCCCTGTGGCACACCACTAGTGACCGACCTCAGCTAGAGAAACAGCCTTCCACTATTACTCTCTGTCTCCTATTACCAAGCCAGTTACTTATCCATCTAGCTACCTGTCCTTGTATCCCATTTGCCTTGACCTTCTCAACTAACCTCCCATGAGGGACTTTGTCAAACGCCTTACTAAAATCCATATAGACGACATCAACGGCTCGCCCTTCGTCCACCGTTTTCGTCACCTCCTCAAAAAATTCTACCAGATTTGTAAGGCACGACCTCCCCTTAACAAATCCATGCTGCGTGTCCCTAATCAGATCGCAACGCTCTAAGTGCCTATACATCCTATCTCTAAGAATCCCCTCCAACAGCTTCCCTACCACTGACGTCAAACTCACCGGCCTATAATTTCCAGGGTTATCCCTACTACCCTTTTTAAACAACGGTACAACATTAGCTATTCTCCAGTCCTCTGGGACCTCACCTGTGTCCAAGGAAGAGACAAAGATTTGCGTAAGAGGCCCAGCAATTTCACCTCGCACCTCTTTAAGCAGTCTGGGATAAATGCAATCAGGCTCCGGAGATTTATCAGTTTTAATGCTACCTAGAAGCTCTAACACTTCCTCCCTCGGTATGGATATTTCCCTCAACTGGTCCACAGCTCCCTCAGAGACAGGAGCTGTCAACAAGCCCCTCTCCTTCGTGAATACCGACGCAAAGTATTCATTCAGGATCTCTGCCATTCCCTCGGGCTCTAAGCACAGTTTCCCTCCTCTGTCCCTAAGAGGTCCCATTTTTCCTCTAACCACCCTTTTATTCCTAACATAGGAGTAAAAAGCCTTTGGGTTTTTCTTAATCCTATCCACCAAAATCATTTCATGCCCCCTTTTTGCCCTTCTAACTCCCTGTTTGAGCTCCCTCCTACTCTCTCTATATTCCTTCAATGCTGTCTCCGTTCCCAGCTGCTTCGACCTATCATATGCTTCTCTTTTCTTCCTAACCAAGTCCTCAATATCCCTAGTAATCCACGGCTCTCTAATCCTACCTTTCCCATCTTTCCTCTTAGCCTGCACATATCTTTCTTGCAACATTTTCAGTATTCCCTTGAAAGAGTCCCACATGCCTAGCGTGGACTTACCCTCGAACAACCGTTCCCAATCAGTTTCCATAAGTTCCTGCCTAATCCGACCATAGTTAGCCTTCCTCCAATTCAGCACCCTGCCCCTAGGGCAACAAGCATCCTTTTCCATCTGTATCCTAAAGTAGACAGAATTGTGGTCACTGTTAGCCACATGTTCCCCTACTACAACATCAACCACCTGCCCTGGCTCATTACTCAGAGCTAAATCCAATATAGCCCCTTCTCTAGTCAGGCCAGCCACATACTGCTCCAACGATCCTTCCAGTACACATTTTACAAATTCCTGCCCATCCAAACCCCCAGCTCTAGGTACTTTCCAGTCCACCCTAGGGAGATTAAAATCTCCCACTATAACGACTCTGTTCTTTCTGCACCTATCCAAAATGTCTTTACGTATGCCTTCTTCAACTGCCCATGGGCCGTTGGGTGGCCTATAATACACCTCTAGCATAGTAATTCCCCCTTTCTATTCCTCAACTCCACACACAGCGACTCCACTCCTAACTCCTCTGTATTGTCCTCCCTCTGCACCACCGTGATGCTCTTCCTAACTAACAACACCACTCCCCCACCTCTTCTGGACCCTCCTCTGTCACGCCTGAAACACTTATACCCAGGAATGTTCAGTTGCCACTGCTCCCCTTCCTTTAACCACGTCTGTGTCACTGCAACCACATCCAAGTTCCTTGCAAACATTAAGGCCCTAAGTTCATCCGTTTTTCCCGTTACGCTCCTCGCATTGAAACAGACACACTCCAGACCTCCAAGCCCACTCGGAACCTCCTTCTCCCTGGTGTATCTCTTCTCGTCCAAGCTTACTCTATCTCCCATCTCGCTCTCTACCAAGCTATCAGTCTCATCCCCTCCCTCCCTCCATATTAGTTTAAATGCTGCTGAAACACTCCAGCTAACCTCCCAGCTAAGATATTCACACCCTTCCCATTCAAGTGTTCCCCATCCCTTCTATACAGGTGCCCTTCTTTCACAAAGACTTCTCAGTTATCCACAAATACGAAACCCTCTTCCCTACACCAGTCCTTCAACCACGCATTCAGCTGTAGGATCTCATTTCTCCTGGCTCCGCTATTACCCGCACCTGGAAGCAGCCTTGAGATCGCCACCCTGGAGGCCCTGTTCTTCAGCCTACCCCACAACTCCCTGAACTGCCTTCTTATATCCTCCCTGCTCTTCCTTCCTACATCATTCTCTCCTACGTGAATAATCACATCCGCCTGGGTCCCCTCACCCTTCAAAATGCCCTCTACCCTGTCTGACACATTTTGCACCCCTGCTCCAAGGAGGCAAACTACCATCCTGGAGTCCTGCCTTGGACCACAGAAGCGCCTATCTATTCCTTTAACCCTCCCATCCCCCACCACTATCTCCCTTCTAGCCCCTTTTCTCCCATTTGAGGTATTTTGGTCCTCGTGCCTTGCCTTTTTTAACCCTCCGCCCTCGATATTTTGAGGGGGCTGCCACCGGGGGAGTCTTTGGACTGTCTCCCCTCTCCTTTTTCCCCTTCCTGACAGTAATCCACCTGGAAGGGATATATTAGTTACAGGAAGACAGACGTTCTTATAGCCAGAGACATCACTCCAGGGCGCTGTGTTACCTTCCTTGTGCCAGGGTTAATGCAGAACATTCTTCTGGGAGAGAACAGCCAGAGATTGTTGGCCTGATCATTACCAAAGACTTAGGCAGGAAGTGGGATAGGGTCCTGAAATCAGCATTTATGGAGCTAGACAAAAAATTAACAAACAGGGTCTCAATCTCTCAACTACTCCCAGTGCCACATATGAGTGAGTGCAGGAATAGGAGGATAAGGCAGTGTTTCCCAAACATTTCCAGCCACAGAACCCTTTGTTTTGACCTTCCATGAGTTCTGAAGAAAGTCCGGGGAAACAATTTTGTTTTATTGTGTGATTTAATTTTTCATTGTGTGTGTAATAATTAAGTACAAACATACAAAAGTAAACTTAAAACATATTTCTACATCTTCTATGTGTACATTTGGTCAGATTGGTGGGAAAAAAACTACAGCTTAACAATAGGCTTCCTCTAAAACAGAAATGATCCACAGTCATGATAAAAGGTTAGGTAAACAAATCTGCCCCTGAATGAAAAAGGAGATAGAGATTAAGATAAGGAAGGAAAAGTGTGCTTATAGTAGCTGTCAGGTAGAAAATACAGGTGAGAACCAAGTGCGGCACGGTGACAACTTTTCACAACATACTTTAATGATTGGGAGGAAGGAAGTGAAGGCACTGTTGCTGAGTTTGCAGATGATACAAAGATATACAGAGGGTCAGGTAGTAATGAGGAAGCAGGGGGACTTGGATAGGTTAGGAGAGTGGGCAAAGAAGTCACAGATGGAATACAAGGTGGAAAAGTGTGAGGTTGTGCACTTTGGAAGGAGGAATGGAGGCAGAGAGTCCACTAAATGAGAAAATGGTTAGGAAATCAGAACAAAGAACAACATTCAGCCCAACAAGCTCTCAACACCATTTTAACATTGTGAATGGCCTCTTCTATCTATGATCTTTGTCTACGCCTATTGGACTTCACAATAAAGCAATTATAAACAGATTGAGGGAAGACTAATTTAGGGACAATGTGTTAACACCAATCAGCCTAAGAGCACATTTTTGGGGTGTGGGAGGAAACCGGAGCACTCGGTGAAAACCCACACAAGCACAGGGAGAATGTGCAAACTCCCACAGACACCGACAAATCCACGTATCTGCACAGCAAACAGTGATAGTCACTGAGCTGTCGTGTTGCCCATTAGGTGGTTCAGTAGCACAAAGGGACTTGCAAGTTATTGTTGAAGATTCTGTAAAGGTAAACATGTAGGTTCAGTCAGCAGTTAGGAAGGTAATACAATGTTAGCATTCATATGGAGAGGGCCAGAATACAAGTATTTCTGAGACTGTATAAGCCTCTGGTCAGACCCCATTTGGAATATTTTTGGGTCCCGTATCTAAGGAAGGATGTGCTGGTCTTGAAAGTCCACAGGAGGTTCACAGGAATGATCCCTGGAATGAAGAGCTTGTCGTTTGAGGAATGGTTGAGGACTCTGGATCTTCACTGGTGTTTAGAAGGATGGGACAGGGGGTGGATATTATTGAACTTACAGGATACTGCAAGGCCTGGTTAGAGCAGATGTGGAGAGAGTGTTACCACTAGGAGGAAAAACTAGAACCAGAGGCTGCAACCTCAGACTAAAGGGACGATCCTTTAAAACAGAAGTGAAGAGGAATTTCTTCAGCCAGGGATTGGTGAATCTGTGAAACTCTTTGCCGCAGAAGACTGTGGAGGCCGGGTCATTGAGTGTCTTTAAGACAGAGATAGATAAGTTCTTGATTAGTAAGGGAAACAGGGGTTATGGGGAAAGTCAAGAGAATGGGGATGAGAAAAATATCAGCCATGATTGAATGGCAAAGTAGACTCAATGAGCCAAGTCGCAAAATTCCGCTCCTATGTCATATGGTCTTTTAGCACAGTGGTTAGCACTGCTGCCTCACAGTACCAGGGACCCGGGTTCAATTCCCAGCTTGGGTCACTGTGTGTGGAGTTTGAATGTTCTCCTTGCATGGGTTTCCTCATAGGATGATATTGATGTACTTGTTTTTATCCTACAGGTGCTTTGGTCCACCTTGTTGTCTAACAAGGTGCATACACGCGATGGGTCGTGAGAGGGCTGCTCTTGGATCTTTTTCAAGAGTATCCTACTGCTTCACATCGTTAGTGTACGCTTGACCTGGACCATTTGATGGGCAACACGACAGCTCAGTGACTATAGCTGTGCTGTGCAGATACATGGATTTGGGCCTGTGTCTGTGGGAGTTTGCGCATTCTCCCCGTGCTTGTGTGGGTTTTCTCCGGGTGCTCTGGTTTCCTCCCACATCCCCAAAGATGTGCTCTTAGGCTAATTGGCAAAACAAATTCTCCCTAAATTGTCTCAAATTTGGTTTTTAATCCATGGATCTGTGGACATGGATCACAGGTAGAGGTGGAAGCATCAGGGTGGCGGTGCGGGCTCATTGGGCCGAAGGACCTGTTTCCCGTGCTGTTTTGTTCTTTGATGCTCTGATTTCCTCCCACAGTCCGAAATTGAAGCTGGTTCGGTGCATTGGCTATGCTAAATTCTCCCTCAGTACCTGAAAAGGCACTGGAGTGTTGCAACTGGAGGATTTTCGCAGTAACCTCATTGACACTAATAAATAAACTTTAGACTTAAAGGAATAGGGAAAGTTCAGAGCGGAGATAAAATGCTCATTGGAGAAGACAAGAGGGATTGTGGGAAAAGACTGGCATCCCACATAAAGAGGTCTCCCAAAATCTTTTATAAGTATATATAAATATATAAATATATATATATATATATATATATACAGGAAAAGAGTAGAATAAGGAAAAGTAAGGCTAATAGGGATTTACAAGGTATTTTCCACATGGAGGCTGGAGGCCTGACTGGAGTATTAGACTGAATACTTCGCATCTATCTTTACCAAGAAGGTAGATGCTACCCAGGACAGTTCTAAGGAAAGAATTTCCTTGTCTGAGTTTAAAATTGATAAGCAGGAAGTGTTGAATAGACTGTAGGTACTGAAAATTGATAGAGCCCCAGGACCAGATGGATCTATCCAAGGATATTGAAGGACGTGAGAATGGAAATGCAGTGCTGGCCATAATCTTCCAGCCTACTCTGGGCTCAGGGGACTGGAAAATTGTAAATGTTACATTCTTGTTCAACAAGGATATTCTCAGCAATTACAGTCCAGTCAGTTTAATATCAGTGGTCAGCAAGGTTCCAGAAACAATTATTCTGATCAATTAGTCGTCACATGGAAAAACGAAGGTTGATTTGGAAGAGACAGCATGGAGTTCTAAAAGCAAATTAAGTTTAACTAATTTGCTGGAGTTTTTTGAGGAGGTAACAGGAAGGGTTGATGAGGGTAATGGTGTTGATGTGATATACGTGGACTTTCAGAAAGCATTTGATACTGTGCCACGCAACAGACTTGAGGAAAGTTATAACTCAGGATAAAAGTGGCAATAGCAACGTGGATACAAAATTGTTTGAATAATAGGAAGCAGAAAGTAATGGTTAATGGGTATTTTTCAGGCTGGAGGAAGGATTGTAGTAGAGTTCCTCAGGAGTCGGTATTGAGACTTTGGCTTTTTCTGATCTGTATTAACGCTCTACATCTTGGTGCAGGGGACAATTTCAAAGTTTGCAGACGATATAAAACTTGTTAGTGTTGTAAACTGTGAGGAGAACAGTATAGACTTTCTAAAGGACAGAGGCAAGTTGGTGGGGTGGACAGAAAGGTGGTAGATGAAGTTCAATGTGAAGAAGTTGGAGGTGGTGCATTTCAGAAGAATATATAGAGAGACAACATAAAATAAGGAATAAGCTTTGAATGGAGTGCAGGAACAGAGGGAGCTGGGCATAATAGGTCCTGTAAAGAAAGCAGTTAATAAAGCTGAAGTATTCTTGGTTTTATTAACAGGAGTACAAAGTGCAGAAGTGAGGAGGTTACGCTGATGTATACAAGACACTAGTTAGACTTCAGTGGCAATAGTGTGTACAGCTGACAGTGCAATAGGAGGGATAATGGTTGCATTGGAGATAGTGCAGAAGGGGGTTAGAAGAATGGATGGTGCATGGTGGTGTGGTGAGTGGGGGTTGTTGCAGGACTGGTAAGCAGGGGGTGGGACCAGCAGGCTGGGGCCCCAGGGCACCAGACTGCCAATGGTACATGTTCTGAGCTGCAGGCCTGATAACTGAAGGTACAGCCACACTCAATCAGCTCCTGATTCCCGGATCTGGATACTCCTGGGAATGCTTCAGATGATAACCTAGCCCACGTGATGGTAGCAGTTCAGTTTTGAGACTGTGTCTACACAACTACAGAGAAACACCAATACCCATTGGGTCAATATTTTGGAATTTCCTCCTCAAGAGCACTGTTTGTAAGTTACCCATACCATACAGTGGATGAAGGCTCAGTAGCAATTTTGAAGGCAATTAGAGACGGGTAATAAATGCTGACATATAGCCAGCAACACGCACAAATAAAAAACCAAAACCTCACACACAGCATCATGTAGGTACATACACAAAAATGTACCCATTCACACTCAGCACCGTGTACCAGAATGATCCAACAGCACTGCTGGACTGTTGAACAACAGAACAGAGAAGGGGAACTATGCTTACAGCCTGAAGGAATGGGGGAGATCCTGAATGAATACTTTGCGTCGGTATTCACACGGGAGAGGGGCCTGATGTCTGATGCTGGCTTTGAGGACCCGTTAAAGGAAATAATCATTACGAGGGACGAAGTGTTGGGGCTTTTAGGTAGCATAAAGACTTATAAAGCTCTGGGGCCTGATGGTATTTATCCCAGGCTGCTAAGGGAGGTGAGAGATGACATGGCTGGGCCTCTGACGCAAATCTTTGTCTCTTCTTTGGACACAGGGGAGGTCCCAGAGGACTGGAGGATTGCAAATGTAGTACCGTTGTTTAAAAAGGGTCAGAGGGATAACCCAGGGAACTATAGGCGGGTGAGCTTGACTTCAGTTATAGGTAAGCTAATGGAGAGGATTCTCAGGGACAGGATGTATGAGCATCTGGAGCGCTGCGATCTGATCAGGGATACGCAGCACGGCTTCGTTAAGGGGAGGTTGTGCCTTACGAATCTAGTGGAATTTTTTGAAGAGGTGACAAAAACGGTTGATGAAGGACAAGCCGTTGATGTCGTCTATATGGATTTCAGTAAGGCGTTTGACAAGGTTCCTCATTGTAGGCTGATAGAAAAGGTGAAGGCGCATGGGATACAGGGCCAGGTATGTAGATGGGTTGAGAACTGGCTTGGGAGGAGGAGACAGCGGGTAGTAGTGGAAGGCTCTTTTCCAACTGGAGGTCTGTCACTAGTGGTGTGCCACAGGGCTCTGTACTAGGACCCCTTCTATTTGTGGTGTATATAAATGACTTGGAAGAGGGGGTAGGTGGTGTGATCAGCAGATTTGCTGATGACACTAAGATGATTGGATTGGCAGGTACTGAGGAGCAGTGCCAGGCAATACAACATGACGTAGATAGGCTGGTAGATTGGGCAGATAGATGGCAAATGGAATTTAATCCGGATAAATGCGAGGTGATGCATTTTGGCCGGAATAACGTAGAGGGGAGTTATAGGATAAAAGGTAAAACTATGTCTGATGTTGCAGGTGTATAGAACGTTGGTTAGGCCTCATCTGGAGTACTGCGTCCAGTTCTGGTCGCCGTACTACAGGAAGGATGTAGAGGCCCTGGAGAGAGTGCAGAGGAAATTTACCAGGATGCTGCCTGGTATGGAAGGGCTGTCTTACGAGGAAAGATTGAAAACACTGGGGTTGTTTTCCCTTGAAAGACGTCGGCTGAGAGGGGATCTATTAGAGGTATATAAGATTATGAGAGGTATAGATAGAGTAAATGGTGGTAAGATTTTTCCACCATTAGATTCGGATAGAACGAGGGGTCACGGCCTTAGGGTGAGGGGGGGCTATGTATAAGACTAATATTAGAGGGTATTTTTTCACACAAAGGGTAGTGGGGGTGTGGAATGCACTACCGAGTAAGGTGGTGGAAGCAGGCACGCTAGGGTTGTTTAAGGGTCTCTTGGACAGCCACATGAGCGGTCTGCAGATAGAGGGATATAGCAGGACTGTTTGAATATCGGGAGGACCAAATAGTAGTAGACTATCTTTTAGTTTCGTCTCGGGAATGTCTTAGTTTTGTTTTAGCATGTTTAATTAAGTCTTATTTGTTTCCGCAGGCAATTCGGTCCACCTTGTTGACCAACAAGGGGCATGCATGCAGCATGTCGTGCGAGAGCTGCTCTTGGAGGTTGCTTCAGGAGTTGCCTAGTGCTTCACGTCGTCAGTGTATGCTTAAACGGGACCATCTGATGGGCAACATGACAGCTCAGAGACTATCGCTGTTGCTGTGCTGACACATGGATTTGGGCCTGTGTCTGCGGGAGTTTGCGCGGGTTTCCTCCCACATCCCAAAAATGTGCTCTTAGGCTGATTGGGTAACAAATTGTCCCTATATTGGTCTCTATATGGGAATCTTCAACAATAGGCATAGCCTAAAGACAAGGATATGTCATTAAGACGTTAGGACGGCGGCGCGGGCTCGTTGGGCCGAAGGGCCTGTTTCCCGTGCTGTGTAGTTCTTTGTTCTTTGTTCACTCTTCCCCAGGTTAGAATGTGCATTGCTCCAGGCTGCTGAGTGAGGTCTTACCTGTTTGTACAGCTGAGCCTTCAGTCTGTTAGTCTGATACTCTGCTTTTCGCCTGTTCTCTTCTCGTTTCCTGATGACCTCAGGAAGCTGTTCGTACAGACTGCAAATGGACAGATAAAGGGATGTGAGTGAAATCCCACCACCCGACTCTCGTGGCTCCAGGACCATCAACAGTGAAGGAGACAATGCAGCCAGAGTTCACTCTGAACATTCCTACCATTGCTCCATTCTAGATCCCCAACGTCCTCTCCAGCTTACCCCAGAGACCCTCATCACCCCCTGGATATAGACCCCACCTGGACATCTCTCTGTCAGGTCACAAACAGCCTGATTTACTCAATGCAACCTCTGGTAACTTTGACCTGGTGTGATTTGAACTCAGGATGTGTCCCTGGTTGGTGAGGCAGTTTTGTGCACTGGATAAAAGGGGGAATCCTGAATGCCCTGCAGTGTTGTTTTAGAACCATACGAATATTGCAGCACAGAAAGAGGACATCTAATCAGTGTGTCTGTTTTGTGACACCAACAGGAGCACAGACAGCTCACCCTCGTCACCATCACATTCTGCCAGGGGCTCGATGGGGTGAACACACAGAACAATCCCAGGATGAGATCCAATAGGACTGAAATGAGGAGAAACCATTTCAGAGAGTTATTGAGATCGGAGGTCAGCAGGATCCCTTTCGTGGGGTGTGGGTGGGTTAGGCAGTTTCCCATCACCGCTTCAGGCTATTCCTAGGCAGTGCTAGGAAACATCACCAGCAGTGACTATCGCTGTGCTGTGCAGATACATGGATTTGGGCCTGTGTCTGTGGGAGTTTGCACATTCTCCCCGTGCTTGCGTGGGTTTTCTCCAGGAGCTCCGGTTTCCTCCCACATCCCAAAGATGTGCTCTTAGGATTAATTGGCAAAACAAATTCTCCCTAAATTGTCTGAAATTTGGTTTTTAATCCATAGATCTATAAACATAAACAGGGATCACGGGTAGAGGTGGGAACATCAGGGTGGCAGCGCGGGCTCGTTGGGCCAAAGGGCCTGTTTCCCGTGCTGTTTTGTTCTTTGAATAGCTGAAGGCTGGGATGGGTAGATTTTTGATCTCTAAGTTAGTTAAGGGATAGAGTCAGAGGTTTACAGCATGGAAACAGGCCCTTCAGCCCAACTTCTTCACAGCCCCCATCTGTTTTTTTTAAGCTAATCCCAATTGCCCACATTGGCCCATATCCCTCTATATACATAGTTACGTGGGTACAATCTAAATGGTTTCTAAAAGACAAAATTGTACCTGCCTCTACTACTGCCTTGGCAGCTTGTTCCAGACACTCACCACCCTTTTGTATCTCTCCCTCTCAACTTAAATCTTTAGTTTCAGACTTTATCTTTGGAAAAAGATATTGACTCTCTAGCTGATCTGTGCCCCTCTTTATTTTATAGACCTCTATAAGGTCACCCCTCAGCCTTCTACGCTCCAGAGAAAAAAAATCCCAGTCTATCCACCTTTCCTTATAACTCAAACCATCAAGTCCTGGTAACATCCCAGTAAATGGGAATATGAGGAACGACTGGCAAAACAGCGTTGGAAGCCAAAATTAGCCAGGAGTGCAACGAGTGGCAGTGGTGCAGATCAATGGGCTGTATGTTTGTCTACTCCTACTGCTGTGTATCTTCCCAGAATAACACTCACCGCTTGGATCTGTCAAACATCTCCCGCTTTGGGATCTTCCTCTTCAATAAAACGGCTTCAGCTGTAAGATAGAAGATAGGTGATACTGGCGGACAGACAAACTGTTAAACATGCCGAACTCTGACAATAAAACACACTAGGATTGGAAACAGTTCACACACAATTGAGTAATTTGAGGTTAAAGTACATTACTGGGTGAATAATCAGTAACCTTTGTGTGCTAATGGGTTAAATTTGATTTGATTCCTCAAAGGGGAAATTGGACTGGGGTTTTATTTCTTTTGTAATAAAGCTCTGTCTGGTAGAAGAAAAGTTTTAGTTGCTTTCTATCGAATTAGCCATTGGAGTTTTATATTACAAAGGTACAGGAAACCAGTGTCACTGGCAGGTCCATCCTGTCCCATGACCCATCCTGGATAGAGCCAGCCCACCTATATTGCTTGCTGTACTACTTCAAAGGGCAGTTACAAAGTGATATGAATGTGGGAGTCACACCTAGACTCAAAAGGGTAAAAGGATAACAGGTTTCACTACTAAACCAGCTGGCCACAAACATCAAGGTCATTTCTACTGATTAAATACCAGATTTCAAATGCAGGCCACAGGTTACTAGCTTAGAGATATAATTCAAACAACAAAACAGCACGGGAAACAGGCCCTTCGGCCCAATGAGCCCGCACCGCCACTTCGATGTTCCCACTTCTATCCGTGATCCCTGTCTATGTTTATAGATCTATGCATTGGAACCAAATTTGAGACAATTTAGGGAGAATTTGTTCTGTCAATTAGCCTAAGAGCACATCTTTGAGATGTGGGAGGAAACCGGAGCTCCCAGAGAAAACCCACACAAGCACAGGGAGAATGCACAAACTCCCACAGACACAGGCCCAAATCCATGTATCTGCACAGCACAGCAATAGTCACTGAGGTGTCGTGTTGCCCATCAAATGGTCCAGGTCAAGCGTACACTAATGATGTGAAGCACTAGGATACCCTTGGAAAAAAAATCCAAGAGCAGCCCTCTCACGACCCATCGCGTGTGTGCCCCTAGTTAGACAACAAGGTGGACCAAAGCACCTGTAGGATAAAAACAAGTACATCAATATCATCATCTATTTACACACTTCCCAGGGACTCCCAAGGCTCATGATCCTATTTTAAATCAGTTTTCTATACCCCTCCATTCCCATTCTGTTCATGTGCCAATCTAAGTATTTCTTAAATAACTCCAGAGTACCTGCCTCCACCACTTTACTTGGCAGCGCATTCCATACCCCCACCACCCTCTGTGTGAAAAAACTCCCTCTAGCATCCAAATTATACCTTACCCCCCTCACCCTAAGCCCGTGACCCCTTGTGCTATTTGAGTCCATCTTAGGAAAAAGCTTAACCCTGTTTATCTATCCCCTTCAAAATCTTGTACACCTCTATCAGATCTCCTCTAAGTCTACGTCTTTCTAAGGAAAACAGTCCCAATTTGCCTAATCTCTCCTTGTAACTCAGACCTTCCATACCAGGCAGCATCCTGGTAAACCTCCTCTGTACTCTCTCCAGAGTCTCCACATCCTTCCGGTAGTAAGGCGACCAGAACTGGACGCAGGATTCCAAATGAGGTCTAACCAACGTTTTATACAACTGCAACATTAAAGGCCAGCTCTTGTACTCTATACCCCTTCCTATAAAGGTTAGCATACTATATGCTTTCTTCACAACCTTCTCCACTCCTCTGCCACCTTCAGAGATTTGTGCACCTGCATCCCCAGGTCCCTCTGTGTTTCTATACTCTTAATAGGTCTACCCTTTATCATACACCTCCCCCCCACTACATTCTTTCTCCCGAAATGCATCACCTCACATTTATCAGGATTGAATTCCATCATTTGGAATACTGTGTCCAGTTCTGGTCGCCTTACTACTGGAAGGACGTGGAGACTCTGGAGAGAGTGCAGAGGAGGTTTACCAGGAATGCTGCCTGGTATGGAAGGTCTGAGTTACGAGGAGAGATTAGGCAAATTGGGACTGTTTTTCCTAGAAAGACGTAGACTTAGAGGAGATCTGATAGAGATGTACAAGATTTTGAAGGAGATAGATAGAGTAAACAGTGCTAAGCTTTTTCCTAGGATGGACTCAAATAGCACGAGGGGTCACGGGCTTTGGTGAGGAGGGTAAGGTATAATTTGGATGCTAGAGGGAGTTTTTTTCACACAGAGGGTGGTGGGGTATGGAATGCGCTGCCAAGTAAAGTGGTGGAGGCAGGTACTCTGGAGTTATTTAAGAAAATACTTAGATGGGCACATGAACAGAATGGGAATGGAGGGTATAGAAAACTGATTTAAAATAGGGATCATGAGCCTGGGAGTCCCTGGGTACAAGTCGTTGATGATGGATTGATACACTTGTTTTATTGTGTGCGCAGAACAGATACATAGACATAGACATAGAACAATACAGCACAGAACAGGGCCCTTCGGCCTTCGATGTTGTGCCGACCAAAATAAAAAGCAATGCCCCTCCTAACTAAACCATTCCCTTCTCATCCATATACTTATCAACTAACCTCTTAAACGCCACCAACTTGGCGCATCTACAACAGCTGCAGGCAGGGCATTCCACTCCCTAATCACTCTTTGAGTAAAGAACCTACCTCTGATATCCGTCCTATAACTCATACCCCTTAATTTAAAGTTGTGTCCCCTCGTGCTAGCTTTTTCCATCCTAGGAAAAAGGCTATCACTGTCCACCCTATCCAAACCTCTAAATCTTATATGCTTCAATAAATCCCCCTTAGCCGCCTCCTTTCTAACGAAAACAACCTCAAATCCTTCAACTCTCTTCATAGGACCTGCCCTCCATACCAGGCACATCCTAGTAAACCTCCTCTGTACCCTCTCCAATGCCTCCACATCTTTCTTATAATGTGGCGACCAGAACTGCACACAATACTCCAAGTGCGGCCGCACTAGAGTTTTGTACAGCTGCAACATGATGCTGCGGCTCCTAAATTCAATCCCCCTACCAATAAAAGCTAAGACTCCATAAGCCTTCTTAACAACTTTATCCACTTGACTGCCTACTTTCAGGGATCTATTGACACATACACCAAGATCCTTCTGTTCCTCAACACTATTAAGAGCCCTACCATTAGCCCTATACTCTACACATTTATTGTTCCTGCCAAAGTGCATTACCTCACACTTTTCCACATTAAACTCCATTTGCCACCTCTCGGCCCAGCTCTGCAACTTGTCCAAGTCACTCTGTAAACTAAAACACCCCTCTTCACTATCTACCACACCACCAACTTTAGTATCATCTGCAAATTTACTGATCCATCCCTCAATACCCTCATCCAGATCATTTATAAAAATTACAAACAGCAGGGGCCCCAAAACAGACCCCTGAGGCACACCACTCGTCACCGAACTCCACGATGAATATCTCCCATCAACCACCACCCTCTGTCTTCTATCTGCCAGCCAATTCTAATCCAATTAGCTAAATCACCCTCTATTCCACACATCTGCATTTTCTGTAGAAGTCTTCCATGGGCCACCTTATCAAAGCCTTACTAAAGTCCATATATACTACATCAACCGCCTTACCCCCATCCACCTCTCTGGTCACTTTCTCAAAAAACTCAATGAGGTTAGTAAGGCATGACCTACCCTTCACGAAACCATGCTGACTATCCCCAATCAATTCATTTCTCTCTAAATAACTATAAATCCTATCCCTAATAATTCTCTCCAATACCTTGCCCACAACAGAAGTAAGACTCACTGGCCTATAATTCCCAGGAAGGTCTCTCTTCCCCTTCTTAAACAATGGGACCACATTCGCATCCTCCAGTCCTCCGGAACCACACCCGTAACCAACGAGGACCTGAAGATCAGAGCCAGAGGCTCTGCAATCTCCTCTCTTGCCTCCCAGAGAATCCTAGGGTAAATCCCGTCCGGCCCAGGGGACTTATCCAACTTCAAACCCTCGAGAATTTCTAACACATCCTCCCTATCCACTACAATACTCCCCAATTTGCAACCCTGTACCTCAGTGCTCTCCATAGCTACATTTCCAGCACTCTGCGTGAATACCGAAGAGAAATATTTATTCAGTGCTCCCCGTGCTTGCATGGGTTTTCTCCAGGAGCTCTGGTTTCCTCCCACATCCCAAAGATGTGCTCTTAGGCTGATTGGCAGAACAAATTCTCCCTAAATTGTCTCAAATTTGGTTTTTAGTCCATAGATCTATAAACATGGACAGGGATCGCGGGTAGAAGTGGGAACATCAAGGTGGCAGCGCGTTCTCATTGGGCCGAAGGGCCCGTTTCTCATGCTGTTTTGTTCTTTGCCATCTATCTGCCCAAGCTACCAGCCTATGTCCTGCTGCATCGCCTGACAATGCTCCTCACTATCCGCAAGTCCAGCCATCTTCGTATCGTCTGCAAACTTGCTGATCACTCCACTTACTCCCTCTTCCAAGTCATTTATATATATTACAAATAGAAGAGGTCCCAGTATCGAGCCCTGCGGCACACCACTAGTGACCGACCTCCAGCTGGAAAAACACCCTTCCACTATTACTCTCTGTCTCCTATTACTAAGAACTCAGTAAGAATTTAGCAACACCAATTATTAATCCAACCGATTTATTTGATAGTAAATCCGCGAGCTTTCAACACTCTTGTGTCTTCCTCAGGCAAGTGCAGTGTTCTGGTCTGCAATAGCACACATCAGCACAGACAGTCACAGATTGCTGATTAGAATGCAAATCCTTACATCTAACCTTCTATTCAAGTGTTAAAGTGGCTAACAATGTGTGTGAAGGGAATCCTGAGCATTGGTTAGAGAATTGTGTGTTTTCTCCAGACAGCACAGTAAGTGAGGTTTTTTGCTAACCCAGGCAAGTTACAGGGGTTACAGATAGTGTGACATGAAGCTAAGATCCCTGTTAAGACCGTCCTCATATCATCCTATTACTAAGCCAGTTACTTATCCATCTAGCTACCTGTCCTTGTATTCCATTAGCCTTGACCTTCTCAACTAACCTCCCATGAGGGACTTTGTCAAACGCCTTACTGAAAAATTCACCACCAGACAGTGCGTGAATGGCATGTGGAATATCTGATGATACTGTTAGGAGTGGGTGGGTTACACAAGGTGAGAAATCCCATTATTAGTGTGAATACCGTTTCTGTGTGGTACATGAGGTATAATATGGTATCATCTGCACGTTTGTACTTACCACGCTGACAGCCCTGCCTATTTCTGGAGCCGTTCTCTCTGGGCTGGTTAAAAAGTTTCTCTCTCTCACTCTGCAGGATGCTCTGTATCTTCCTCTCTTCGATCAGTAACTCCAAGCGCCTCACCCGCTGTCGGGAATGGGAAATGAAATCTGGTCGGTTCATGTGCAAGGCCTCCTGTCAAACAATAAAGCAGATATCTGTGGGTGTCGTTCTGGATCGAGCCACACACACTGGTTCAATCCTGATTTCAGAGAGGGTCGCAGAGTGCACAGTTTCCTCTGAAGATTCACTGCTGGGATACAGCACTGTTCAGTCATGCTGCTATTATCCATGGAGGATATCAGCTCAGCAGATTTAGCAGATTTATTTCCCCCTGGCTTACAGAGAGATTCTCTGGTATACACAAGGACCCCATCCCCACATCAGCACTCCCTTCCTGCTTATCCTATCACTGCCCCTTCCCCTGCCACCAGGCCCCTCCCACTACCAGCCCTCTCCCCCAGCCACTGGCCCCTCCCACCACCGTTGCCCCTTTCCCGGCCGCTCGCCAGAACCTCCTCCCCACCATTAATGTTGGACCTTCACTGACTGGAAGAATTTGGTTAGACAGCAGTAACATTTCAGTTTGAACCTCTGAGTGGATCTTCCGGACAGCCTGGTCTCCGGATAACGGGTCTCCCATTTAAGGCTGCGATGAGAGATTTCTTGATGATGAATCTTGGGCGTTCACTACCCAAGCGGGTTGTGGCTGGCCAGTCAGTCAGCACATTCAGAGTTGAGATTGACAGAATGTTTCAGGAATGAAGGGAATCGAGAAAAGATTTCAGAACAAGCTTAAGGGCCTTGAAAGTTAACTCCTACTCCTAACATTAAAGTTAACTCCTAACGTAAACCCTTCGATCCTGTTCTGCTGTTCATTAAAAATCATACCTGTCCATCTACACCAATGGTTCCCAGCTCCAACTTACGTCACGCTCCAGTTTTTATACTGAGGCCTGTCTCAAACTGAGCTGCTCTCAAGCAAAAACCTTTTATCGCCAAAACCTCCTGAAAATACATCAAGCCACCATTCACTGCAACTTTCATTATCATAGAATCGAATCCTACAGTATAGAAGGAGGCCATTCAGCCCATCGAGTCTGCACTGACCATAATCCTACCCCATGCATTTACCTTAGCTCGCCTCCCGACACGGAGTCAATTTATCACGGCCAATGCACCTAACCCACACATCTTTGGACGGTGGGAGGAAACTGGAGCACCCACACAGACACAGGGAGAATGTGCAAACTCCACACAGACAGTGACCCGAGGCTGGAATTGAACTTTGGTCCCTAGTGCTGCGAGGCAGCAGTGCTAATCACTGTGCTGACCTAGTTTAAACAACTTTACAATGAAAGCTTTATCACCATTTCAATGTCAAAAGCAATAAATAACACAATTTAAAAGTCAAGATTTCAGTCACTTTCAGTTTTAAGTCTGCATTTGTCAATCTGAAAGTTCAGAAAGGCAAGGAGAGACTATGAGCAGCATCCTGCTGATAAATATTTATTTGACAGCTGGGACTGCCTCTGAGCACAGCCTCTCAATCCAGGGAGGAACTGATAACAGGGAAACTCGCAGGACTGGTTCCACTGACAAGTTTCCTACATCATTCCGCGCTGAGAACACCAACTCGCAGAGTCAGGTTATGGGAAATAAACTGTCACGGTGCAATGGGAAAAAAATAGAAAAAAAAAAAATCTATGGATATTCCTGTCCCACAAGCAACCAAACCGACAGAGGCATTTCTACAATTTCTTCAGTTTCAGTATACGATTCATCCCGAGAATGACAAATTCCTCGTGCTTTCATAACAATCTCTGATGATACAGGAGAAAATGGATCACAGACATGGATTTGCTGAAGCTCAAATATCCCCATCGACTCATTTGTTACCTTTTCCTGTTAAAGACCGAGTTTTCATCTGAAGCCTTGAAGTTGTCTCGACAGTCATGCTTGCGTTTTCCCCGACATTTTAACATTCGATTCATTCCGAAGACTGAATAGAACATAGAACACTACAACTTTCATCATCATAGAATCGAATCCTACAGTATAGAAGGAGGCCAGTCAGCCCCTACAGCACAAACAGGCCCTTCAGCCCACGAGTTGCGCCGATCACATCTATATCCACCAATCTATAACCCCCTATCCTATTCTTTTCCAAATACTCATCCAGAAGTCTTTTAAAAGACCCCAGTGAGTTTGCCTCAACAACCTCCGACGGCAGTCGGTTCCATTCACTCACCACCCTCTGAGTGAAAAACTTACCCCTAACATCCCCTCTGTATTTGCTTCCCTGCACCTTAAATCTGTCCTCTCGTAGCGACCATTTCAGCCCGGGGAAATAGTCTCTGAGAATCCACCCTATCTATCCCTCTCAACATTTTATAAACCTCTATCAGGTCGCCTCTCAACCTACATCTCTCCAGTGAGAAGAGTATATCCACAGCAAACTGTGGTCAAACACGGTCTCGTAACCACACACCCAACCCTATTTCGCTTGATCCCTTTACTCCCAAGAGTTATATCCAATTTCTTCTTGAAATCATTTTTGGCCTCAACTACTTTCTGTGGCAGTGAATTCCACACATTCACCACCCTCTGGGTGAAGAAATTTCTCCTCACCTCAGTTCTAAAAGAGAGTTACTCCTTATCCTCAAACGGGATTCCACCACCATTGGAAACATTCTTTCTCAATCTATCCTGTCTAACCCTATTAGAATTTTATAAGATCCTCTCTCACTCTTCTAAACTCCAGTGAATATAATCCTAACCGACTTAGTCTC
The DNA here is from genome assembly GCA_024679065.1 of Sphyrna mokarran. NCBI lineage: Eukaryota > Metazoa > Chordata > Chondrichthyes > Carcharhiniformes > Carcharhinidae > Sphyrna > Sphyrna mokarran. Next base: position 5,176,391 of record JAGIQG010000001.1, read on the forward strand.
TCCTTATATGACAGACCTAACCTTTGCTATGCTCCCTCTATAACAAAGACATCCTTCCCCAGATAAAGACACCAAAACCACTACAATTATGGCCTCACTGACACCCTGTACAATTGCAGGGTCACATCTTTATCCCGGTACTCAAATCCTCTATGAAGGCCAACATACCATTTGCCTCCTTTACCGCCTGCTCTATTTGCACACTCACTTTCGGCCACTGATGCACAAAGACACCAAAGTCTCAGCGAGTATCCACCTCTCTCAATGTACACTCATTCTAGGATGATACTGGCGGGTGGTCAGATGGACAGAACACTGACAAATGGAAATTTAACCCCGAAAGTGTGAGGTGTTGCATTTTGGGAGGAATAACAAGGTAAATTATACACAATGAACAGGAGGATGCTGAGTACAGACGACCCCTGGGTGCATGTCCACAGATCCCTGAAAAAGGCAGAACAGGTAGATAAAGATGGTTAAGAAAGCGTGTTGGAGACCTGTCTTTATAGTCGAGGCTGTATATAAGAATAGAGAAGTGATGACGGAGCTGTACAAAATGCCTGTTAGACCACAGCTACTGCGCTGTGTGCAGTTTTGGTCAGCATATTTATAGGAAGGATGAGATTGCACTAGAAAGAGTGCAGTGGAGATTTGCCAGAACATTTCAAAGCTGAAACGTTCCAGCCCAGGCAGAGCAGCTGATTGAGCTGGGATTGGTTTCCTTTGAGCAGAGAGACTGACAGGGGACCTGACTGAGGTGTACAGAATTACGAAGAAAATATAGAACATAGAGCATTACAGCACAGAACAGGCCCTTTGGCCCTCGACATTGCGCCAACCAGTTAGGAACAAGCAGTGACCCTCCAACCTAAACCATTCCCTTTTCATCCATAAACTTATCTACTAACCTCTTAAACGCCACCAAACTTGGCGCATCCACAACTGATGCAGGCAAGGCATTCCATACCCTTACCACCCTTTGGGTAAAGAACCTACCTCTGACATCTGTCCGAAAACCACCACCCCTTAATTTAAAGCTATGTCCCCTCGTGCTAACTTTCTCCATCCTAGGAAAAAGGCTATCACTGTCCACCCTATCTAAACCTCTAATCATCTTATATGTTTCGATCAGGTCCCCTCTTAGCCTCCTCCTTTCTAACGAAAACAACCTCAAATCCCGCAGCCTCTCCTCATAAGACCTGCCCTCCATACCAGGCAACATCCTGGTAAACCTCCTCTGTACCCTCTCCAATGCCTCCACATCTTTCTTATAGTGCGGGGACCAGAACTGCACACAATACTCCAAGTGCGGCCGCACTAGAGTTTTGTACAGTTGCAACATGACGTTGCGGCTCCGAAATTCAATCCCCCTACCAATAAAAGCTAATACTCCATATGCCTTCTTAACAACCTTCTCGACTTGACTGCCTACTTTCAGGGATCTATGCACAAATACACCAAGATCCTCTGTTCATCAACACTATTAAGAATCCTACCATTAGCCCTATACTCTACACATTTATTATTCCTGCCATAGTGCATTACCTCACACTTTTCCACATTCAACTCCATTTGCCACCTCTCGGCCCAGCTCTGCAACTTGTCCAAGTCTCTCTGCAAACTATAACACCCCGCTTCACTATCTACCACTCCACCAACTTTAGTGTCATCTGCAAATTTACTAATCCATCCTTCAATACCCTCATCCAGATCATTTATAAAAATTACAAACAGCAGGGGCCCCAAAACAGATTCCTGCGGTACACCACTAGTAACCAAACTCCACGATGAATATCTCCCATCAACCACCACCCTCTGTCTTCTATCTGCTAGCCAATTCCTAATCCAATTAGCTAAATCACCCTCTATCCCATAGATCTGCATTTTCTGCAGAAGCCTTCCATGGGCCACCTTATCGAACGCCTTACTAAAGTCCATATATACCACATCAACCGCCTTACCCCCATCCACCTCTTTGGTCACTTTTTCAAAAAACTCAATGAGGTTAGTAAGGCATGACCTACCTTCACAAAACCATGCTGACTATCCCCAATCAATTCATTTCTCTCTAAATAACTATAAATCCTATCCCTAATAATTCTCTCCAACACTTTGCCCACAACAGAAGTAAGACTCACCGGCCTATAATTCCCCAGAAAGTCTCTCTTCCCCTTCTTGAACAACAGGACCACATTCGCTATCCTCCAGTCTTCCGGCACTATACCAGTAACCAACGACGACCTGAAGATCAGAGCCAGAGGCTCTGCAATCTCCTCTCTCGCCTCCCAGAGAATCCTAGGGTAAATCCCGTCCGGCCCAGGGGACTTATCTAACTTCAAACCCTCAAGAATATCTAGCATATCCTCCTTATCTACTTCAATACTTTCCAGTTTGCAACCCTGTATCCCAGTGTTCTCCACAACTACATTTACATCTCCCTGCGTGAATACAGAAGAGAAATATTTGTTCAGTGCCTCTCCAATCTCTTCAGGCTCCACGCACAACTTCCCACTGCTGTCTCTGACTGGCCCTAATCTTGCCCTAACCAATCTTCTATTCTTAACATATCTAAAGAAAGCTTTAGGGTTCTCCTTAATCCTATCAGCCAAAGTCTTCTCGTGTCCTCTCTTAGCTCTCCTCAATTCACTCTTTAGCTCCCTCCTGGCTAATCTATAGCTATCCATTGCACTAACTGAGCCTTCAAGCCTCATCCTGACATAAGCCTCCTTTTTCCTTTTAACCAGCGAATTAACTTTTTAGTACACCATGGTTCCCTTACTCGACCATTTCCTCCTTGCCTGACAGGGACATACTTATCAAGGACTTGCAGTAGCTGCTCCTTGAATAAGCTCCACATTTCAGATGTGCCCAGTCCCTGTAGTTTCCTAGTCCAACCTATGCACCCTAATTCCCTCCTTATGGCCTCATAATTACCATTCCCCCAGCTATAACTACTGCCCCCAGCTTCAGGCCTATCCCTATCCATCACTAAGGTGAACGTAACCGAATTGTGGTCACTATCACCAAAATGTTCACTAACTTCCAAGCCTAACATCTGGTCTGGCTCATTGCCCAGCACCAAATCCAATGTAGCCTCACCTCTAGTTGGCCTATCTACATACTGAGTCAAAAAACCTTCCTGCACACTTTGTACAAAAACTAACCCCTCTAACGAGCAATATAGAGTTGATAGAGGTGGTGGGAACTGGAGCTCACTGTCTGAAAGGATGGTTGAGAATGGGAAGCCTCAGCATTTTAATAATATTTAGATGAGCACTTGAAATGTCATCGTATAAAGGCTGGTAAGTGAGACTGGGATAGAACATAGAACATTACAGCGCAGTATAGGCCCTTCGGCCCTCGATGTTGCACCGGCCAGTGGACCCTCTAACCTAAACTAATTGAATATCATCCATATGCCTATCCACCGACCATTTGAATGCCCCCAAAGTAGGCGAGTCCACAACTGCTGCAGGCAGGGCATTCCACGCTCTCACCACCCTCTGTGTAAAGAACCTGCCTCTGACATCCGTCCTATAACTACCACCTCTTAATTTAAAGTTATGTCCCCTCATGTTGGTCATCACCATCCGAGGAAAAAGGCTCTCACTATCCACCCTATCCAGTCCTTTGATCATCTTATACGCCTCAATTAGGTCACCGCGTAACCTTCTTCTCTCTAATGAAAATAACCTCAGGTCCCTCAGCCTTTCCTCATAAGGCCTTCCCACCATACCAGGCAACATCCTGGTAAACCTCCTCTGCACCCTTTCCAATGCTTCCACATCTTTCTTATAATGCGGCGACCAGAACTGTACGCAATACTCCAAGTGCGGCCGCACCAGAGTTTTGTACAGTTGTAACATAACCTCACGCCTCCTAAATTCAATCCCTCTACCAATAAAAGCTAACACACCGTACGCCTTCTTAACAACTTTATCAACCTGGGTGCCAACTTTCAAAGAGCTATGTACTTGTACCCCAAGATCCCTCTGCTCGACAACACTATTAAGGGTCCTTCCATTAGCCCTATATTTCATATGCCTGTTATTCCTACCAAAGTGAATCACCTCACACTTATCCGTATTGAATTCCATTTGCCACCTCACGGCCCAGCTCTGCAACCTATCTATGTCCCTCTGCAAACTGTAACATCCATCCTCGCTGTCTACAACTCCCCCCACTTTGGTATCGTCAGCAAATTTACTAATCCAACCCTCTACACCCTCATCTAGGTCATTTATAAAAATGACAAACAGCAGTGGCCCCAAAACAGATCCTTGAGGTACACCACTTGTAACTGCACTCCAGGTTGAATATTTCCCATCAACCACCACCCTCTGTCTTCTATCAGCTAGCCAATTCCTAATCCAAACTGCTAAATCACCTTCAATCCCATGCATCTGCACTTTCTGCAGTAGCTACCATGGGGAACCTTATCAAACGCTTTGCTAAAATCCATATACACTACATCAACTGCCTTACCCTTATCTACCTCTTTGGTCACCTCCTCAAAAACTCAATAAGGTTTGTGAGGCACGACCTACCCTTCACAAAACCGTGCTGACTATCCCTAATCAATTTATTTCTCTCTAGATGCTTATAAATCCTATCCCGTATAATTCTTTCCAAGACCTTGCCCACAACAGAAGTCAGGCTCACCGGTCTATAATTTCCAGGATGGTCCCTACTCCCCTTTTTGAACAAAGGGACAACATTTGCCATCCTCCAGCCTTCTGGCACTATACCTGGCACAGGCGCTAGGCAGCTGGTGCAGATATGATGGGCCTCTTTTTCTCTGAGTAAAACTCTCAGACTCGAAGGCTGACAGGAAATTTGATAAAGGATTTGGAGAAGAGAGTAGGTGGGAGGAACTGTTCCCACTTCATGAGAGGATTGAAAAGGAGGGCACAAATTTAAAGTCAACGGCAAAAGAAACAGAAATGGCTTGAGGAGAAATTTTCCATCACCGAGTATCCAGGTTTTGGAATGCTGTGCCTGGGAATGCAGTGGAGGAACTTCAACTGAATCATTCCAAAGGGGATTAAACTGATAGCGGAAAGGACAAATGTGCAAGGTTACAAGGAGAAGGTGGGAAAATTGTACCAAGTGAGGCTAAATGGCCTCCTCTCTTTTGGAATACTGAATTAGACAAATTTTAGTGCAGACGTCATCTTTCTTCATTTGTGGATTAGAGTATATGAGAAATCTCTGTAAAACGGGTGTTAATAAATAATTGTGAAAGACTCGATTAATCCCTGCAGCTAAATATTAAATTGTCTCCTCCACACACTCACCAATACCCCTGCTTCATTCACTCAGCTAACACACTGCTAACTACTGGGGCTTCAATCCTTCCTCTCACACTTAACTTTATCACTGGAACAGCGTCTGTTACTGCAAACATTTGCCAGTATTCGAGCTGCGCGTGTTATCCTTACTTTCAGGGTGATACGTATCAATGGGGAAGGGTTCCTCAGAGCAGCAGCAACCTGTGACAGCTCTGGGTCCCGGCTCCATTGCTTCTGTAGCTGTTTCTCTTGCAGCGGTTCTCTGTTACCATCGACTGCCTTGTGCAAGATAAAATTGCCTGACGTGGAGCTGTGGCAGCGTTCTGGAACATTCTCTTTCCTCGAGGCCCACTTCAGCTCACCGGCAGGAATAAACCAGGCTAGAGTTTGATAAAAGAGATACAGGTTAGCGTTCACCCCCCACAGAACAGGTTATCCCAACACGGAATATCCACAGCCCAATAACAAATCACACCCGTAAATATTGGGAAAGGTGACCGAGGGAGTTGGGGGGGCCATGACTCATCACTCCACTAGGAACTCCTACTCCAGCCCAGAAAGTGCACATAGAAATGTGATAGACCGAAAATAAGATGCAAGAATTCTCAGAATGGTCTAGATTCTGGGTTGAAGGAAGAACCAAGACTTCATAGGGAGGGAGAATCACAGGAACAGGAGGAGGCCATTCAGCCCCTCCTGCCTGTCACACAGGGACAGGACGAGGCCATTCAGCCCCTCCTGCCTGTCACACAGGGACAGGACGAGGCCATTCAGCCCCTCCTGCCTGTCACACAGGAAGAAATCTCACAACACCAGGTTTATTTGACTCATCGCCTGATGAAGGAACAGCGTTCCAAAAGCTTGTGAGTTTATTATCAAATAAACCTGTTGGACTTTAACCTGGTGTTGTGAGACTTCTTACTGTGTTTACTGCAGTCCAACGCTGGCATCCCGACATTCTGACTGTCACACAGGAACAGAAGGCCTTTCAGCCCCTCAAGCCCATCACACAGAAAGAGGAGACCATTCAGTAACAGACGATCTTCTGTTCCTCCCTGGTTTTACTTCCTAATCCTCGCAGCTCCTCAACAGCAATGCAGCAGTTGGTGATGAATTGAGTGGTTGGTTCCTGACTGAACAGAATGGTATCTCACCTGGCCCAGCCAACGTCCTGCCCCCTTGCCCACGTCCCCTCTGTGTGTGTGAGCTGTCCTTCTTCTTCCTGTCCTTGGCAGAGAAACTGCGGCCTATTGGAGAGGCTGAGTGTTGGCGCTGAGTACCCGGGGCAGCTGAACGAGCCAGGGCTGAGTTTGAATCCGGTGAAGGGAAGGTCACACCCGCATCACGTGTCTTAGCACTCGACACAATCTCCAGAGATTCTGACAGAGGAAATGAAACAGCATTTGTTAAAAAGCTGGCTTTCTCTATAAAGCTTATAAAAGTTTATCTATCGGTGCCACAAGTAAAGTTTATGTTAACACTGCAATGGAGTTACTGCGAAACTCCCCTAGCCGCCACACTCTGGCGCCTGTTCAGGTCAATGTATCTAACCAGTACATCTTTCAGACAGAGAGGAAACCGGAACACCCAGAGGAAACCCACACAGACATGGGGAGAATGTGCAGACTCTGCACAGGCAGTGACCCAAGCTGGGAATCGAACCCAGGTCCTGGTGCTGTGAGACAGCACTGTTAACCCACCATGCCACCTCACTGACTATGATTGTGTGGAGACTGTAGGGAGTGTCTGTTTCTACTACAGGTATTTGTTTTTATCCTACAGGTGCTTTGGTCCACCTTGTTGTCTAATGAGGGGCATACACGCGATGGGTCGTGAGAGGGCTGCTCTTGGATTTTTTTTTGAGAGTATCCTAGTGCTTCATGTCATTAGTGTACGCTTGACCTGGACCATTTGATGGGCAACACAACAGCTCAGTGACTATCGCTGTGCTGTGCAGATACATGGATTTGGGCCCGTGTCTTGGGAGTTTGCGCATTCTTCCCGTGCTTGCGTGGGTTTTCTCCGGGCGCTCTGGTTTCCTCCTGCATCCCAAAGATGTGCTTTTAGGCTAATTGGCAAAACAAATTCTCCCTAAATTGTCTCAAATTTTGTTTTTAATCCATAGATCTATAAACATGGACAGGGATCACGGGTAGAGGTGGGAACATCGGGGTGGCAGCGCGGGCTCGTTGGGCCGAAGGGCCTGTTTCCCATGCTGTTTTTTGTTCTTTGTACAACGGGAATAGCCAGGGCAGGGAGGGTGGGGCACATGAGCCTGATCTGCATCAGCAACATCACAGCTGATTTGATCACGCATTGACTCTACTTTCAGGCCTGTTTCCCACATCAAAAATGTGAAATGTTCAATGGAGCATTGATAACCCTCGGATAGAGAAATCCAAATATTCAGAACTCTCAAATGAAGAATTTTCACCTCATTTCAGTCTAAAATGATTCTCACTTATCCTGACACAAAGACTAAAAGACCTTTTTTTTTTTACTAGATTCCTGGGTTAGGGAAAGAATCCTCTCAGTGTCCATCGATAGTCAACCGCCTCTCATTCTTCTGAACCCAGAGAATGTTGGGCCTAATTTAATGTCAAAAACCTAGCCTCTTGTTCCCAGCGACTAATCTGGTGAACCTTCTCTGAACTGCCTCATAGTAAATCCTTCCTTAAAACTGGAGATCAAAACCAGGTGTGGTTTCACCCAAACCCTACCCAAGCAGAAAGGATTGAGAGCTCCAAGTTTTTAGGTGTTCAGATCACAACAACCTGACCTGGTCCCCCCATGCCGACATAGTAGTTAACAAAGCCCACCAACGCCTCTACTTTCTCAGAAGACTAAGGAAATTTGGCATGTCAGTTACGACTCTCACCAACTTCTACAGACGCACCATAGAAAGCATTCTTTCTGGTTGTATCACAACTTGATACCGGAACTACAAAAGGTTGTGAATGTAGCCCAACCCATCACACAAACCAGCCTCCCATCCATTGACTCTGTCTACACTTCCCACTGCCTCAGAAAAGCAGCCAGTATAATTAATAACCCCACGCACCCCAGACATTCTCTCGTCATTTGGGAAAAAGATATAAAAGCCTGAGGTCACATACCAATTGACTCAAGGGCAGCTTCTTCCCTGCTGCCTTCAGACCTTTGGATGGACCTACCTCGCATTAAGTTGATCTTTCTCTACACCCTAGCTGTGACTCTAACACTATAATTCTGCACTCTCTCTTCTTGCCTTCTCTATGAATGGTATGCTTTGTTTGTACAGCATGCAAGAAACAATAATTTTCACTGTATCCCAATATATGAGACAATAATAAATCAAATCAACATCAATTCTAGCAACTTGATTCTTGAACTCCAATCCCTTTGCAATAAAGGCCAATATGATCTACTATTTGCCTTCCTAATTGTTTAGTGTGTGTGGAAAACTAACTTACTGTGTTTCCTTATTCAAACACACTCAGGTCTCTTTAAACATCAATGTGTAAAGTTTTGTGCTGTTTTCACATTGTTGCTTGTGAGATCTTGCATTTCCCTACAGGATCACACAGACTGGGCTGGCTGGCAGTGTTCTTTGGGACATCAAGGAGTCATGAAAGGTGCTATAGAGGTATTTTTTTATATCTGAGATGGAGCTCTAGGTCCCCTTTACCTAGCATGGTTTGCTTCCCACCAAAGAACAAGCCAAAGTCAGGGGAATCTCAAATTACAGGGTATAGGTTTACGATGAGAGGGGCGAGATACTAAAGGATCCAGAGACCACAAGATCCAGGAGCAGAATTAGGCCACTCAGACCATCGAGTCTGCTTTGCCATTCAATCATGGTTGATATTTTTCACATTCCCATTCTCTAGCCTTTTCCCCATAACCCCTAATCCCCTTATTAAGCAAGAATCTATCTCTGTCTTAAAGACACTCAATGACCTGGCCTCCACAACTTTCAGCAGCAAAGAGTTCCACAGATTCCCCACTCTCTGGCTGAAAAAATTCCTCCTCATCTCTGTTTTAAAGGATCTGGCTGGCAGATAGAAGACAGAGGGTGGTGGTTGATGGGAGATATTCATCGTGGAGTTCGGTGACGAGTGGTGTGCCTCAGGGGTCTGTTTTGGGGCCCCTGCTGTTTGTAATTTTTATAAATGATCTGGATGAGGGTATTGAGGAATGGATCAGTAAATTTGCAGATGATACTAAAGTTGGTGGTGTGGTAGATAGTGAAGAGGGGTGTTTAGTTTACAGAGTGACTTGGACAAGTTGCAGAGCTGGGCCGAGAGGTGGCAAATGGAGTTTAATGTGGAAAAGTGTGAGGTAATGCACTGGCAGGAACAATAAATGTGTAGAGTATAGGGCTAATGGTAGGGCTCTTAATAGTGTTGAGGAACAGAAGGATCTTGGTGTATGTGTCAATAGATCCCTGAAAGTAGGCAGTCAAGTGGATAAAGTGTTAAGAAGGCTTATGGAGTCTTAGCTTTTATTGGTAGGGGGATTGAATTTAGGAGCCGCAGCATCATGTTGCAGCTGTACAAAACTCTAGTGCGGCCGCACTTGGAGTATTGTGTGCAGTTCTGGTCGCCACATTATAAGAAAGATGTGGAGGCATTGGAGAGGTACAGAGGAGGTTTACTAGGATGTTGCCTGGTATGGAGGGCAGGTCCTATGAAGAGAGGTTGAAGGATTTGAGGTTGTTTTCGTTAGAAAGGAGGCGGCTAAGGGGGGATCTTATTGAAGCATATAAGATGATTAGAGGTTTGGATAGGGTGGACAGTGATAGCCTTTTTCCTAGGATGGAGAAAGCTAGCACGAGGGGACACAACTTTAAATTAAGGGGTATGAGTTATAGGACGGATATCAGAGGTAGGTTCTTTACTCAAAGAGTGATTAGGGAGTGGAATGCCCTGCCTGCAGCTGTTGTAGATGCGCCAAGTTTGGTGGCGTTTAAGAGGTTAGTTGATAAGTATATGGATGAGAAGGGAATGGTTTAGTTAGGAGGGGCATTGCTTTTTATTTTGGTCGGCACAACATCGAAGGCCGAAGGGCCTGTTCTGTGCTGTATTGTTCTATGTTCTATCCCTTTAGCCTGAGTTTGTGTAAAGGCGGGTACAACTTTGTCTTTCAAAAAGCATTTAGCCAGTTACATGGCTAAGATATAGGAATATAGGCCAAACACGGGCAATTGGGACTAGCTTAGTGATTAAAATCTGGGCGGTGTGGACGTGTTGGGCCAAAGGGCCTCTTTCCATTCTGTAATCCTCTATGACCAGAAACTGAATAGAGTTCCATCTGAAACTCCAGTGAGTCCTCCCAGGAACTTACCTGTCTGCACTCCCTGGTTGACCAGCCGAGTGTACTTCTTGTTGATGAGTTTGCTGGAGGGGCCACGTGATGGATGAGCAGAGGGGGTCAGGGTGGATGTGATTTCGGGTACGGTGAAGCCCTGTGTTCTGGAGACCTGTGGAAGCAAACGCAGGAGATATCACATTCCTTCAGTAACGGGGGAGTGTAGCTGCTGTCCCCAGTACACAGTGACCAGGGACCATGCAAGCCCCCCCACCTATTCCCAAAACTCTACCCAGCAGAGAGCAGTAAGGATTCCCACAAAGCTCTGAGTGAGGAAGGAGAGAAGGTGGTTGTGTGTTTGGGGGGGGGGGGGGGGAGGAACGAGAGAGATAATCATACATCATAGAATCCTACAGTGTAGAAAGAGGCCCTTCGGCCCATCAAGTCTGCACCTAACACAATCCCACACATTATACCCACTACTCCCTTTAACCTACGCATCCCTGGACACTAAGGGGCAATTTCTTAGCATGGCCAATCAACTTAACCCGCACATCTTTGGACTGTGGGAGGAAACCCATACAGAGACGAGAAGAATGTGCAAACTCCACACGTCAGGGTCCTTTGTTAGCAGTGTGTCACAATATCTCACACTGACTGATTGTTGGTCAATGCTAAATCTCAGGCGTGTGAGAGAGGGCTCTATAGATTAGGGTAGAGGGTTGGGGACGGGCAGTTTAACGGAGTGCTTGGTTTTTCAGTGAGGCACTAGGGCAGTGCTGCACACCTTAGATAACAAAGAATAAAGAAAATTACAGCGCAGGAACAGGCCCCCCCAAGCCTGCACCAACCATTCTACCAACTTAACTAAAACCCCCCACCCATCCATAACTGGTAAGATTTATCAGTCATGGCTGGAGCACAATGCAAGTTCACTCCAATAATAAATCCGGAGACAATGCACAGACTAGGCTTGCATTTGCTTGATTATAGGAGATCAAAGGGTGATTTAAGCAAAGTGTTTGAGATTATGAAATAATTTGATGGGATAGATGGAGAGAAACTATTTCCTCAGGTTTGGGAAGAGGAAGTCCAGAATAAAGGGGCTGAGGGTTAAAACTGGAACCATAATCTTCAGGAGTGACATATGGAAACATTCCCTTACACAGCAGCAAAATGGAAGATGGAACCTCTCTTCCACTTACTTTAAATATTAAAAGTGAGAGTGATAGATTTCAGTTGGATAAGGTTACTGACCCAGGCAGGCTGCTGTTTGACATATAGATCAAACATGATCTAATGGGATGGCTGGTCAGGTTAGAAGGGCTGAATGGCCCCCCTCTGAGTATTACCAGCCCTTAACGTAGAGGGATGGGTCACTGTTTCCAATACTGTACCCGTGACACGCCAGCTACAACTGACCGAGTCTCTCACTCACCTGGTGACTCCTAGTCTCTGCTCTCCTTGGCCTCCTCCTGTAAACCGAGCTCTCTCTCTGTTTCTCGATGCTGCTGTATAATTGGGAGAGAGGTTGTACGTTGACACGCTCAGGGCCGAAAGCCCTGACCAAGCGCTCTGTGTCGATAGTCGAGATGGAGCTTCCTGTCTCAGTCTGCGTCTGCACGTCCGTCTCAGCTGGAGTCACGGTGTCCGACTCCATTGTCGGCGGACCTGCTGAGCTGTCACCCTTTACACCCGTGTACTGCTGGTGCTGAAGGAGCTTCTTTATCCGATCGGTGGATATTTCCTCCAGGGAGTCGGCACTCTCGCTCCTTGGGGTGGCCAAGGAATCTGGAGAAGGGGGAGATGGGCCCACCTTCGGCGTGTCTTCCCACGCTCTGTGCCTCCTGTCTCTCTGTGCCTTCCTGCGCTGCCTGTCCCTCTCCTCAGCAGAGAGGAGAGTGTGCTGTACCGGGTTCCTGAGGATACGGGCCAGGGCATCCAGCCGTTCCAGCAGGGAGAGTTCACTGGCGCTGCTGGAGCCCAGCCTCTTGTGTTTCTTTTGCCTCTGTTTAAACCTCTGCCACAGCTCATCCAGGCTGCTGTACCTCTCTGCCCCTCCAGCTCCTGGTGGGTCACTAGACCACTCTGTTGGGGGGCTCGCGCTGTCGGTCACTTTGGTGTAGCGGGTGGGGGGAGGGTGACCCCGTGAGTTGCGATGTCGAGCCTTTCTGGCAGCTGGGCCAGGATGTCCCCCCTCGTCCTGGGGCCTCGGAGCCTCTCCCATGGTGAGTGGCCAGATGCTGTCCAAATCGGTAGGTCTGGTCTGACGTACAGCTGTGAGAGGTCGAGACTCCCTGCCGCCTGGCTCTCGCTCGCTTACTTGCTGCCCGGCCTCTGGGTGACTGTTCCAGGCCTCGAACAAGATTCTGCTCTCGTACTGGACAGGAGTGTTTACGGAAAGCACGCCATCACTAACACGCTGCCGTGACATTCTCGTAGACAAAGTCCCTGCACCAGGGGTCAGGGAGCTCTGGTGACATCGGGTACCTGCGGTGGAAACAAGGAGTGAGTATACAGCCAGGGAATAAGCTCTATCCTAACTTGCACCAAATGCACTTTCACCCCTCCTCTCTGACTGACAGAGGCCTCAAGTAGCAACACCTTGATTTCAAGGTTATGGTCTTTGTATTCAAATCTGCTACAGATATTACTGCTCCGACACTCGTGTTTTGCATACTCTAATGTTGAGCTACATAAATTAATGCTTGAAAACTGAATATATTTCTGTTGTGATTGTGGTTATAATGTTACTGTGCCTTTAAGAAATATATTTATATCATATTTCTTGTTTGGGGTTTGTTTAAAATTCAGCTGTTTTGCAGGGTGATGGTTTGTCAAGAAAACATTTTAAATTAGTAGCTGAGAAAACAAGTACTCGTTGTAGACATTACAAGTGTTTGTTTAAACAAAGCTAATGAATTTGTGCTTACTTCGGTTCCCCCTGAAGTTTCAGAGTACAATAGGTTGATTGGCAGGAATAGAGTCAAATGTTTAATGGAAGGAGCTCAGTTTGCAGGAACAGACCAGCTTCATTTAAAATATAAGCAAAATACAAAATGGATACAAAATTGGCTTCTTGACAGAAGCCTGAGGGTGGTTGTAGAGGGTTGTTTTTCTAATTGGAGGCCTGTGACCAGCAGTGTGCCTCAGGGATCAGTGCTGGGTTCACTGTTATTTGTCATTTATGTTAATGATTTGGATGAGATTATAGGAAGCATCGTTAGTAAGTTTGCAGATTATACCAAGATTGGTGGCATAGGGGACAGTGAAGAAAAGTATCTCGGATTGCAATGGGATTTTGATCAATTGGGCCAGTGGACTGATGAATGGTAGATGGAGTTTAATTTGGACAAATGTGAGGTAATGCATTTTAGTAGATGGAACCAGGGCAAGACTTATTCAGTTAAGGGTAGGACACTGGGGAGAGTTACAGAATAGAAATCCAGGGGTACATTTTCACAGGTGGACATAGTGAAGAATGCATTAGCATGCTTGATCTCATTGGTCAGAACATTGAATACAGGAGTTGGAATATCTTATTGAAGTTGTACAAGACATTAGTAAGGCCACACTTGGAATACTGTGTGCAGTTTTGGTCACCCTATTACAGAAAGAATATTATTAAACTAGAAAAAGTGCAGAAAAGATTTACTACTATGCTACCGGGACTTGATGGTATGTGTTATAAGAAGAGGCTGAATAGACTTTGGAGCGTAGAAGGCTGAAGAGGTGACCTTACAGAGCTCTATAAAATAATGAGGAGCACAGATTAGCAAGATAGTGAATAACTTTTTCCAAAGGTAGGGGAGAAAGGTTTAAGGTGAGAGGGGAGAAATACAAAAGAATCCAGAGGGGCATTTTTTTCACAGAGGGTGGTGAGTGTCTGAACCAAGTTGCCAGAGGTATAGTAGAGGCAAGTACAATTTTGTCTTTTAAAAAAGATTTAGTTACATGGGTACGATGGGTACAGAGGGATATGGTCAAATGCGGGCAATTGAGATTAGCTTAGGGGTTTTAAAAAAGGGCAGCTTGGACAAGTTGGGTCAAATGGCCTGTTTCCATTCTGTAAATCTCTATGACTGTATAAGCAGTTGCTGCCTGGGCTGCCAGAGGAAAGCAGTGTCCCTCTGTATCTCTCTCCAAAAGCTTTCTGAAAGCTCCAAACATGGTTACCCAAGTCAAAGCAAGTACGCCTGTATTTGGCTAACTAAATTTGAAAAAAAGGTTTAACTGTATAAGAGGAATATTGCTTCATTTAAACTCATTCATATATTAGCAGTTAAAAATTTTTTAAAAAAAATTCATTTATGGGACACAGGCATCACTGGCTGGCATTTTTAGCCCATCCTTAGTAGTTGAGAGTCAACCATATTGTTGTGGTTCTGGAGTCACATTTGGCCAGACCGGATAAGGAAGACAGATTTCTTTCCCTAAAGGACGTTAGTGAACGAGATGGGTTTTCTGACAATCCACAATGGTTTCACGGTCATCAGTAGATTCTTAATACCAAATTTTTTATTGAGTTCAAATTCCACCATCTGCTGTCACGAGATTCGAACTCACATCTCCAAAATATTAGCTGAGTTTCTACCTTAATAGCCCAGTGATAATACCACTAGGCCATTGCCTCCTGTTGAAGTATTGTTTAATTGTTAAAAGTTCATTTGTTATAGTTAAACGGTGTTGTTAAATAAAGTTTGTTCCAATAAAAAACTTCCCAGTGTCAGAATCACAACGTGGAGTGAAACAGTTTATCTTCACAATAATACCAAAACGGACATTGCTGAGGTTTGGTTTGGTTTCATGATGGGATTGCTGATCTGGTATCTAGACATGAAATTAATGGATTAATTAGTTAAATCACAGTCTCCATTGCTGAGTGAACCCAGGCTGGGACAACTGAAGCTGACCTTGCAAGTGACTCCACATCCTGAGAAAAAAATAAGTTAGTTTTTAAACTGTGGTCTACAATTATTCAGTGTAACATGTACTGCTTCACACCAACCCACATTAAACTGTTCACTTCCCCTGTCTGGCCTTTCTACGTTGTCTGATATTATGTCTTTCTCGACAGCAAATCCTCCAGGCTGGTGGCACGGTGGGTAGCACTGCTGCCTCACAGCACCAGGTTCGATTCTTGGCTTAAGTTATTGTGTGTGCAGCGTCTGCATGCAGAGTCTGCACAGATTTCCTTCCACAGTCCCAAAGACATGTTAGTTAGGTGCATTGGCTATGCTAAATTCCCAGACAGGCGCTGGAGTGTGGCAACTAGGAGATTTTTACAGTAACTTCATTACTTTTTTTTTTGTTCGTTTTTTTGAAAAAGTGACCAAAGAGGTGGATGGGGGTAAGGCAGTTGATGTGGTACATAAGGACTTTAGTAAGGCATTCGATAAGGTTCCCCATGGAAGGCTTCTGCAGAAAATGCAGATGTATGGGATTGAGGGTGATTTAGCTAATTGGATTAGGAATTGGCTAGCAGATAGAAGACAGAGGGTGGTGGTTGATGGAAAATTATTCATTATGGAGTTTGGTTACAAGTGGTGTACCTCAGGGGTCTGTTTTGGGGCCCCTGCTGTTTGTCATTTTTATAAATGATCTGGATGAGGATATAGAAGGATGGATTAGTAAATTTGCGGATGACAAAGTCAGAGGAGTGGTAGATAGTGAAGAGAGGTGTTATAGTTTGCAGAGAGACTTGGACAAGTTGCAGAGCTGGGGCGAGAGGTGGCAAATGGAGTTCAATGCAGAAAAGTGAGAGGTAATGCACTTTGGCAGGAATAACAAATGTGGAGAGTATAGGGCTAATGGTAGGACTCTTAATAGTGTTGATGAACAGAGGGATCTTGGTGTATATGTGCATAGATCCCTGAAAGTTGGCAATCAAGTCGATAAGGTTGTTAAGAAGGCATACGGAGTCTTAGCTTTTATTGGTAGGAGGATTGAATTTCGGAGCCGCAACGTCATGTTGCAACTGTACAAAACTCTAGTGCGGCCGCACTTGGAGTATTGTGTGCAGTTCTGGTCCCCACATTATAAGAAAGATGTGGAGGCATTGGAGAGGGTACAGAGGAGGTTTACCAGGATGTTGCCTGGTATGGAGGGCAGGTCTTATGAGGAGAGGCTGAGGGATTTGAGTTTGTTTTCGTTAGAAAGAAGGCGGCTAAGAGGAGACCTTATTGAAACATATAAGATGATTAGAGGTTTAGATAGGGTGGACAGTGATAGCCTTTTTCCTAGGATGGAGAAAGCTAGCACGAGGGGACATAGCTTTAAATTAAGGGGTGGTAGTTATAGGACAGATGTCAGAGGTAGGTTCTTTACCCAGAGGGTGTAAGGGTATGGAATGCCCTGCCTGCTGCAGTTGTAGATGCGCCAAGTTTGGTGGCGTTTAACAGGTTAGTAGATAAGTTTATGGATGAAAAGGGAATGGTTTAGGTTAGAGGGTCATTGCTTGTCTTAATTGGTCGGCGCAACATCGAGGGCCGAAGGGCCTGTTCTGCGCTGTAATGTTCTATGTACTGTGTTAATATAAGCTTACTTGTGACACTAATAAATAAATTTAAACCTCACAGGTTTTTAACATTCTAGCTTCTTCCTTCTCCCTGCTCTTTTTCGGAGCCGCTGCTTTGTTGTGCTTTGCTCTCTCTCTGTGCTTGGTTAGTCTGCTTGATGGAATGTCCCCCCTGGCTTGCTGGATCTCAGTCAGGGTCCTCGTGAGAGGTGCCTCCTGTGAATCTGAAAGGAGAAAGAAGGCAGAGGTCAAATTGACATGGTCAGAATCTGCTGAACCTTGCTGAGAGACACAAAGGAGCTAACCTTCTCGCAAGCTCTCACTGCTGCTCTCAGACTCCAACTGGCCAATCCTGCTCCTTATCCCCTCGTTCAGCATGTAGAATAGTTTAGTGCTACCTGCAGGTTTGTACGGGAGCAGCACAGGAACATCTGTAGGCAGGATAAGATATTGCAGTGAGTTATAGACAATACAGTGCTCTAATCAGCCTTATTTTCCATGTTTTATTGGTCTCTGTTGAGGGTTCTGATCCTGTGCCGGTTTTAGAGGGCTTTTTAGTCTGCAGGTTAGGTGGATTTACAGCTCAAATTGCCCCTTAGTGTTAGAGGAATTAACTAGGGTAAATGCATGGGGATCGGGCCTGGTGGTCAGTGCAGATTCAATGGGCCAAATGGCCTGTGGGATTCTATGAAAAGGGCTTTCTTACAAGCAAAACCTGTTTTACTAGTGCTCCTGTTTTCATAGCTGTTACTGCTCTGCTGAGTTATTGTTAAACTGTGTTATTTATTTATATAAAGAAGATAATTCTGTAAATAGTGTATTCAACCTTAGATGTGGTCATTTGAAACCACAAATATCAGTGGAGCAGCATGGTCAGTGCAGGGCCAAAGGGTCTGTTCCCATGCTGTAATTACCATTGTAATGAGAAAAGGAGCAGCAAGCAAAGAGAAAACACACTTTTTCAATATTCAGTGTGGCAATACAAGGTGCCTACAGTAAGCAGCTAGTTTACATCATGAATTTATTCAGTGGAATTTCAAGTTAGCATCACGATGGCGATGTTTGGGGCAGTTGGAGGGTTTGATGAGAGAAGAGAGAGCTGGGCTGAATACATGGGGAGGTTGCAACACTAACAAATAGAACAGAAGATGAGGCGAGCAGGGTTCAATTCACCTGAGAGCATGCGAGGCAAGGGTTTATTGCTGAGGCATACTATGGAAACCATGGAGATTTCATTTCTGATTTAGTTGCTCTGGGCCAGAATCATTATTATTCAAAGCGCTTGGCTTTTGTTCAAGAATTCAAATTTCATAGCTGTTTTCGAAGAGTGGGTCATTCAGGAGCTGACTTTGCGGCAGAGTTACACCCCAATTTCAGAGCAGTTTGAGAAGATATGCTCAGAGATAGGCAGATCTACGGTATTAACAAGGATAGAATTCAGCATTGGTTATTGGCGGGGGGGGAGCTGCAGAGTTTTAAAAAAGCTCTAAAATTTCATGGAAATGGTTGTCATTAATAAGAGATACTCAGCCCTATTAATGGTAGTGCCTGACAGGAGCACAGCACCAATTACAGAAAGAAGCTGCAAGCAGCAAGGTGAAAGCAGCAGAGTGTTCTGATGGTGGAGCGCCACACTTTGCCAATGATTATAAGTTTATAGACGCTGTTTGAAACCAACGCAGCAAGAAAGGGAATTTAGTGAAGAAACACAGGAATGCGAAGAGCAAGGGGAGGGCTAAGCAAGAAAAGTTTATTTCATATAAGCCTCAGTTACATTCCACGTGGAAAGCTTCTAGCAGGAAGACACACAAACTTACAACACGTTCAACATCAGTAAAGCACAAGAAGTGTCTATTATTGCTCCAGTTGTTGCTGATGGTAAACAGATCGAGATGAAGCTGAACGCATAAACAACTTCTAATTAGTGAAGGGACTTACAAATTAACATGGAAGCCTGAATAGCAATCATTACTGCAGCAGAGATTAATCTTCAGACATAGACTGGCAACAACACAGCTTTGCACAGGGCTTTGTAAGTCCACTTTGTGTGCAACAGGCAAGAACTGAGAGCAAACTTCCTTCTTGCCAAAGAGA
Source organism: Sphyrna mokarran (assembly GCA_024679065.1). Lineage (NCBI taxonomy): Eukaryota > Metazoa > Chordata > Chondrichthyes > Carcharhiniformes > Carcharhinidae > Sphyrna > Sphyrna mokarran. Next base: position 5,195,582 of record JAGIQG010000001.1, read on the forward strand.
AGGGGCTGAGTTTGCTAGGATGTGATTGACTCAGCAAAATTCCATTGAATTGGGGTGAGATCAAGCATATGAAGGAGACGAGGACATTGTTCAGAGGTATCTGGACGTGTTGGAAAATGAACTGGGTACATCGCGTGGTACTACTGTGAAGCTGCACATCAATCCTAGAGCGACTCCACGCTTTTTCATGCCCAGAACAGTGTCCGATTCCAGGAGAAGGAAAGCGGAGGAGATGGATGTGCAGCAAAAGGTGGGAATGATTGAGCCCATTCTGCTTTCTCATTGGGCATCTCCCATCATTCCTGTCCTTAAACATGCCGTTTATGCGGTAACTACAAGCATAAACATGCCGTTTATGCGGTAACTACAAGCATAAACATGCCGTTTATGCGGTAACTACAAGCATAAACATGCCGTTTATGCGGTAACTACAAGCATAAACATGCCGTTTATGCGGTAACTACAAGCATAAACATGCCGTTTATGCGGTAACTACAAGCATAAACATGCCGTTTATGCGGTAACTACAAGCATAAACATGCCGTTTATGCGGTAACTACAAGCATAAACATGCCGTTTATGCGGTAACTACAAGCATAAACATGCCGTTTATGCGGTAACTACAAGCATAAACATGCCGTTTATGCGGTAACTACAAGCATAAACATGCCGTTTATGCGGTAACTACAAGCATAAACATGCCGTTTATGCGGTAACTACAAGCATAAACATGCCGTTTATGCGGTAACTACAAGCATAAACATGCCGTTTATGCGGTAACTACAAGCATAAACATGCCGTTTATGCGGTAACTACAAGCATAAACATGCCGTTTATGCGGTAACTACAAGCATAAACATGCCGTTTATGCGGTAACTACAAGCATAAACATGCCGTTTATGCGGTAACTACAAGCATAAACATGCCTTTATGCGTAACTACAAGCAAAACATGCCGTTTATGCGGTACTACAAGCATAAACATGCCGTTTATGCGGTAACTACAAGCATAAACATGCCGTTTATGCGGTAACTACAAGCATAAACATGCCGTTTATGCGGTAACTACAAGCATAAACATGCCGTTTATGCGGTAACTACAAGCATAAACATGCCGTTTATGCGGTAACTACAAGCATAAACATGCCGTTTATGCGGTAACTACAAGCATAAACATGCCGTTTATGCGGTAACTACAAGCATAAACATGCCGTTTATGCGGTAACTACAAGCATAAACATGCCGTTTATGCGGTAACTACAAGCATAAACATGCCGTTTATGCGGTAACTACAAGCATAAACATGCCGTTTATGCGGTAACTACAAGCATAAACATGCCGTTTATGCGGTAACTACAAGCATAAACATGCCGTTTATGCGGTAACTACAAGCATAAACATGCCGTTTATGCGGTAACTACAAGCATAAACATGCCGTTTATGCGGTAACTACAAGCATAAACTGCCGTTTATGCGGTAACTACAAGCATAAACATGCCGTTTATGCGGTAACTACAAGCATAAACATGCCGTTTATGCGGTAACTACAAGCATAAACATGCCGTTTATGCGGTAACTACAAGCATAAACATGCCGTTTATGCGGTAACTACAAGCATAAACAGCCGTTTATGCGGTAACTACAAGCATAAACATGCCGTTTATGCGGTAACTACAAGCATAAACATGCCGTTTATGCGGTAACTACAAGCATAAACATGCCGTTTATGCGGTAACTACAAGCATAAACATGCCGTTTATGCGGTAACTACAAGCATAAACATGCCGTTTATGCGGTAACTACAAGCATAAACATGCCGTTTATGCGGTAACTACAAGCATAAACATGCCGTTTATGCGGTAACTACAAGCATAAACATGCCGTTTATGCGGTAACTACAAGCATAAACATGCCGTTTATGCGGTAACTACAAGCATAAACATGCCGTTTATGCGGTAACTACAAGCATAAACATGCCGTTTATGCGGTAACTACAAGCAGACCACGAACCAGGTTTCTGAGTTCGATTCTTATCCCATACCTGGGCGGAAGATTTGTTTTCAACTCTTAACATTTTCTAAACTGGACAGATGAGTCAGGTATACCAAGATTCAAAGCAGTATGTGATACAGCTCAGAAACAGGCCTTTTGGCACTTCTTGTCTGTGCTGAACCATTTTTTGCCTAGTCCCACTGACCTGCACTTGAACCATATCCCTCCACACCCCTCTCATCCACAAACCTGTCCAAGTTTTTCTTAAATATTAAAAGTGACCCCTCATTTACCACTTGATCCAGCAGCTCATCCTACACTCCCCCCATCAAATACATAACTGTTTAGTTTTTGGCGTGTCCTCCTGTCCAGTGAGAGCGCGATAGAATTTTTCATCAAGTGGAGAATTACGTAGTTGATTCTGAGACTAGAGTCCTGGATCTGAACAGAGGAAACTACAATAGTGTGGATTGGTTACGATGATTGGGGAATGTTACTTAAAGGAACGACAGCGGATGGCAAATGGCAAATATTCAAAGAGGGTGGGACAATGGTCGATGCAGACTAGATGACCAAATAGCCTCCTTCTGCACTGCAGGGATTCCAAGAGGAAGTAAAAAAGACAAATGATATGTTGGCCTTCACAGTGAGAAGATTTCAAGTATAGGAACAGGGATATTTTGCTGCAATTGTATAGCGCATTGTGACGCCACTTCTGGATTACTGGGTGCAGTTTTAGTCTCCTTATCAGAGGAAGAACGTCTTTGCTATAAAGGTGGTGTAGAGAAGGTTTACAAGGATGATTGCTGGGATGGCAGGAATAATGCACGAGGAGAGTCGGTGAGGATTTGAGGGGGAATCTCAGAAACCTATAAATTTATAAAAAGACAAGACAGGGAAGATGCAGGAAGAATGTTCCCAATGGTGGGAGTGTCCAGAACAAGGGATCATAGAGTCAGAGGTTTACAGAATAAAAAAAGGCCCTTCAGCCCAACTTGACCATGCCACCATAGAAAACCAAAGAACATTACAGCTCAGAAACAAGCCTTTTGGCACTTCTTGTCTGTGCCAAACCATTTTTTGCCTAGTCCCACTGACCTGCACTTGAACCATATCCCTCCACACCTCTCTCATCCACAAACCTGTCCAAGTTTTTCTTAAATATTAAAAGTGACCCCTCATTCACCATTTGATCCGGCAGCTCATTCTACACTCCCCCCACTGTGTGAAGAAGCCCTCCCTAATATTCTTTTTAAATTTTCCTCCTTAACTCATGCCTTCTGGTTTTTTTCTTCCCTAGCCTCAGTGGAAAAAGCCTGTTTGCATTTATTTATTTTTTTTAAAACCACTAAGCTAATCCCAGTTGCCCGCATTTGGCCCATATCCCTCAAGACCAATTGTCCCCATGTAACTATCTAAATCCTTTTTAAAAGCATTTTAAAATTGTACTCACCTCTACTACTACATAGCTCATAGTAAACCTTTTAGGACAGAGGTGGAGAGAAATTTCTTCACCCAGGAGATGTTGAATGTGTGGAATTACTCAATCGTGCTGCCAGCGGCACACACACACAGCCCCCCCAGGCGCACCGGCAGTGCGCGCGCGCGCACACACACACAGCCCCCCAGGCGCACTGGCAGCGCGCGCGCGCGCACACACACACAGCCCCCCAGGCGCACCAGCAGCGCGCGCGCGCACACACACACACACACACACACACAAAACAGAGCTGGTTCGCCTCCGGTACACACAGACTTGTGTTAGTTTTACATTCCTTGTATACAGACCTGTATTACACTGCACTTTACGGATGAATTTTATAATTCTGAGAATTATATCTGGCTCCCATTATAAAGCCTATACCACCTCTCCCTCTCAGCGTTAATGCTGCCAAATACTCACTGGGAAAGGAACATGAAGGGCTGAATTCTAGGAGCAATGAGATCATAATCCACCAATAATGAGCTCATCAATAAAAGCACATCATTCTTCAAATATCTCAGCAACCAGAGTAATCACTAACAGGTAACAGAGCAGTCTGTCCCATACAAATACCCCCCACTAACAGATAACAGAATAATGTGTCCTATATAAATACCCCACTAAGAGATAACAGCACAACAGACGCATGTCAAATGGATTTAATTTAATACAAATTAAAATGGTGGGATTTGAGGTAAATGTTTGGGATCTGCTAGTTTCCAGCTCAAAATACTATAATAAAGGAGCAAATTGTAGAAGTGAAAATCTTAATACTTTAAAAGTATTTATTACTCACTCCATTACTTAAGTTGGATGGCGATTGGAAAGAGACCCAATAACTTTACAATGCCTTGCGGAAACTCTTGGAATCCCTCTTTAAGAATAGCACTGAATACTTGATGCCACATAAGAAGTCAGTGTGCTAAACTAAAGCACATGGGATTGGGGTAACATATTGGCATGGATTGTGCTCAGTTTTGGGTGTCACACCTCAGGAAAGAGATATTGGCTTTAGAGGGAGTACCATAAATTTGTCCAAATGAAATTGGAGCTTATAGTGGCATTAACAGAACTTTATATTACCTTGAGGTTAAGATGATGTGGTGATCCAAAATGATAATTGGAATCATTAGGGCAGATAGGGAAATTTAGGGCCTGTTTGACGGCCGATATTGATCCAGACTCCTGTTTCTACGTTCCCATAAAGCTACGGCAGTAATATAAATCCCTGTGGCTCAGCCTGTGTCCAATACCCCAGGATTTGGAATGAGAATTCACTCTGTATAGTTCTTGGTAGTCTGGGTACCTACCTGTTCCTTGAGTAACCAGTGTGTGACTGGAAGTGGCTGTGGTGCTGACAGTTGTCTTCAATCCCACATCTGGCTGGGTTCCCCTAGTTTGCGTCGACACTTCTTGCCCCAACGTAACAGCAGTGGGACCTGGCAGCTCAGACGAAGGTTGTACGATTGTTTGAGTGGACACGTCCACCTTTCCACCATCGTGTGCTATCGGAACCTTTGGCTCTGACTTGGCCTCAGAGGGGTAGTTAAACAAGGGCAGAAAGCCAGGATAAAAGCCCGGAGTAGGCATAGGAAGAGGGGGATATGGTGGCCCCGTGCCTGCTGACTGACGGGCAAGAGAACAGGACACACCTGGAGAGTCATGCTGGGCTGGGGGAGGAGCTAGCTGTGCTCCATCTCCTGTCATGCACGTGTCTTCAGCACTGACTTTCCCAGATGTGGTGGGGATGTTATCAGGAAGAGCTCCGCAGACAGCTGGCCGGTTGGGAGAGAGGGTTACCCGGATGTGTGAAAGCGCAGTTCTGGTGGGAGAGGGGCTACAGCGATGTGGAGAGCTGGAGCAGGGCTTCTGTTCTGTGGGGATGTCAGTACAGGGTGGTTCACCTGTATTTGATACAGTCTGTCCCTGAATAGTGTTCTCGGTGGTGAGCTGCTTTGGATCGCTTTGCGGACCCTCCTCCTGTACCTTGCCTAACGTGGGGCTCAGCAGTTCGGCTTCCTCATCTCTCACCGCCCTGACACAGCCAGGAGACTCCTCATCAGGCTGGCCAGTGGCCCCTTGTTGTCCACTGGACATCTTTGTGGGGAGCGGAGAGGTGGGCTGTGGGCTGGAGGAAGGGGGCTTCTTGCGTGAGGAGAAGGTGATGGCGGTGATGGGCTTGGCAGGCAGTGATGGAGGGGACTGAGCGCACTCAGTCACGGGGGAGCCCCCATCCATCGCTTTTAGCTCCTTGTCCAGGTTCCTGCGCAGGGGAGTCCGCAGGGCGGTGTCAAACTGATTGTCGGAAAGCTTCTGGAGCTGGCTGGAGATCTGGGATCGTGCTGTGCTGACAGATTGGAACGCTGCAGGAGGGGGTGTGGGCAGCTCAGTCTCTGGGGTGGCGTCCATCGACGAATGAAGATCTGGTGTCAGTGATAAATCTTCAGCATCCACTGCATATCCATCCTGCCCAAAACACAAAGGTTATTTCATCTGTTTGTCTAGCACCACTTCACTTCTACTAGAGCTGGAAATATTCAGAGTAGTATATGGAAATTAATCAGTGTTTGTGAAAGAGGATTGGATCCAGGGCCCCATGCACCCTGAATATTCTTTCTTCCACCTTCTTGCATCAGGAAGATGATACTAAAGCCTGAGGTCACCTACCAACCAGCTCAACTTCCCTGCTGCTGTCAGACCTTTGAATGGATCTAGCTCGCATTAAGTTGATCTCTCTCTACACCCTAGCTATGACTAAAAACCTCATTCTGCATTCTCTCATTTCCTTCTCTATAAACGGTATACTCTGTCTGTATAGAGAACAAGAAACAATACTTTTCACTGCATACATGTGACAACAATAAATCATTGTCTGAAGGGATATAATCTACGGATAAGATAGGGGTGTGGGACTCGCTAAGCTGCTCTTTCAAAGAGCCAAATACACTCATTAGCCTCCTTGTTGTAACCATTTTGATGATTACACAATTCTCACCTAATGGCTGTGGCTTCTGCTCCTTCCTGGTCTTCAGAAAGCAGTTAGAGGGAATCAGGAGGAAAGTGATGTGGAGGGGTCAGGTTAACAGAACTCAGTAAGAATCTAGCAACACCAATTTTAAATCCAACCGATTTATTTGATAGTAAATTTGCAAGCTTTCGACGTTTTCGTCTTCGTCAGGCAAATCGGTTGGATTTAAAATTGGTGTTGCTAGATTCTTACTGAGTTCTTACTACCCCAGTCCAACGCCGGCATCTCTACATCAGGTTAACAGAAGCCAGGACTGCTCTCTCCCACAACCAGGCCAGGAACATTGACATCAACTAAGTCACAAAAAACAGAAGGAGGCCACTCAGCCCCTCGAGCTGTTCTGTCGTCAAACAAAACCATGGCTGATCTTTACTCCTTAATTCCTTTAGCACACAAAGACATAGGAGCTCGGGCTTCAGGGTAACTCGGTGGCTGAACATTCGCTGCTCTCCGGAGAGTTAGAATTCCAAACATTCACAATCCTCTGACTGAACAAATTTACAGAATCAATGGAATACATACACAGCAGAATGAGGCCATTCAACCCATCAAGTCTGCACCAACCACAACCCTATCCTCTAAATCCCTATTTACCCTGCTAGTCCCTCTGAAACTAAGGGGCAATTTTAGCGCAGCCAATCCATCTAACTCACATCTTTGGACTGGGAGGAAACCCATGCAGACATGGACAGAACATGCAATCTCTACCCTGATAGTGACCTGAGGCTGGAATTGAACCCGGGTCCCTGGCACTGTGAGGCAGCAGTGATAACCACTGTGCCACCGTGTTGCCCCAAAGTTCTGCTCATTTCAGTCTTAAACAGTCAATCCCTTATTCTGGGCCCTTATTGACAATACCCCCCAGCCAGGAGAAACATTCTCTCAGTATCTGCTCCGTCAAGTATCCTTGACAATCTTCAATGTCTCAATCAGATATCTCTCATTCTTTAAAGCTCCAGGGAACATTGGCCGAGAACGTGGTCCCCACAAGGTGAGTCTGGCAATTTAGTTTACATTACCACACTCAGTCACACTGACTGTATTAAATAACCAGGAGCCCCTGTCCAGGAGCCTTACTCTCTCCATTCTGCTGGGAATTCAGAGTGTATGTGCAGGAGACAGTTCCCTTATCAGCTCTTAATGCTAAGTGTATATAAAGATACGATTAATAATACAGCAAAGAAGGAGGCAGTTCAGCCCTACCAGTTTGCACAAGGTCTTTCTGGATGAAAATCCAGTTGTTCTCACTCACCTGCTCATTCCTGTATCTCTGCAAATGTTTTTCCATGGAGTATTTAACTGTTGGATCTGTATCCATCACCTCATCAGACAGCTCGTTTCAAATCAGAGTCACTTTTTTAGTGCAATAGGGTTATATGTGTCCTCTGCTTCTCCTGTCAATCCCCATCAATCTGCACTCTGGTTTTCAACCCAATCACTACAAACAGTTTCTATTCACTCATCAAAACCCTTCACTATGTTCAGCACCTCTTTTCAAGTCTCATCTTAATGTTCTCTACTTTCTGGATGGCAAGCACAGCTTCTCCAATCTCTGTTATGGTATTCCTTCAATCCTGGAACTACTCTGGTTAATCCCTCCTGTACTCTCTCCAAAGTCTGTACGTTATTCTGAAAGTGTGCTGCTTATAATTGGAGACTGGTGTTATAGAATAGAATCACTACAGTGCAGAAGGAGGCCATTTGGCCCATAAGCCTGCACCTACAACAATCCCACCTAGGCCCCGTTCCCATAACCCCACATATTTACATTGTTAGTCCCCTGACATTAGGAAGGCCAATCCACCTAACCACACATCTTTGGACTGTGGGATCATGGTATTCTCTACAGGGGTGGCATAACTTCTGGACTTTTGTACACACTTCTCTGTTTATTAAGTCAGGATCCTGTATGTTTTATTAACTTCTCTTTACTGCTTTGAAATACTTGTGCACAAACCCCACTGCTTCTCTCTGTTCTTTCATCCCCACTGGAATTGTACCACTGAGCTTGAACTGGGTCTCCTCATTTTTCTTATCACATGATGTCACTAGAATATTGGCTAGTGTTCCTCAAAGCTTCTCTGTGAACTAGAACTCTGTGCCTTGCACCCAGTTAACGATTCCTTCATCAACATCATGTTCTCACAGCAAATCTGCAGGCACCATGCTCTGGGGGGAATAAGTACCCTTCTCAGTCCCCTATCTAACTGGCTGCACAATACCAAAATAAGCACAAAGTCAATGTCCATTCCGTGCCACTCAACTCAAACTCAAAGCATGCATCACTCAGGAAGGAGACAGAGAGAGAGAGAGAGAGGCACACACCCGGTGGATAAATTGCATCCTCATGCATACACAATGTATAGCTGACGCTCTTGACTGTAACCAGACTTCATGGTTCAAAGAGCGGGGCGTGAGGGCGAAATTACACACCAAGAGGGATTAATAAGTTAAAGCAAAGCAACTTACACCCTGGCAGTAGCTGCTGAAGCAGTCAATTTCTGCAATAAGAAAAGCTGAACTTGTGAATCTGCTCAAGTCCAAGGCATCTTCCTGATCCCTCCCAGCCTTTAAGCCCCACCCAGAGGCCTGGTTGGGAAGTGGACAGGGAACTGGCTGCTGCAAAGCCTGATTGGTGCTGAGTTAACTGATCTCAGCTGTCATGAAGGTGAACAGGCTCTGCAATCTATCTCACTGCTCCTGAGTCAAGGAGGTGAAAATCAGCTTCCTGATCGTTGTGTTTTTTTACCTCTTATTACTGTGGTACTGCTGGAAACAAAATGCAAGTGATCGTGTGCACACAAACGTATAAGCACAGAGTATGTATGTTCACACTGCAATATTTGGATCAGTAAATTTGCAGATGATACTAAAGTTGGTGGAGTGGTAGATAGTGAAGAGGGGTGTTTTAGTTTACAGAGTGACTTGGACAAGTTGCAGAGCTGGGCCGAGAGGTGGCAAACGGAGTTTAATGTGGAAAAGTGTGAGGTAATGCACTTTGGCAGGAACAATAAATGTGTAGAGTATAGGGCTAATGGTAGGGCTCTTAATAGTGTTGAGGAACAGAAGGATCTTGGTGTATGTGTCAATAGATCCCTGAAAGTAGGCAGTCAAGTGGATAAAGTTGTTAAGAAGGCATATGGAGTCTTAGCTTTTATTGGTAGGGGGATTGAATTTAGGAGCCGCAGCATCATGTTGCAACTGTACAAAACTCTAGTGCGGCCGCACTTGGAGTATTGTGTGCAGTTCTGGTCCCCACATTATAAGAAAGATGTGGAGGCATTGGAGAGGGTACAGAGGAGGTTTACCAGGATGTTGCCTGGTATGGAGGGCAGGTCCTATGAAGAGAGGTTGAAGGATTTGAGGTTGTTTTCGTTAGAAAGGAGGCGGCTAAGAGGGGATCTTATTGAAGCATATAAGATGATTAGAGGTTTAGATAGGGTGGACAGTGATAGCCTTTTTCCTAGGATGGAGAAAGCTAGCACGAGGGGACACAACTTTAAATTAAGGGGTATGAGTTATAGGACGGATATCAGAGGTAGGTTCTTTACTCAAAGAGTGATTAGGGAGTGGAATGCCCTGCCTGCAGCTGTTGTAGATGCGCCAAGTTTGGTGGCGTTTAAGAGGTTAATTGATAAGTATATGGAAGAGAAGGGAATGGTTTAGTTTGGAGGGGCGTTGCTTTTTATTTTGGTCGGCACAACATCGAAGGCCGAAGGGCCTGTTCTGTGCTGTATTGTTCTATGTTCTATTTGTGTACATAGTACATCTGCATGTATGTGAGCTTGTGTGGATATAAATGCATGTGCAGCAACTAAATACACTTACGTTAAATATCCTTTATCCATCTGAAAACTGAATATTTTTCTGAAGGGTGATAATGATTCATTTGTATGAATATAAAGCAATGCAATATTAACTTGCAGGTATGGAAAGTGTTAATAAGTAAGAAGTAGGGTGTTGCAGAGTTGGTAAATGGGGAAACAATTGAATTCCTAGATTATTGCTAGCCTAGGTCTAGGGATTCTAATACCAATACATATGTTAGGAACAGGAGTAAGCCATTCAGTCCTTCGAGCCTGCTCTGCCATTCAATAAGAACAAGACTGATCTGATCTTAACCTCAATCCCATATTCCTACCTACCCCAAATAACCTTTCACCCGTTGGCTTATCAAGAATCTATCGCTGCCTTAAAAATATTCAAAGGCTCTGCTTCCACTGCCTTTGGAGGAAGACTGATGGCCCTGGGAAAAAATTCTCTTCATCTTTAATGAGCGATCCTTTGTTTTTAAACAGTGCCGCTTCGTTCTAGATTCTCCAACAAGAGGGAACATCCTCTCCACATCCACCCTGTTAATACCCCCTCAGGATCTTATTTAACAAGCTGTATCTCAAGCTTCTAAACTCCAGTGGGTAGAAGCCCAGCCTTCCCTGGTGTCAGTCTGGTAAATCTTATGTGAACTGCTCCCAATACATTTACATCTTTCCTTAAGTAAGGGGATCAATACTGTACACAGTATTCCAGATCTTGTATCATAATTGCTCAGTACAACTGAAGCACAGCCTCCCTATTTTTTGCAATCAATTCCCCTCATAATAAACATTAGCTTTCTTCATTACTTGCTGTACCTGTATACCAGCCTTTTGAGATTCATGCACTAGGACACCCAGATCCTTCTACATCTCAGAGCTCTGCAATCTCTCACCATTTGGAGGATTTTATTCTTCCCACCAAAATTTACAATTTCACTTTGTCCACTCTACCTATCCTTATCCCTTTGAAGCGTGGTGTGTGAGAATACGTGAGTATGTATGAGAGAGGGTGTATGTGTCTGTGTGTATGTGAGAAAGTACGCACGCGCGCACACTGTGAGAGGGCGTGAGTGTATGTGTGCAGTGTGCGTGTGTGTGTGTGCAGTGCATGAACGTGTGTCCTCTTCACATCTTACTATACTTACCTTTGTCATCAGCAAATTTAGCAGCCACACCTTCAGTTTCTGCTTCCAAGTCATTATTAAAGTTTGTGGCACCAATGCTGATCCCTGTGACATATTACTTGTCACATCCTGACAACCAGAAAATGACTTGTTTATGCCAACTCTGCCAGACACTTTTCAATTCATGCCAAGATGTTATCCCGTACGCTATGAGATGTTATTTTCCAAATAACCTTTGATGTGGCACCTTCTAGAAATCTAAATACAGTACATCCACTGGTTCCCCTTTATCTACAGCGTCTGTTATTTCAAAGAACATAGAACATAGAACAATACAGCACAGAACAGGCCCTTCGGCCTTCGATGTTGTGCCGACCAAAAAGAACTACAACAAATTGGTAAAACATTACTCCAAGTAGGCCTGGGCCCACCATATCCATAGGAGCCAAAACCAAAAATATCTGACTACCCGAGGGCTTCAGATAAAGGATACTCTGTCTACATGTGTGTTTCCATGTGCTCGCGTATGTTTGTCTCCTGCATATACATGTATACATAACATATACATGGTCTCAAACATGTGTATCACTCTATGCGCATCTATGTGCTTGTGTTTGCACGCATAAAAGTATTTGTACATATGTGCATACCTATGTACACAATTGTGCATGTGCATCTACAGCAGTATTCACTAGTGCAAATATTGTACCTTTGTGTGCATGCTTAGATGTGTGTGTATGTGTTTGTGCAGTGGGTGTGTGTGTGTGTGTGTTCGTGTGCGTGCGCGTGGTGTGTGTGAATACGCGTGGGTGTATGAGAGAGTGTGTGTCTGTGAGAAAGTGTGCATGCGCGCGTGCGCACTGAGTGTGAGTGTACATGTGCACGAGCGACTGTGTGCGTGAACGAGCATGCGAACAAGTGTGAGTGAGCGAGCGTGTATGATTGTGTGCGCGCGCGTATGAGTGTGAGAGTGTGTGTGAAAGAGTTTGAGAAAAAGCGTGAGATAGTGTGAGAGTGTGTGTGTGTGTGTGTGTGTGTGTGTCTGTGTGTGTGTGTGTCTGTGTGTGTCTGTGTGTGTGTGCGCGCACCAGCAGTCCGCATGAGTGTGTGCGCGAGTGTGTAGCAAGCTTGGATATGAACTGATTATACTGTAACGAAACAATTGATACTTCAAATGGGAGTAGGTAACAGATTATTCACAGAATAGGAGCAAATGGAATACAGGATATCGAAAGGTTACAAGGAGAGTGGAAATGAAGAGAGCATAACAACAGAAACTGTACTTTACCCTCAATCAGCAAATTCTAATGTTGATTCTTGTAAACCGTCTCCAGGCTTTTCTACATCTAATGTGTCCCATTGGCCAGCTCAGAGAGGAGTCAGGTCCAGACTTGTTGCTTTCTGTTTACTAACTGTTACCCTAACACATAATGAATGGATCAAGGCCTCAAATGGCTCAAGGTAACACAGGCAGGAGAGTCTGTTTAATTCAGCCTGAGTATAACAAGGTACAGAGTGAGCATTACAGTGTCAGCAACAGTCCAACCAGTTCGCTCACACTCACTGACACAACCTACTCAGGAGAAAAGAAGCATCATCCAAACATTGAATGATTAATCCTCACCACATAATAAAACAACTGATTTCTTCACCACCTCATCCAGGCTCCAAACCACATCCAATTTTCAAATCAGGACAGGTACAGCACGGGGTTAGATACAGAGTAAAGTTCCCTCTACACTGTTCCCATCAAACAATCCCAGGACAGGTACAGCACGGGGTTACATACAGAGTAAAGTTCGCTCTACACTGTCCCCATCAAGTCCCAGGACAGGTACAGCACAGGGTTAGATACAGAGTAAAGCTCCCTCTACACTGTCCCTCATCAAACACTTCCAGGACAGGTACAGCACAGGGTTAGATACAGAGTAAAGTTCGCTCTACACTGTTCCCATCAAACACTCCCAGGACAGGTACAGCACGGGGTTAGATACAGAGTAAAGTTCGCTCTACACTGTTCCCATCAAACACTCCCAGGACAGGTACAGCACGGGTTACATACAGAGTAAAGTTCCTCTACACTGTCCCCATCAAACAGTCCCAGGACAGGTACAGCACGGGGTTAGATACAGAGTAAAGCTCCCTCTACACTGTCCCCATCAAACACTCCCAGGACAGGTACAGCACGGGGTTAGATACAGAGTAAAGCTCCCTCTACACTGTCCCCATCAAACACTCCCAGGACAGGTACAGCACGGGGTTAGATACAGAGTAAAGCTCCCTCTACACTGTCCCCATCAAACACTCCCAGGACAGGTACAGCACGGGGTTAGATACAGAGTAAAGCTCCCTCTACACTGCCCCATCAAACACTCCCAGGACAGGGACAGCACGGGGTTAGATACAAGTAAAGCTCCCACACTGTCCCCATCAAACACTCCCAGGACAGGTACAGCACGGGTTAGATACAGAGTAAAGCTCCCTCTACACTGTCCCCATCAAACACTCCCAGGACAGGTACAGCACGGGGTTAGATACAGAGTAAAGCTCCCTCTACACTGTCCCCATCAAGTCCCAGGACAGGAGTGACTCAGGTTAAGGAAAGAAAAACACTGGAAAGACAAATGTACTTTCTCAACCCCACCTGAGGCTGGGTGAAGTTCTGACGTGCCTGAAGTAATTCTGCTTTAATTTCTTCAATCTTCCTCCTGTCCTCCTCAGCCAGGGTTGAGAGTGGGTCAGGAGACTGTATCAGCAGCTTCATCTGTCCTTCACCTAGATTAACAAGATATGGTCAGGTTCTGTCCACGCTAGCCCTGACTATCAACCCCTCTCCAGCCTCCGATAAAGTATCTGTCCATGTTGTCACTCTGAGAATGGGTATCTGAGAAGCCTCAGATGTTCCACTACTGTCATCCCTGGTGTTCCCACATACCGAGTGCGTTATTCTCAACATTGTGGCTTCTTGGATGCTTCAGCACAAGAACTGATCAGTTCACTGATCAACTTTCTCTTCATTTTATCCACCAAGTTCTCTCTATACTCATCAATATCATTCAATGTTCCTCTTTCTCAGACAAGTTTCCTTCAACTGAACCCATCAAACACTCCCAGAACAGGTACAGCACGGGGTTAGATACAGAGTAAAGCTCCCTCTACACTGTCCCCATCAAACACTCCCAGGACAGGTACATCACAGGGTTAGATACAGAGTAAAGCTCCCTCCACACTGTCCCCATCAAACACTCCCAGGACAGGTACATCACAGGGTTAGATACAGAGTAAAGCTCCCTCTACACTGTCCCTATCAGACACGCCCAGGACAGATACATAGAACATAGAACATAGAACAATACAGCACAGAACAGGCCCTTCGGCCTTCGATGTTGTGCCGACCAAAATAAAAAGCAATGCCCCTCCTAACTAAACCATTCCCTTCTCACCCATATACTTATCAACTAACCTCTTAAACGCCACCAAACTTGGCGCATCTACAACAGCTGCAGGCAGGGCATTCCACTCCTAATCACTCTTTGAGTAAAGAACCTACCTCTGATATCCGTCCTATAACTCATACCCCTTAATTTAAAGCTGTGTCCCCTGTGCTAGCTTTCTCCATCCTAGGAAAAAGGCTATCACTGTCCACCCTATCTAAACCTCTAATCATCTTATATGCTTCAATAAGATCCCCTCTTAGCCGCCTCCTTTCTAACGAAAACAACCTCAAATCCTTCAACCACTCTTCATAGGACCTGCCCTCCATACCATGCAACATCCTAGTAAACCTCCTCTGTACCCTCTCCAATGCCTCCACATCTTTCTTATAATGGGGCGACCAGAACTGCACACAATACTCCAAGTGCGGCCGCACTAGAGTTTTGTACAGCTGCAACATGATGCTGCGTCTCCTAAATTCAATCCCCCTACCAATAAAAGCTAAGACTCCATAAGCCTTCTTAACAACTTTATCCACTTGACTGCCTACTTTCAAGGATCTATTGACACATACACCAAGATCCTTCTGTTCCTCAACACTATTAAGAGCCCTACCATTAGCCCTATACTCTACACATTTATTGTTCCTGCCAAAGTGCATTACCTCACACTTTTCCACATTAAACTCCAGTTGCCACCTCTCGGCCCAGCTCTGCAACTTGTCCAAGTCACTCTGCAAACTATAACACCCCTCTTCACTATCTACCACTCCACCGACTTTAGTGTCATCTGCAAATTTACTAATCCATCCTTCAATACCCTCATCCAGATCATTTATAAAAATTACAACAGCAGGGGCCCCAAAACAGACCCCTGAGGTACACCACTTGTCACCGAACTCCACGATGAATATCTCCCATCAACCACCACCCTCTGTCTTCTATCTGCCAGCCAATTTCTAATCCAATTAGCTAAATCACCCTCTATTCCACACATCTGCATTTTCTGTAGAAGTCTTCCATGGGCCACCTTATCAAAAGCCTTACTAAAGTCCATATATACTACATCAACCGCCTTACCCCCATCCACCTCTCTGGTCACTTTCTCAAAAAAGCACGGGGTTAGATACAGAGTAAAGCTCCCTCCACACTGTTCCCATCAAACACTCCCAGGACAGGTACATCACAGGGTTAGATACAGAGTAAAGCTCCCTCTACACTGTCCCTATCAGACACCTCTACACTGTCCCCATCAGACACTCCCAGGACAGGTACAGCATGGGGTTAGATACAGAGTAAAGCTCCCTCTACACTGTCCCCATCAAACACTCCCAGGACAGGTACAGCACGGGGTTAGATACAGAGTAAAGCTCCCTCTACACTGTCACCATCAAACACTCCCAGGACAGATACAGCATGGGGTTAGATACAGAGTAAAGCTCCCTCTACACTGTCCCCATCAAACACTCCCAGGACAGGTACAGCACGGGGTTAGGTACAGAGTAAATCTCCCTCTACACTGTCCCCCATCAAACACTCCCAGGACAGGGACAGCACGGGGTTAGATACAGAGTAAAGCTCCCTCTACACTGTCCCCCATCAAACACTCCCAGGACAGGTACAGCACGGGGTTACATACAGAGTAAAGCTCCCTCTACACTGTCCCCATCAAACACTCCCAGGACAGGTACAGCACGGGGTTACATACAGAGTAAAGCTCCCTCTACACCAGCCCCCATCAAACACTCCCAGAACAGATACAGCACGGGGTTAGATACAGAGTAAAGCTCCCTCTACACTGTCCCCATCAAACACTCCCAGGACAGGTACAACACGGGGTTACATACAGAGTAAAGCTCCCTCTACAGTGTTTCATTAACCATTCCTATAACAGATTGTTAGCTGGTGATGACAATAATACAGGAAGTGGGTACAAGGATTTTGGAGACTGCTTACTGATCCTCTCACCGTATGTTGTGTGGTTCACTCTGTCTGCAGTCCTGCTGGGATATCTTTCCTGTGATGTATGACTCTGGTCTCGGAGCAGGTTGGATACTCGTGCAGCGAGCGAGTCAGTACTGCTGTCTTCCTCAACCTCTGCACCTATCCTGCTGTCTTCACTGAGCGTGTGGGCCTTCTCAGGGTGGCCAGTCAGCTGGGGGATGAGTGGGGGTGTTGATGCAGTCAGTCTGAATGGTTTTGAGCAGCTTCCAGAACATTCTGCTGGTTGCACGGTGTCCAACCTGCCAACAGTGGCCCCGCTACAGCCCTCAGGCTCAACCCTGCCCACACGGCCCACAAAGGCTGGTTGTGTTACTCTGTCTCCACCTGCAGTTGTGGTTCGTCTCTCGCGGAGTGCCTGCCATTCACACTCCCCTCCGAGGGAGCGAGCGATGCGGCTGGCATTCCCAACCATGGGTGGGGTCTTCCAAACTTTACACACTCCTGTGCCAGGGATCTGTTCCAGTAGCTTGTTGGACTGTGGACTTGTGGGTGCGCATCGAGAGGGGAACTCACTCTCTTCACCATTCGCCAATGTTGCTATCTCGTCGTTATCGAAGTCGAGCTTTTCTGGGGGAAGGTCTGAAGCGAGGGAGACCTGCTTGGTTCCTGTCTCACTCAGCAGCTTACGGATCTCATTCAGAGTCTTCAAACCAATGAATTCATCTTCGTGTTGGAGAGTATTGTCCTGGTGTGGGTGAGAAAGTCTCCAGCTCCGTCTGCCAGCTGAGAAGGTCTCCACCCTCTCCCTAACCGCTTGGACACCAGCCTCAGAGGATGCAGCTGATGATTTCTTGCTCCCCTGAGAGGACCAGAATGGCTTGGGGTCGCGGGTAACAGCGTCAGGGTGACTTTCCAAACTGTAGGAGGGCCGTCCAACACTCCTGCAGACAGAACTGGAGCTCAGACTCAATGTCGTGTTCAGTAATGAGGGGTGGGCCCTGCCTTTCCCTTGAGGCAAGTCCCCCTGGATGGGCTGCGTGAGGGATGGATGCTGGCTGAAGTCTAGCTGCCTGGTGACCGGAGGATAGACAGAGCTGCTCCGGCTTCCAGCTGGGTTGGTGAGCAGCCCCGGTGACATATCGGTACGATTCGGGGTGTCCCGGCCTCTGTCAGAGCCAATGGCAATGGACGTACTGTGGGTCAGAGTATCAGAATGGAAACTGCATCTTGAAACATGATCCAACAAAGAGAGGCCTGCAATTTAAAAACGATCAACAATTAACAACATTGATCTACTGTAAATTCACTACACTTCTATTGTTCAGACAATCAGAATAGAGAATTGACTCTGGGGAGGGAAGTGACAAGAAAATAAGGCAATGTCTTCAGATTTTCCAATATTTAACTGGAGCATCTTTCCACTCATCTTACATAGCAGAGAAGCAGAAAATCAGAATCAGTGAAGAGGTTGAGAGGGTTGACGGTAACTGCAGCTGGGAATCATCAGCACACTCCGCACACACACACACTCCAAACTCACTCTTCACACACACACACTCCAAACTCACTCTTCACACACACACACACACTCCAAACTCACTCTTCACACACACACTCCAAACTCACTCTTCACACACACACATACACTCCAAACCCACTCTTCACACAGACACACTCCAAACTCACTCTTCACACCACACACACACACACACTCCAAACTCACTCGTCACACACACACACACACACTCCAAACTCACTTGTCACACACACACACACTCCAACTCACTCGTCTCACACACACACACACACTCCAACTCACTTGTCACACACAAACTCACACACACACACACTCCAAACTCGTCACTCGTCACACACACACACACTCCAAACTCACTCGTCTCACACACACACCACTCCACCACACACACACACACACTTCACTCTTCACACACACACACACTCACACTCGCACACACACACACACTCAAACTCACTCGGTCCACACACACACACACACACACTAAACCACTCGCACAAACTCACGCACAAACACACACACACACAACACTCCCACTCACTCGTCACACACACACACACTCCAAACTCACTCTCACTCGTCACACACACACACCACTCCAAACACTCGCTCACACACAACACACTCCAAACTCACTCGTCACACACACACACTCCAAACTCACTCGTCTTCGCACTCCAAAACTCACATCTTCACACACACACACACACAAACACACTCTTCACACACACTCACTCCAAACCACTCGTCACACACACACACACTCCAAACTCACTCGTCACACACACACACACTCCAAACTCACTCGTCACACACACACACACTCCAAACTCACTCGCACACACACACACACTCCACACACACTCTCATCACACACACACACACTCCAAACTCACTCGTCACACACACACACACACTCCAAACTCACTCGTCACACACACACACTCACGTCACAACACTCCAAACTCACTCGTCACACACACACACACTCCAAACTCACTCGTCACACACACACACACTCCAAACTCACTCGTCACACACACACACACTCCAAACTCACTCGGCACACACACACACACTCCAAACTCACTCGTCACACACACACACTCACAAACTCACTCGTCACACACACACACACTCCAAACTCACTCGTCACACACACACACACTCCAAACTCACTCGTCACACACACACCACACACTCCAAACTCACTCGTCACACACACACACACTCCAAACTCACTCGTCACACACACACACACACACACACACTCCACTCCAACACACACACTCACTCGTCACACACACACACTCCAAACTCACTCGTCACACACACACACACTCACTCGTCTCGTCACACACACACACACTCCAAACTCACTCGTCACACACACACACACTCCAAACACACACGTCCTCACTCGTCACACACACACACTCCAAACTCATCGTCACAACACACACACACACACTCGTCACACACACACACTCCAACTCATCGTCACACACACACACTCCAAACTCACTCGTCAACACACACACACTCCAAACAACTCGTCACTCGTCACACACACACTCCAAACTCACTCGTCAAACACTCCTCACTCGCACACACACACACACTCCAACTCACTCGTCACACAACACACCCAAACTCACACACACACACCACAAACTCACTCGTCACCACACACACACTCCAAACTCACTCGCACACACACACACACAACTCACTCGTCACACACACACACACTCCAAACTCGTCACACACACACACTCCAAACTCACTCGTCACACACACACACTCCAAACTCACTCGTCACACACACACACTCCAAACTCACTCGTCAAACACTCGTCACACACACACACTCCAAACTCACTCGTCACACACACACACACTCACTCGTCACACACACACACTCCAAACTCACTCGTCACACACACACACACTCCAAACTCACTCGTCACACACACACACACACTCCAAACTCACTCGTCACACGCACACACACACTCCAAACTCACTCGTCACACGCACACACACTCCAACACACTCGTCACACACACACTCCAAACTCACTCGCAAACTCGTCACACACACACACACTCCAAACTCACTCGTCACACACACACACTCCAAACTCACACACACACACACTCCAAACTCACTCGTCACACACACACACACTCCAAACTCACTCGTCACACACACACTCCAAACTCACTCGTCACACACACACACTCCAAACTCACACACACACACACACTCCACTCACTCGTCACACACACACCCCAAACTCATCACACACACACACACCACTCACTCACACTCAAACACACACCACACACACTCCCAAACTCACTCGTCCAAACTCACTCGCACACACACACTCCAAACTCACTCGTCACACACACACACACTCCAAACTCACTCGTCACACACACCACACTCCACTTCACACGCACACACACACTCCAAACTCACTCGCACGCACACACACACTCCAAACTCACTCGCACACACACACACACTCCAAACTCACTCGCAACTCCTCGTCACACACACGCACGTCACACACACACACACTCCAAACTCACTCGTCACACACACACACACTCCAAACTCACTCGTCACACACACACACACACACACTCACTCGTCACACACACACACACTCCAAACTCACTCGTCGCACACACACACAACGGTCCACACACTCCACTCTCGTCACACACACACACTCACGTCGTCACACACACACTCCACTCACTCTCACACACACACTCCAAACTCACTCGCCACACTCCAAACTCACGTCACACACACACTCCAAACTCACTCACACACACACACTCCAAACTCACGTCGTCACACACACACACACTCCAAACTCACTCTCACACACACACACACACTCCAAACTCACGTCACTCTTCACACACACTCACTCGTCACACACACACACTCCAAACTCACGACTCGGTCACAACACACACTCACGTCCAAACTCACTCGTCACACCAAACTCACTCGCACACACCACACTCCAACTCGTCACACGCACACACACTCGTCTCGTCACGCACACACACGCACACACTCCAAACTCACGTCACACACACACACAAACTCACTCGTCACACACACACGCACACCAAACTCACGTCACACTTCATCACACACACACGCACATCCAAACTCACTCGTCACACACACGCACACTCCAACTCACGTCACAGGCTCACGTCACACGCACACGCACACTCCAAACTCACTCGTCACACAACACACTCCAAACTCACTCGTCACACACACACACACACACAACCACGCTCACTCGTCACACACACACACACTCCAAACTCACTGTCACTCCAAACTCACTCGGTTCACTCGACACAACACTAACTCACTCGTCACACACACACGCACACTCCAAACTCACTCGTCACACACACACGCACACTCCAAACTCACTCGTCACACACACACGCACACACATTCCAAACACACTCTTCACACTCCAAGCTCACTCAACACACACACTCCAACATCACTCAACACACATTCCAACGTCACTCTTCACTGAACACACATACACTCCAACGCACTCCTCGCTCAACACACACACACTCCAAGCTCACTCCTCACTGAATATAGTCACTGGTGCCTAATGTCACACACCAGATCTTACCATCCACATCCTGAAATCCTTTAGTTGTTTCTCCAATGACATGTCTCTGCATTTTCAGCTCCTCTGGGATTAAATCCAGCTGTTTTAATGGCTCTTTAGACTGTAATATGCTCCCTGGTGACTGGTTAATTCCCAGATTCTGAAGATAAATCTGAGAATAGTAAAACACATCATGTTAGAAGCTGCACTAACTAATTAAATGCAGTCCCCACCTCCCAAAGTCATCTTCTTCCCTCTGTGTCCTCTGTGACATGGTACCACAGACTCTGACTGCTTACAGGTTATTCTCTCTCATTATCTCTTCTGCCATCCAGCACACATACTGCTGAGATTGTCTTCATCCATGAAACTGAGCTCCACAACACATGATGAACATGGTCCTACCAGCTGAAGGAGCTCAGGGCACTGATATACTGACATGACAGAAAACAGGGAATAGGGGGAATTGTAACATCTTTGGGTTGCCAAGTTCTGATTATAGGGGTACTGTAAGTGTTCGCCATTTACAATCCATATTAACGGTCCAGGTGAGGAGTCTGAGTGCCATTAATCCATAATGCAAAGGCTAAATGGGATTTTAAGCTGTGAGGAAGACGAATGTAAGGTAGAGAGAAGGATTTTAACCTTGTCTGCTCACCAGGAGGGGCAGGACGTGGGTCAACGGAGCTCAGAAAAACACTTCAGGCTGCCTGTTTGGATGAATAGGCTTGGCTTTGAGTCGGGCAACAAGTGTCCAGAGGTGGTTGCAGGAACCATACGCAGATACAATGGCTAAGCCGTGTAGTAATGTGCCACCTGGCATCATCTGTGTTTTATGGCACTTAAACAGAGCTTGATGGGAATAGCCTATCATTACTAATCTGAAAGATCATTGTACTTTTTTAAAAGAGAAATACAACGCTCTATTTGATCTGGCTCAGTCAGTCTATGCTGGCATTTACGCTCTGCTAAAGCTTCTGTGCATCCTCGCTCCTACTCAATCAGCATAACATTCTCCTTTTCTCCACAACCCACATTCTTCACTTTGATTGGGGTGGCAAGGTGGCACAGTGGTTAGCATTGCTGCCTCACAGCGCCAGGGACCTGGGTTCGATTCATAGCTTGGGTCACTGTCTCCCTGTGTCTCCCAGGCACATTCTCCCTGTGTCTGTGTGGGTTTCCTCCTGTTCCCTCTCACATTCTGAAAGTAGTGCATTGGTCAGGTTAAATTCTCTCTCAGTGTACTCTAACAGGTGCTGGAGTGTGGCAACTTGGGGATTTTCACAGTAACTTCATTGTGGTTTTAAGGTAAACATGCTTGTGATTAATAAGCAAAGAAACTTTTCTCCTCTAGTCCTGTAAGCCTCTGAAATACCTGCACTCCTCTAGTTCCAGCCTCTTCAATAGCCCTGATTTTCATCTCAGCCCATTGACGCCTTAAATTGCCTCAACCCCAAGCACTGAAATTCTCTCCTTTAACCTCTCTTTCATCCTTTCCAGGTGATCATTAAACCACAAGAAGACACAGGTTTAGGGTGCAGGGAGTAGGTACAGAGGCGATGTCAGGGGTAAGTTTTTCACTCAGAGGGTAGTGGGTGCGTGGAACCAGCTGTTGTTGGTGATGAAGGCGGATTCAATGGGGTCTTTTAAGAGACTTTTGGATGAGTACATGGGACTTAGTAAGATAGAGGGTTCTATCTCTACTTACTAGGTAAGCCTAGTAGGTAGAGACATGATCGGCGCAACTTGTGGGCTGAAGGGCATGTTTGTACTGTAGTTTTTCTGAGTCTGTATTCTCTCTGGCAATGAGCCACGTTAGGAATTATTAGAAAAAAGCCGGATGCTGGTTCTAATGAAAGATCAACCATCAAAAATGTGAGGTGAAATTCTCTGGCCTCCTAGCTGTGTGTTTCCTGTTGTTTGTTCGGGTTGGGATTCTCTGATCCCGCAGTTTTCAGTGGGAATTCCCATCGATGTCACCTCACGCTGGTGAGGAACCCGCGTGTGGGGGTGCGCTGGGACTGGAGAATCCAGCCAGTATGAACGGCTGCAGAATTCCGGCCTTTAACTCTGTTTCTCTCACCACGGATGCTGCCTGAGCTGTTGAGTATTTTCTGTTTTTATTTATATGCCAATCAGGTTTAACTAATTTTGATTGAGTTTCTACAAAATGTCACAGAGAGGTTGATGAGGGGAATGTGGGCTATCTGGTGCATGGGGACTTCCAAAACACATCGGAGAAAGTGCCACATTGTTGACTTGTCAGTAAAGTTGATGCCCGTGTAATAAAAGGACAGTGACACCATGGAGATAAAACAGAGTATTAGTGACTGGAGGAGATATATGGTTTTAAGTTTCAGTTTAAAGTTTATTTATTAGTGTCAAAGGAAGGCTTATATTAACACTGCAAGTTACTGAGAAAAATCCCCTAGTCGCCACTCATCGGCGCCTGTATGGGTATTACACTGAGGAAGAATTTAGCATGGCCAATGCACCTAATCAGCACCAGATTCAGTCTGTGGGAGGAAACCAGAGCACCTGGAAGAAACCCACGTAGACATGGGGAGAATGTGCAGACTCCACACAGTGATCCAAGCTGGGAATCGAACTACTATGCTGCCTTACAGAGGTCAGAATTAGGATTGATTTTCATAACATAATTTTATTTAGTTGCACAGGGGATAATTTTTTTGAAACTTTCAGGGGATTTGGGCATTGATATTCAGGTCAGCATCTTTGCCCATCTCTAAATTTCACTCGAATTGAGCAGCTTGCTGGGTCATCTCAGAGTCAACCACGTTGCTGTAGCTCTGGAGTCACGCATCAGCCAGACCAGGTAAGGACAGCAGATTTCCTTCCCTGAAGGACATTAGTGTTCCAGATTGGGGATTTTTTTAAACAACAATCAATGATAGTTTCATGATCATAATTACTGAGAAGACATCCCAGATATTATCTGGAATAAATAAATTGAATTTATTTATTGAATATGAATTTTGTCAGTTGCTGTGGTGGGATTTGAACTGGGTCTCCACAGCGCTCGCCCAGTATTCTGCATTACCTCCACACCACCATCTCCTCAAAACAGGAGATCATGGGCAGGATTCAAATGTGATGGGTCCTCGAATCCAATCACTGCCTCAGACTGTGTCACACACGGGAGGCACCGTGCCTTGGGTTGTGCTCAGGAAGCTGCAGGAGCTGAGAGCCGCTTTGCCGAGGTACTCACCGGTATTCTGTCTTCCACATTGAACTGGTTGGGGTCTGGGGTGAGACGCGATGGTGTCCAGATGGGAATGTAGTTGTCCACTTCCAGGCTGGTCAGCGAATGGCCTGACGCAGTGACTGTCTGTTCGCCCACCTGGCTGGTGTCCTGTGAACTGCCTGCCAAGTTGGCCTCATCCTCTGGGGAGGCAACATTGATGTTGGTAGTGCCATGGCAGGGACCAAGGGAGATGGAACGGTGCTCAATCTCTCTTCGGATCTGTTCAGAGTCAACGTTTATCTTCCTATCGGCCAGCTTGGTAACCGGAAGGTCCTCCTGCTTCAACGGGTCAGCTCCGCTGCGGCACGGTGAGGGACACTTGCCCAGGGCACTGACGGACTCCAGTGAGTGAACCCCGCTACCCCGGTCCTCATTCAGGCAGGAACGAGGAGCGTCAGATTTGTGGAGAGAGGCATCATCAAAGTTTCTTCCCCTGGCATCTGTCTGCGAGCCACCCCTTGGTACAGCTGGGTTTGTAGTGCCTGATGGTTGGCCCTTACCCTGCACTGGCTGCTGCTGCTCACTCTGCCCGGGGGCAGTTCCGAAATTCGCTGCGATACTTCTCCGCGGTACAGAGTTGGATATCTGATCTCCATTAATCCGTGACAGGATGTGATTTAAAGAGTCAGCAATGGCGCTGTATGCCCGCTGTCGGGGCGAAACTCCTCTCAGACCATGCAGCACAAGGCTGTCAAAGCTGGGCTTGTTACCTAAGCAATGGTGCAGGTCCCACGCCCCAACTTTCTCCACATAGCTCAGGGGAGGCATGGACTGCAGGGTAGTGGGAGAGGCCCTGCTACTGCAGGAGGCACTGGTGCTGCTCAAGGTCTGCTTTCCAAACGAGGGTGCCAGCAAGAACTTGGAGGTGCTAGTCACAGCAGCCTGGCTCTCAATGAGGCGATTTACAACCCGCTTTCCCTGGCTGCTCTGAGCAGAGGCTCTGGCTGGTAAATTGGAGGGAAAGGCTGGTGTAGACTGACAGACAGGATCAGCTAAAGAGGTGAGGAGCGAGGAATTGGCGAAGCTTGGTGGACACTCTGTGGGAGAAAGCTCGCTGTCTTTCTGCTCCAGCTCTGTCCCATCACCCTTACTGTCACCACACCCGGGGGACAGAACGATCTTATCGCCCTGTCCAGAGTCTGAGATGACAGGCTCGATGCTCACAGTCACTAACCCAGCTCCTGAGGTGACACCATTTGTGGAAGGTGCAGGTGAATTGGAAGAGGAGGGTCTTTGACATTCCAACTGGGATGTCTGACCGGAGATGTTCACTTGCTGCTCCTGTGATTGGACCACATCATCAGAAATCCCTCGTCTCCCTGGATCTGCTGAACTCGTATTCCCGTTTTCGGGAGCTTTGGGAAAAGAAATCCTGGGGTCGGTCAAGTCAGATTGCTTACGCAGCACCAAGAGCTCAGGGTCAGATGGTTGCTGGGAAAGCGGAGCAGGCTGGGGGTCAGAGGCACTCAGCTCCCACTCCTTTCCTGTCTCACAATGTGTGTCCCCTGCCACCAGCGAGCTGCTCCTCTGGTGATCACCCAGAGGCCTACCAGTTTCAGTCTCACTCCTGGAACTGGATGTAAAGCCCGAGCTACTGAGCAATCCGATCTCCTCCTCCTCCAGCAACAGCGGAGTGGGCGGCTCCCCCACCAGAGTCGATTCATGTCCAGAAACAGTGAGCACTCTGCCTGAACGAGGCTGGGATCCATTACTCTTGGTGCACGGCAGCACGCTGGGAAGCTCCATGAAACACTGGTCACGGATATATTTCTCTGCCTGAGCAAAGTCCTCATCTTCTATGGCCTCTGACCACTTTGGGCTGGGAGGTGTCACGGAATGCTGAGACAAGGAGCATGCGCTGCTGCTGTCCCCAAGTGGGTGCTGTGACAGGGAGAGGCTGCCTCTTGCACGGTCCGAGGACATCTCCACTGTGACTGCCTGCCGGAAGTTCTTGGCTTTGGAAGCTCCTGTGTGTCCCACACACAATACTCCAGACAGGTCAGGGGTCCCCCTGAAATATATCATAAAATAAAACCATAGAAACCTTACAGTACAGAAGAAGGCTATTCAGCCCATCGAGTCTGCACTGACCATAATCTCCATTCCTATAATCCCACATATTTACCCACTAATCCCTCGATACTAGGGTCAATTTAGTGTGACCAATCAACCAAAACTGCACATCTTTGGACTGTGAACCAGAGAACCAGGAGGAAACCCGTGCAGACAAGGGGAGAATGTGAAGACTCTGCACAGACAGTGACCCGAGGCCAGTATTGAACCCGGATCACTGACGCTATGAAGTTGCAGTGCTAACCACTGTGCTACCCTTGAACAGAAACTGGTGAATCTCAGTGGGGGGGAGGTGGTGGAAGGAGGTGGTTTTGCTTCGCTCAGTGTGACTGAGTTAACATTCTTTCAGGAAATATCATTCTCGGTTAAACCTCTGGACACTTCTGTACCTCTCCTCTCTCACCTTAAACCTACGCCCTCTAGTTTTAGTCTCCCTCTCTTTTCTGCGGGTATTGAATCCCCAGTTACCTTGCTGCTCAGCTTGGTTAAGAATTCGTTTGCTTGGTTTACTTTGATGAACAGAGGGATACAGAGAACAGGTCTTACCTCAGAGGGGCAAACTCCACCGGAGAGCGATCAAAGAACATGTTGGAAAAGTTTTCCTCCTCCTGATTCTGTGTGGAGTAGGAGGCTAAGAGTGGGAGTGTTGGAGACAACCCACTCACCTGCAACTCTGTTGGAAGAGCAACAATACTTAAAGGATTACACACAGATATATTATCCTGCATAAAGATGGCAGTAAAAACTGGCTCACAAGTTCAGATACCCCAGATGTAACCCCAGATTAAAGCAGTCCTTCTACACTTGCAATTTCTTCGAGGGAAAGATGACAAGAGCCAGAGTGGTTTTTTGGAATCAGTTCGATTGTCTGAGGCGACCAGGAAGCAATTCCTCAGATATGTTTCTCAGATCAGTCTGGGGCTTTTCCCTCTCCCTGAGGTCACATTGCTTTGGGTGGGGGTGGGAAGTATATATATTGTTCTGACAAAGCTTTGGAAAAGAGTCACCAGGATGCAAAACATCAGCTCTTTTCTCTCCTTACAGATGCGGCCAAACCGGCTGAGATTTTCCAGCATTTTCTCTGTTGGTTTCAGATTCCAACATTCGCTGTAATTTGCTTGTATATTGTTCTAATGATGATTTGAAAGGTTAACTCTGCTTTTCTCGCTTCACAAATGCCAGCAGAGATGCCCAGTGTCTCCAACCTTTTCTGGGTTTCATTCTGGAGTTTGAGGAGGATCCACAGCATTTTGCTTCAGTGTTGCAGTGCCTTCTTCAGTTCTAGCAAAGCCTCCATGTCTCAGTGTGAGTAAAGGAAAGTTCCCTCCTATGCCTCCTTAACCACCTTATCTACCCACCCTGCTGCTTTCAGGATGCATTCTTAGGTCCCATATAGCTCTTTACTGGTCACAATCCTACTATTTACTATTCTCTTGTCTTGTTTCTTGTCCCCAAATGCACTACCTGGCCAGAGAGAATTTCATTTCCTGCCCTCCTGACCAGCCTATCTTCCTGCCATCTGCCTATTAACCACACGGTCAATTTTTGTATTGTCTGCAAATTCCTTAACCATATACTGCGCGTTCAAGTTCAAATGACATATACCTCGAATAGCCAGCTCTGCAGAATCTCACTGGAAACAGTCTTCCCCACAAACTCAAACACACATCAACTATTACCTTTTACTCTCTGCCACTTTGGGTTCAACTTTGCTATTAACTTTGCTATTTTGCCATGGATCCCATTTTTTGATCAGTCTGCCACGTAGGACCTGGTCAAAAGCCTTGTTAAATTCCATCTCGACAACTCAAACATACTGTCCTCCCTATACTGATTCAAAAAATCCAATCGTTAAGCAGACACAACATTCTCTTAAATTCACACTGACTGTCCTTGATTAAACCCTATTTCTAAATGACGATGAATACTGTTCCTTCAGAATTTATTCCAGCAATTTTTCTGTCACCGAGCCTCGGCCAAGAAGCTTTTAATTGAGTGGTCTGAATTTTTCTCCCTTTTGAAACAATATACAACGTTAGAAATCAAAAGAGAAAATGTTGGAAAAATCTCAGCAGGTCTGGCAGCATCTGTAAGGAGAGAAAAGAGCTGATGTTTCGAGTCCAAAAATGATCCTTTGTCAAAGCAAAGCATCAATAATGTGAGCAATCTGCCAGTCCTATGTAGCCAGAGAGGATTGGAACTTCTTCTCTGCTTCTCTTAGCAGCCTGGGATGCATTTCAACTGAGCTTGAGGAGTTATCCACTTTCAAAGCTGCCCAACTCCGTAATCCTGTCATTCTCTGACCATGGCCCTTAGTGAAATTGAACTGGCTGAAACCAAGCGAGCTATCTGAGCTCACATTGCCCAGCAGTGCAGTGCAGGCAGGCTAACAGGGGAAAGGACAAGGAAGAAGAGGAGAGGGTGGGGGGTCCAAGAGCGAGCACATAAAAAGTTGTTAGCTCTGTTGCAGTTATTTCAAAGAGACTGCTTGATCAGAACTGGCTATATGATTAATCCCTGGCTATATGATTAATCCCAAGGGTTTGTCTGGGTAAAGGTGATAATGGCGAATCCACACCACCACAGCGAATAAGGATCTTGACAAGTGTACTGTTGGGAGATTATAATGGTAGGTGAGAATCAGTGGCTAAATTCTTGAAGACCATAAATTGTAGGAACAGAATTAGGCTACTCAGCCCATAGAGTCTGCTCCCATTCAATTATGGCTGATATTTTTCTCATCCCCATTCTCCTGTCTTTTCCTTATAACCCCTGATGCCCTTATTAAGCAACAACCTATCTATCACTGTCTTAAAGATATTCAATGACCTGGCCTCCACAGCTTTCTGTGGCAAAGAGTTACACAGATTCACCTCTCTCTGGCTCTCTGAAAAGAAGCTGAAATTTTACTGGATGAAAATCAGAGCTTTGGTGAGTTCTGAAATGGGTGCAGTATTTAGTGAGTGGACCATCTAAAAAAATCCATCTGATCTTTATTGTGTCTGCCATTTATTATATATAATATACATTAGCCATGCTCGGTCTATTCATTTATGTTTAGTTCAGGGTGATTTGTTAAACTAAGTTACAGAAAGTGAAATCTTGCCCGTTGGTTTCTCATTGGAGTTATTCAGTAAATTTAGCTCTTTTGATTTTGTTCACTGTTGAATCCATTTTCTGTGGCCAAAGAGCCACAGACACAAGTGAAACTTGTCACAATTTCAACTTTATTACTAGATTAGTGGATAGAGTCTATGCAGAACCTCAAAAACACAGACAACTAATATAATCATGCTTTACAGAATCGCAGTAATTAAGGATACCCTTAAACACCTATGTGCTGACACTAGCAGATAACTAAATCACCCAAGAAAAACTGTTCTTACCCGTTCTGAGGTAGCTGGCCAGGCCACTGCCATACAAAGGTCATTCTCTTGCTTGTGGCTTAGGGATCTTCTTTGCGGAGGCTAGTCCGCAGCTATCGCTGATGATACATTGAATCACCAGTCCCTTTTATACCCTTTTTCTTAGGCCTGTGAAATATCTTGAATCAATCACGAGCTGCAGATCATTGGTTGCAAATGCAACTATCACCACATGATCACCACATGATCTCGTTTTGCAATAACCTCTTCTTGTGTTAGTTGTGAGATATGGTCTCCTCATTTGTTGTTTATTCTATAATTAGCCAGACTTTGTAATTCTGGAGTCAGTACTGCTTACCTCTATATTCCTGAGGCATGTCCAGGCATGTCTTGAAGCTAGCGTATCTGTTTGACCATTTTTCTCATCATGCTCTGAATTACAGCCCCAGCCGTAAAGCATACAGCTAATGATTTGTTAGTTACCACAGGGATTACAACACTTACTTTAATTCCACTAATTATTTGACAATCCTGCTGAACTACAATACCTGCATCCTTCCCCCTATATATATTCAGTTTAAAATTTCTAAAAAAAAACATCATTTAAAGCAAGGATGAATCCTAACTCAATCAAACTAGTGACCCTTTCATTCAGTGGGATCTGAGTTTCTCATGATTTTCTCATCTTCTGGTCACTTACCAAACACTTTTCTGGGTTGGTGTTTTCCAAAGTCCCCCTGGGTACTCATCGATTCTTCATTTACAGTGATCGTCCCTTCCTCCATGGTGGGGAACTCCTCTAGACTCAGCTGGTGCTCTGTACCAGTAAGCAGCAGCCGAGACACAGGCACTGAAGTCAATTCCCCGGTCTCCCCTGCTGTCCGCAGCTGAAGCTCAGACTCGTGTTCCTATGGCGAAAACAGAGAGCACAGCATATCTCAGGAATGGGCACAGCTCAGCCTACAGTTCCATCATTTCCACTGCACAGAAACAGGATAACTGGCTAACAGGTCCATGCACATGGTGACGTCCAACATATAGAGTAACATAGTGGTCAGCATCAGGGACCTAGGTTTGATTCCCAGTTTGGGTCACTGTGAAGAGTTTGAATGTTCTTCCCGTGTCTGCATGGATTTCCTCCGGGTGCTCCGGTTTCCTCCCACAGACCAAAGATCTGCAGGTTGGGTGGTTTTGCAGTGGTAAACACACGGTATTACAGGGCAGAAGCGTGGACCTGGGTAATGCTTTTTGGAGGGGTGGTGCAGACTCAATGGGCCGAATGGCCTCCTTCTGCACTGTAGGGATTCAATAATTCCACAAGAACAGCCTCTCATTTTATTTTATCTCACCCCATCAGCATATCCTTCTATTTGTTTCTCCTTGATGTACTTACTTAACTTTCCCTGAAAGGCATCCATACCTGCCTTTGGTAAGGTTTTCCAAAGTTTTACCACTCTTTGTGAAAAGACATTTCTCATGAATCTTTATTGATTTTATTAGTTACAATCTTATATTTATGGGTTCCTAGTTCTTCCCTTCTCCACAAGGGATAATATCTTCTCCATGTCAAGCCCATTGAATACTTTCATTATTGGATAGATCTCCATCGATTGCCGCACGTTTTGTTCTGAACTGAACTGTAAGTATTTCCTTTAATTTATTCGTGCTCTCAAAACTTGTAGGAAAAACACAGAAAATAGCCAGAATTATAGACAGAGTCATCGGGTTGGTTTATAAGGAGTAACTGTGTAAACCGAACTTTCATGGTCAATGAAAGTTCATGGTCAATGAGTTAAGGCTAGACCATCCGGGTCCTTGGGCCTTCTCCGTCGTTCAATAAAACCATGGCTGACCTGATTGTAACTTCAACTCTCAATAACTTTTCACCTCCCCTTGCTGATGAAGAATCTATCCAAATCTGCCTCAATTATTCAAAGAATCTGCTCCATAATCTTTGAGGAAGAAGGTTCCAAAGACCTCCAGCTCTCTGAGAGTGTCTGAAATGGATGACCCTTATTTTTAAGCAGTGACCTTAGTTGTATGTTCTCCCACAAGAGGAACCTCGCATTTCACATTCACATCGTCAATACGTGTTTCAATAAAGTCTCCTTTTACTCTTCTAAACTACAGCAGATATCAGTGGGTCGCTTAGAGGTTGAGACAGGTGAAATTATGATGAGGACTAAGGTAATGTCAGAGACATCAGACTAATATTTTGACTCTCTCCACAATGGAAGATACAATTTACAGACCAGAAAGGGGCTAATGAGACAACAGAACCTAAAATGATTACTAATAAAATGGTATCAGGAAAATCACAAAAATACCAACGTCAGGGGAAAAATTTTAAACTGTCTAAGAGAGTGCTGATTAGTCAAGGTTTGATTGGGTGACACAGTGGCACCATGGTTAGCACTGCTGCCTCACAGCACCAGGGACCCGGTCCCAGCCAATGTGTGTGTGGAATTTCTACATTCTCCCCGTGTCTGTGCAGGTTTCCTCCGGGTGTTCCAGTTTCCTCCCAAAGATGTGTGGGTTCGGGTGTGGAAAGCCTGCAGAGGGATCTGGATAGGTTGAGTGAGTGGGCGAGGACCTGGCAGATGGAGTATAATGTTAGCAAGTGTAAGGTTATCCATTTTGGTAGGAATAATGGTAGGAAGGATTACTATTTAAATGGTGAAAAGTGCAGCATGCGATGATGCAGAGGGACCTGGGGGTTGTTGTGCATGAATCGCAAAAACACAGTCTGCAGGTGCAGCAGGTGATCAAGAAGGCAAATGCAATGTTGGCCTTTATAGCGAGGGGGATAGAATATAAAAGTAGGGAGGTACTTTTGCAGCTATATAAGGTACTGGTGAGGCTGTAGTTGAAGTACTGTGTGCAGTTTTGGCCACCGCATTCGAGGAAGGATATATTGGACTTGGAGGGGGTGCAGAGGTTTACTAGGGTGATACCGGAGATGAGGGCATTGGATTATGAGGAAAGACTAAATAGGCTGGGTTTGTACTCTTTGAAGTTTAGAAGGTTGAGAGGGGATATTATAGAGACATAATGATAATGAAGGGGATGGATAGCGTAAAGGTCGAGACATTCTTCCAGCTCAGCAAAGACAGCAGGACTAGAAGGCACAGCCTCAAAATTAGGGGGTTGGGGGAGGGGGTTGGGGGGGGAGGCAGTTCAGATCAGGGTTGAGGAGGAATTTCTTCATGCAAAGGGGGTGAATCTTTGGAATTCTCTGCCTGATGAAATGATGGAGGCTTCCTCACTGAATATGTTCATTGATTTTGATTGACAAGGGAATTAAGGGTTATGGGGAGAAAGCAGGAAAGTGGTACTGAACCACTACAGATCAGCCATGATCTTATTGAATGGCGGAGCAGGCTCGAGGGGCTGGATGGCCTACTCCTGCTCCTATTTCTTATGTTCTTATGTAAAGGTTTAGATTAATGTTGTGCTGAACCTTGTTTTTGCAAAATTTGCTGATTGGCCCCATGAATGAGAAACAAATGGAAATGTGTTCCCAATTCCCCAAGTGAGAAGGTTGCTGAAACTTGCTATAGAATCTTTTCCAGTTCGCTTTATGGTTCTTGCTAGTTTAATTCCACATTTTATTCTTTGTTTCTTTATCAGTTTCTGGGTCCTTTGCAGAATTTGAAAACACTCCTAATCCTCAGGCTTAGTACTTTTTGGCAACTTTACATAGGAACATAGGAATTAGGAGCAGAAGTAGGTCATTCAGCCCTTCAATCTTGCTCTGCCATTCTGTCAGATCATAAAGAACAAAGAACAACACAGCACGGGAAACAGGCCCTTCGGCCCAACGAGCCCGCGCCGCCATCCTAACGTCTTAATGACGTATAGAGACCAATATAGGGACAATTTGTTACCCAATCAGCCTAAGAGCACATTTTTGGGATGTGGGAGGAAACCGGAGCACCCGGAGAAAACCCACGCAACCACGGGGAGAACGCGCAAACTCCCGCTGACACAGGCCCAAATCCATGTGTCTGCACAGCAACAGCAATAGTCTCTGAGCTGTCATGTTGCCCATCTGATGGTCCAGTTTAAGCATACACTAATGACATGAAGCACTAGGCCACTCCTGAAGTAACATCCAGGAGCAGCCCTCGCACGACCTGCCAAATGCATGCACCTTGTTGGTCAACAAGGTGGACCGAATAGCCTGTGGAAACAAATAAAGTATTTAAACAGTCCTCCTATATCCCTCTATCTGCAGACCGCTCATGTGGCTGTCCAAGAGACCTTAAACAACTCTAGCGTGCCTGCTCCCACCACCTTACTCGGCAGTGCATTCCACACCCCCACTACCCTTTGTGTGAAAAAATGCCCTCTAATATTCGTCTTACACATAGCCCCCCTCACCCTAAGGCCGTGACCCATGATCATGGCTGATCTCTCCCTGGTCTCAAATCCAATTTCCCATCTGTCCCAAAATCCCCGTATTCCTTTTTTATTAGAAATATATCTATCGCCCTCTAGAAACCATTTAATGATTCAGATTTCACTGCGCTTTAGGATAGCAAGTTCCACAAATTCATCATCTTCTATGAGAACTAATTCCTCCTCATCTCAGTTTTAAATCTACTGCCTCCCAACCTATACCTGTGACTTGGTGTTCTAGATTGTTGCACAAGGGAAAATGTTCTACATTTACTTTATTAATCCTTTTTAAAATATTATATACCTTGATCAGATTGCCTCTCATCCTTCTAAACTCTAGCGAATATCAGCCCAAACTGTCAGCCAATATCAGCCCAAGTTAACACTGTCCTCATACATCAACCCTTTAGAAGTCCCATTTTTAAATTCCTTTGTTAGCGACAGTTGAGTCACTTTGCCTGTTGGGGTTTTGAGCCTTTGATAACTGTAATTTTTGTCAACCACATGTTCATTCTGAAAAGACCAGTCATTGCCTGTCTACCATCTAATTTTAAATCAAACCACAATGTTTTCAAACTTGACAGAAACTTTGATCACATTATTGTCACTCTTTCCTCACAGTTCTTTTACTACAAGATTAATTAGCTTCTCTTTGTACAATTCTAGATCTAAGATAACATGTTTTTTGTTGGTTCCCAACATACTACTCTGGAAAAGTATCTCATAGACATTCCAGCAATTCACCCTCCTCAGCATTAATGCTCATTAGAATTAGCCAGTGTAAGGGTAGGTTAAAGTCTTGATGTAAAGATGCCAGCATTGGATGGGGTAAACACAGTAAGATGTCTCAGAACATCAGGTTTAAGTCCAACCAGTTTGGACTTAACTGATTGGACTTAAACCTGATGTTGTGAGATTTCTTATTAGATTAAAGTCTGCTATGATTACTGTATTATCCTTGTTACATACATTGCTAATTTCCTGATTGATACAGTGCCTTACATTGCCACTGCTGTTTGGTGGCCTAAATAAACTGTTACCAATGATTGCTGCCCCTTGTTGTTTCTTAGCTCCACCCACATTGATCCAATATCTTGCTCTTACCATCTAAGATCCTCTTTCAGTGATGTACTTATCTCATCCTTTATTAAAGCACCATCTCATCTCCTTTGCCCTTTTGCGTGCCTTTTTTTAATTCATTCATGGGACATGGGTGTCACTGGCTGCCACCCTAGGGCAGTTAGGGCAGCGCTGTGGCACAGTGGTTAACACTGCTGCTTCACAGCGCCAGGGACCCGGGTTCGATTCTCAGCTTGGGTCACTGTCTGTATGGAGTCTGCACATTCTTCCCATGTCGAAGAGGGTTTCCTCTGGGGCTCCAGTTTCCTCCCACAGTCCAAAAGATGCGCTGGTTAAGTGCATTGGCCATGCTAAATTCTCCCTCAGCATACCCGAACAGGTGCTGGAGTGTGGCGACAAGAGGATTTTCATAATAACTTCACTGCAGTGTTAATGTAAGCCTACTTGTGATACTAATAAATAAACTTTGAATTTTAGTTGAAGGTCCTTCCTGAAGGTAGAGTCTCCTTCAATATGTAGACTCCTGCTTTGATCACCCTGCAGCCACATCTGTTCATTCCTTTCCCAGTAGCATTACCTGCTTTGCTCTCTGGACGATCGCCTCTCCCAGTGAGAAGCCACTCACATTGGACAGGTGGGTCCCACTTTCGGGGCTGCTAGTTTGACTGACTTGTTCTTCCATGTTACAAGTCAGTGGTGGAGTCGTCGCGATTACCTACAAGAGACAATGTGTTGCAACTGCTTAAAAATACATTATTGTAGCAGCTACTGAGCCTCAGAACCTTCCGCGGGAATATCTTGTTCCACTTTGTGTGTGAATCTTTTCAGGTTACATGTCCACAACTTCACTAGCTGATGCCATGTTAAACCTGTTACTGGGAAATAGGAAATATATTAAATTCTTTCATAATGCTTCCTGAACTTCTTTTTATCCTATTATTCTTTCCTCAGTGACTAAAACTATTAGTGTTCAAAGTAGATTTAAACATTTATTTAAAAATCAAAAAAATTATTTCACAAAATACGAACTGTATCTCCAGAATTGTCTAATCTGACTTCTCTCTTGAAGGAAAAAAGCTTGGTGTTTAGTATTTTACCAACGGTTGTGATCAGGGAGCTGAGTTTGGATTGGGCAGTAACAGTGCGGATAACACTGGGATAGCAATGGGAACAGAAGCAGTGAGACGTGCTGAACAACACAGAAAAAACTGGATAAACTCAGCACACCTGGCAGCATCTGCGGAGACAGAAACAGGGTTAATGTTTTGAGTCCAATATCACTCTTCTTCTGAGCACCACTCAAGAGTACTGGTGAACAGTTGTTTATCAGACTGGAGGGAAATGTAATGCAGTGCTCCACCAAGAGTTGACACTGTGATCACTGCTCTCTTTAATATGTATGTTAATGGTTTGCTATTTGCAAAGTTTTCCAATGATGTCAAAGACAAAAATGAAATAAATAAAACAGTGAAATGGGCAGACAAGTGGGAGATGAAATTTAAATAGAGAAGTGTGAGTTGATGTTTTTTAATAGGAGGAATGAACTAAATTGTTATCTATGAGAGAACATAGAACATAGAACATAGAACAATACAGCACAGAACAGGCCCTTCGGCCTTCGATGTTGTGCCGACCAAAATAAAAAGAAATGCCCCTCCTAACTAAACCATTCCCTTCTCATCCATATACTTATCAACTAACCTCTTAAACGCCACAAAACTTGGCGCATCTACAACAGCTGCAGGCAGGGCATTCCACTCCCTAATCACTCTTTGAGTAAAGAACCTACCTCTGATATCCGTCCTATAACTCATACCCTTAATTTAAAGCTGTGTCCCCTCGTGCTAGCTTTCTCCATCCTAGGAAAAGGCTATCACTG
Source organism: Sphyrna mokarran (assembly GCA_024679065.1). NCBI lineage: Eukaryota > Metazoa > Chordata > Chondrichthyes > Carcharhiniformes > Carcharhinidae > Sphyrna > Sphyrna mokarran. The sequence continues at coordinate 5,233,677 of JAGIQG010000001.1, forward strand.
TCCACCCTATCTAAACCTCTAATCATCTTATATGCTTCAATAAGATCCCCTCTTAGCCGCCTCCGTTCTAACGAAAACAACCTCAAATCCTTCAACCTCTCTTCATAGGACCTGCCCTCCATACCAGGCAACATCCTGGTAAACCTCCTCTGTACCCTCTCCAATGCCTCCACATCTTTCTTATAATGTGGGGACCAGAACTGCACACAATACTACAAGTGCGGCCGCACTAGAGTTTTGTACAGTTGCAACATGACGTTGCGGCTCCGAAATTCAATCCCCCTACAATAAAAGCTAAGACTCCATATGCCTTCTTAACAACCTTCTCGACTTGACTGCCTACTTTCAGGGATCTATGCACATACACACCAAGATCCCTCTGTTCATCAAGACTACTAAGAATCCTACCATTAGCCCTATACTCTACCCATTTATTATTTCTGCCATAGTGCATTACCTCACACTTTTCCACATTAAACTCCATTTGCCACCTCTCGGCCCAGCTCTGCAACTTGTCTAAGTCCCTCTGCAAACTATAACACCCCTCTTCATATCTACCACTCCACCGACTTTAGTGTCATCTGCAAATTTACTAATCCATCCTTCAATACCCTCATCCAGATCATTTATAAAAATTACAAACAGCAGGGCCCCAAAACAGACCCCTGAGGTACACCACTTGTCACCGAACTCCACGATGAATATCTCCCATCAACCACCACCCTCTGTCTTCTATCTGCCAGCCAATTCCTAATCCAATTAGCTAAATCACCCTCTATTCCACACATCTGCATGTTCTGTAGAAGTCTTCCATGGGCCACCTTATCAAACGCCTTACTAAAGTCCATATATACTACATCAACCGCCTTACCCCCATCCACCTCTTTGGTCACTTCTCAAAAAACTCAATGAGGTTAGTAAGGCATGACCTACCCTTCACGAAACCATGCTGACTATCCCCAATCAATTCATTTATCTCTAAATAACTATAAATCCTATCCCTAATAATTCTCTCCAATACCTTGCCCACCACAGAAGTAAGACTCACTGGCCTATAATTCCCAGGAAGGTCTCTCTTCACCTTCTTAAACAATGGGACCACATTCGCCATCCTCCAGTCCTCCGGAACCACACCCGTAACCAACGAGGACCTGAAGATCAGAGCCAGAGGCTCTGCAATCTCCTCTCTTGCCTCCCAGAGAATCCTAGGGTAAATCCCGTCCGGCCCAGGGGACTTATCCAACTTCAAACCCTCGAGAATTTCTAACACATCCTCCCTATCTACTACAATACTCCCCAATTTGCAACCCTGTACCTCAGTGCTCTCCACAGCTACATTTCCAGCACTCTGCGTGAATACCGAAGAGAAATATTTATTCAGTGCCTCGCCAATCTCTTCAGGCTCCACGCACAACTTCCCACTGCTATCTATGACTGGCCCTAATCTTGCCCTAACCAATCTTCTATTCTTAACATATCGAAAGAAAGCTTTAGGATTCTCCTTAATCCTATCAGCCAACATCTTCTCGTGTCCCCTCTTAGCTCTCCTCAATTCACTTTTTACCTCCTTCCTAGCTAATCTATAGCTATCCATTGCACTACCTGAGCCTTCAAGCCTCATCCTGACATAAGCCTCCTTTTTCTTCTTAACCAGCAAATCAACTCTTTTCGTACACCAAGGCTCTCTTACTCGTCCATTTCCTCCCTGCCTGACAGGGACATACTTATCAAGGACTCGCAGCAGCTGCTCCTTGAATAAGCACCACATTCCAGATGTTCCCAGTCCCTGTAGTTCCCTAGTCCAATCTATGCACCCTAATTCTCTCCTGATGGCCTCATAATTACCCTTCCCCCAGCTATAACTACAGCCCCCAGCTTCATGCCTATCCCTGTCCATCACTAAGGTGAACGTAACCGAATTGTGGTCACTATCACCAAAATGTTCACTAACTTCCAAGCCTAACACCTGGTCTGGCTCATTGCCCAGCACCAAATCCAATGTAGCCTCACCTCTAGTTGGCCTATCTACATACTGAGTCAAAAAACCTTCCTGCACACTCTGTACGAAAACTGACCCCTCTAACGAGCTAGAGCTATAGCTATTCCAATCAATATTAGCAAAGTTAAAGTCCCCATCACAATTACCCTACTACTTTCACTCCTAATCAGAATTGACTTCGCAATCCTTTCCTCAACCTCTCTAGAACTATTAGGAGGTCTGTAAAAGACTCCCAACAGGGTGACCTCTCCTCTCCTGTTTCTAATCTCAGCCCATACTACCTCAACAGACAAGTCCTCATCAAACTTCTTTTCGATCACCGTGATACAGTCTTTGACCAGTAACGCCACTCCTCCCCCCCTTCTACCCCCTTCTCTACTCCGACTAAAGCATTTGTACCCCGGAACCTGCAACATCCATTCCTGTCCCTGCTCTACCCAAGTCTCTGAAATGGCCACAACATCGAAGTTCCAGGTACTGGTCCAAGCTGCAAGTCCCTCCCCCTTATTGCGAATACTCCTTGCATTAAAGTATACGCATCTCAAACCATGCTCCACCCCACCCGTACGCCGCTGTGTTTTACAACTCTCCTCTATAACCCCCTTACTCTCATCCCTCTCAGCACCCCAACTACTTAGGATCCCACCCCCCCCCCGAATCAGTTTAACGCCCCCATCATAGCCTTAGCAAATTTTCCCCCCAAGATATTAGTCCCCCTCTGGTTCAGGTGTAGACCATCTCTCTTGAAGAGGTCCCACCTATCCCAGAATGAGTCCCAATTGTTAAGGAACCTGAACCCCTCCCTCCTGCACCATCCACGCAGCCATGAGTTCAAACTATCCCTTTCTCTGTTCATCTCTAAACTATCTCTTGGCACAGGCAAGAGTCCAGAGATAACCACTCTGCCTGTTATGGACCTAAGCTTCCACCCTAACTCCATAAATTTCTGTTTAATATCCCCTTCCCTCGTCCTACCTACATCATGTGTCCCCACATGAACAATGACTTGGGGCTGACTCCCCTCACCCTTAAGAATCCTAAAAACCCGATCTGCGACATCCTGGACCCCAGCCCCTGGGATGCAACACACCAGCCCTGAGTCCTGTTTATTACTATTTACCCTCCTATCTGTCCCTCTAACTATGGAGTCTCCTATAACTAGGCCTAATCTCTTATTCCCCCCACCCACCTGAGCATTCTCAGCAGTCTCACCCCCAGAGACCTGCTCCCTCTGGTCAGCTCCAGTTGATTCTTCCTCAACTGTAGCCTCCAAGACAGAAAATTTATTTTGGAGGGGAACAGCCCCAGGGAATTGTCTCCCCGATTGCTTCTTACCCCTCCTCCTAATAGTTACCCAATTATCACTTATAGGAGTTACAATCTCTTTGTTACTCTCCTCTCAATGCAAGTACAGAGCCACCTGGAGGAGTATCAGTAAAATTTAGGAAAGGCTTTTGGAGAGGCTGCAGAAAATATTACACAAAAAGATTGGAGAAACTCAGACGGTTCCTCATGAAAAATAAAAGATTGTGAGGAGAAAGGAAAAGTCAGGCTGGCACAGTGGTTCGCACTGCTGCCTTACAGTGCCAGGGACCCGATTTCAGGCCCGGTAATTCTGTATGGAGTTTACACATTCTCCCAATGTCTGCATTGGTTTCGTACGGATGTTCCAGTTTCCTCCTAAGGTGTGCAGGTTAGGTGGATTGGCCATGCTAAATTGCCCCTTAATGTCAGGGGGACTAGCTAGGGTAAATGCACAGGTTGTGGGGATAAGGCCTGGGTGGGATTGTGGCTGCTGCAGACTCAATGGGCCAAATTCGGTACTGTAGGATTCTATAATTCTATAAGGAGCTGGCATGGAGAAATGTGCAGGTTAAGTTGATTTTTTTTATTTATTTTTCTATGAATGTAAGCACCTCATTTATTGCCCATCCTTGAGGGAGCAAGTAAGAATCAACCACATTGCCATGGATTCGGAGTCACACGTTGGCCAGACCAGACCCTAATGGACATTAGTGAACCGGAGGGGCTTTTATGACAATCATAATGATTCCATGGTCATCATTAAACTCTTAATTCCAGATTTTTACTGAATTCAAATTGGCCATGCTAAATTGATCTTTAGAGTCGGGGAATTAGCAGGGTAAATATGTGGAGTTACGGGGATAGGGCCTGGGTGAAATTCAGTGGAAGCCTGATGGGCTGAATGGCCTCTTTCTGCACTGTAGGATTCTATGAGAGTTGGAAATCATTAGCAGAAAGCTTGAGAACCAGAGGTAACCAACTGAAGATGACTGGCAAAAGAATCAACTGTGTTATGAGGAAAAACTTTTTACATAGTGAGTTATTGAGGTCTGCAGTGCACTGCCTGAGAGTGTGGTGGGGGCAGATTCAATTGGGGCTTTCAAAAGGGAATTGAATAATTACTTGAAGAGAAAACTTGCAGTGCTACAAGGTAAAGGGCAGGGAAGTGGGATAGCTGAGTAAAAAGAGATAAGACAGACTGGATGGGCCAAATGGTCTCCTTCTATGCTGTAACCATTCTATTCTATGAGAATGTTTTACATGATGAATTGCCCTAATCTGGAAAGCACTGACTGAAAGGATGATTGAAGCAGGTTCAATTACAACATTCAAAAATATGGTTGGATAAATAGTTGAAGGGAGGAAATTTGCTGGACTATGGGGAAAGAGCAGAGAAATGGGACTAATTGGATAGCTCTCTCAGAGTTGGCACAGGCACGATGAGACCTCTTTCTGTGCTCTATCATCCTGCAGTCCCGGAGAGCAAATTTTCCTGTCAGTTATACAGTTTTCAGCTCAGAAGCTTTTCAAAATTACTTGTAACTCCAAGACATATTTTTAAAACATTTGTTTCACTGGGAGTTGATGTTGGGGGCATGGAACAGGACTGAACACTGCACTCAATGGCTAAACAGACCATTGTTTAGGTTCGCACACAGATACAAACAGAGATGTGGTACGGCTCCCGCACATCTACAACAAGTTGGGACAAAAGTAATCGCAAAACAAGAATAGTTTCACTCGGGATTAATTTCACATTACCCCAAAGTCCAGTGAATCTCTAAACTATCAGGCACAATGCCGGAATATCTCAATTACCTTCAAATAGTTTTATTTAAGTATGCAATAACGAAAAGCTGACCAGCAGAGACAATGCAGGATAATTCCAGTGGTACCTGTAATTCATGAGAATGCAGCTCAGTCTAGTTAAGGGTCATCAAAAACAATTCATATATATCAGCCAACAGACATAGAGGAGCAGGAGGGAGGTTTATGGGGGATGTGAAGAAAACTTTTTTCACTCAGAGGGGATGACAGTCTGGAACGTGCTGCTTAGGAGGGTGTCGGGGGGGTTGCCTCACATTCTTTCAAAAGTATCGGACGAGTACTTGGCACATCATAACGTTCAGAGCTATGGGTCAAGTGCTAGTAAACAGGATTAGATGGGAGGTCAGATGTTTCTCACATGTCAGTGCTACAAGGTAAAGGGCAGGGAAATCAGTGCAGGCTTGATGGGCCGAAGGGCCTCTTCTGCACTGTACAATTCTATACAAACTGCAGCCTTGATGGAGAGGCGGCCCGAAGGGGGAGGAGGTATATATGTACGCAATTAAATGCAGAACGTGCTGTATTCCCAAACATTTTCATGTTTTGTTTTCCAGACTACTCTCTGGTTAGAAATTATACATCCTTGGTCACAGTAGTGCAAAGACAGAATGATTGCAGTCCAACTTTCCCTTGCCAGGAAATGTGGATCTTGCGAGGGTACAGTTTCATATTTACAGCATGGACAGCACAGTGGTTAGCACTGCTGCCTCACAGCACCAGTGACCCAGGTTCGATTCCCGGCTTGGGTCACTGTGTGGAGTTTGCAGGGTGTCTGCGTAGGTTTCCTCCGAGTGCTCTGGTTTCCTCCCATACTCTAAAGATGTGCAGGTTAAGTGATTGGCCATACTAAATTGTCTTAGTGTCAGGAGGAATAGCTAGGGTAAATGCATGGGGTTATGGGGATAGAGCCTGGGTGGATTGTGGTTGCATGCAGATTTGATGGGCCGAATGCCCTTCTTCTGCACTGTAGGATTCTACGTTTACTCTCACACAAGGAGACCATCCACATGAATAAAACTGTCTTCCACAATCCTGACAGCTAATTTGGAATATTTTTGAAACATTATCACTGTTATAATGAAAGAAACAGCAGTCCATTTGCAAATAACAAGATCACACAAAAAGCAATGTAAGATGACCAGATAATTCATTTTTTTGTTGAGAAATGAACAAAATCGAATAGATGAAAATCTGAAATGAAAGGAAATTGCAGTAAAATCTCAGGTCTGACAGCATCTTAGGGGAGAGAATAGAGCCAATGTTTTGAGTCTAAATGACTCTTGATCAAAATAAAGCCCTGGGAACTTTTAAACACTCCTGAGAGGGGAAATGGGAGCTTAATTTGACCTGTCATCCAAAAGGCAGCACATTCTCAGCGTGACACTGGATTAGCCTGGATCTTGGTGTAAAGTTGCTGGAATGAGACCTGAACCTGGAACCTGAGGTGAGTGTCTGATTCACTGGGACAAGAGAGGGAGATTATTGAAACGACATCCTTGTTATAAAGGGAGTACAGTGAATGGTTTACTAGGCTCATTCCTGGATAGCAGGTTTGTCATATGGAGAAAGATTAAGTCAGTTAGGATTATATTCACTGGACTTTAGAAGTGAGACGGGACCTCACAGAAACTTATAAAATTCTGACAAGGTTAGACAGGGTATGTTCAGAAAGAATGTTCCCAATGGTGGGGGAGTCCAGAATTAGGGGTCATAGTTTGAGGATAAGGGATAAACCTTTTAGAAAAGGGGAGGAGAAATTTCTTCACCCAGAGAGTGGGGAATGTGTGGAATTCATTCCCACAGAAAGTACTTGAGGCTAAAACATTGTCTGATTTCAAGAAAAAATTAGATATAGATCTTGGAGTTAAAGGGATCAGGGAATATTAGGGGTAGGGAATTAGGATATTGAATTCGATGATCAGCCATGATCAAAATGAATGGTGGAGCAGGCTCAAAGGACTGAATGGCCTCCTCCTGCTTCTATGAAATAAACTCAGGGCTCTGGCAGCGTCAGTGGAGCTTGTTGAAGCCTCACCTGGCCTAGCATCCCTTCACAGAGACTTTCCAGTCAAGATCCTGCTCCCTAAGCCAGCAGAAATCCTGCCTCACAAAATCCCTTCATCCCTTCTGATCCTGCGGACAGGCTCTGCAGAAAAAACCGAGGCTGCTGTGCTGACCAGACCAAAAAAGAGAGAGAGAGGAGATTTAAACTAAACCGCAGCAGTGAGAGCCGGAGGTCCTGCCTTGGGCACTGAACCCATTAAATAAATACAATCAATATTCAGCAAAACCCACCTCACCCTCCATCGCCTGCTGCTGCCCGACCGCACTGCGCATGCGCCGCCCCGCGCCTCGCCGCACTGCGCATGCGCCGCCCCGCGCCTGGCCCCCCACTGCGCACACTCCGCCCTGTGCTGCGTCCCACTGCGCATGCTCTGCCCCGCGCCTCGTCCCACTGCGCACGCTCCCGCCCGCCCCCCCCCCCCCCCCGGCCGGCACTGCGCATGCTCGGCCAGTAGCCGCCGTGACGGTTGTCCGGGTGGTCACTAAGGACGCGGCGTCGCGGCCTGGGCGCCCAAAGGGGGCGGGAGAGGAGAGCGGGAAGAGCCCTGTCCAACAAACCGTTCGGTGTGGATGGAGCGGGGTAGGGTGCGGAGCTGAGCCTTACTGGCTCTTATTTTCTCCCAGATTCCAACCGTCTCTTACCGGAGCACTGACATAACCAGAGAATCTACAGTGTAGAAAGAGGCCATTCGGCCCGTTGGGTCTGTACCAACCCTCCTGAAGATCTTCTTACCCAGGCCCTCTCTTGTAACCCTGCACATCATAAATATCATGGCTAAATCTCATCTACCTGCACATCTTGGGACACAAAGAGACAATTTAATCCACCTAACCTAACTTTAAAGTTTAGAGTCACAAGTGGTCTTACGTTCACACCGCAATGGAGTTACTGTGAAATTCCCCTAGTCATCGCTCTCCAGCAGCTGTTTGGGCACACTGAGGGAGAATCTAGCACCTAACCTCTGGTAGGAGGAAACCGGAGTGCCTGGAGGAAACCAATGCAGAGACAGGGAGAATGTGCAAACTCCACACAGACAGTGACCCAAACCAGGAATTGAACCCGGGTGCCGAACGCTGTGAGAGAGCAGTGCTAACCACTGTGCTGCCCCATATTCTTGGAGGTCAGTTCCATAATCATCAACACCCACTTTCCTAAAATAAAATGCTACAAGCCAATGCTTCAGGGAGAAAAAAGACTGTAGGCTCACAAGGAATAGGAACACAAGTAGCCTGTTCAGTTCCTTGAGCCTGTTCCGCCATTTAAGAGGATAATGGCTGATCCAACATTCCTCATGTCCACTTTTCTGCCCTTTCCTCGTAAGCCTTCATTTCTTTACTGATCAAAATTCTATCTCAGCCTTAAATATACACGAGGACACTGTCCCCCTCAGCTCTCTGTGGAAAGGAGCTCCAAAAATTTACAACTCTCTCAGAGAAAAGAATTCCTCGTCATCTCAGTCATAAACTGACAGCCCTTTATTTTGAGACGATGCCCCCTTGTCCTAGACTCTTCCAAGAGGGAAAACATTTTTTCAGCATTTACCCTGTCAAGCCTGTTAAGAATCCAATACGTTTCAAAGAGATTAGATCTCATTCTTCTGAATTCCAATGAGTCAAATCCCAACCTGTTTAGCTTTTCCTCATAAGTCAATCCCATTAAACTGGGAATCGTCCGAATAAACTTTCACAGAACTGACTCCAATTGAATAATATCTTCAAACACTCCAAAGACAGTCTGAATCTCTCCTTGGATCACGGCAGCATTGACATTAATGAGTGGGAGAAGCTTGCTACCAATTGTTCAAAATGGTGATAACTTGTCCATCAAGCTGCATCACGCTCCAAGTCCAAAAGTCTTAATAATAAGACAAAATGCCAGCAAGAAGAAAAGGTAGCAAATCCTCCTCTCCAGATCCCACTATGTCGTGGTTGTCCTGCCCCATGTGACCCAAGAGCTGTAGCTCAAGAATTGATCTGTTCAGTCACATGAAGATCTGTGAGAGAAACCCATGTAGAAGTCATCCTTGAATCTACAGTAATTGAAACAGGGAGAGACCATTGCCTTTCCAGCCCACTGCAACCTTCAGTTAGACAATGATTGATCTGTGCCGCAGCTCTATTTTCCTGCTAATTCCCCATATCTCAAGATATGCTTACCGATCTCAAAAGCTAATTCACCCTTAACTTCCATACAGCTTTCAGATCTATTTCAAATTTCCAATCTCCTCTATGGGAAGAAGTGCTACTTGATTTCAGTCCTGAACAGACTCGTCCTCATTTTAAGGTTATGTCCCTTTATTCGGGAGCGCCTGACCAAAGGAAATTCATTTTCCTTTCTCTATTAAATCTGTTTACCTCAACAACTAGATGTTCTTTCAATCTTCTAACCTCAATCAAAACCAATTCTGGGAAAGAGCAGGGAAGTGGAATTAGGATGAGATAGACATCAGCCATGATCATATAGAATGGTGGAGTGGGCTCTGTGGCTGAATTATCTACTCTCGCTGCTAATTCCTATGTTCCTATGAATTGTACTCTCAATTTAGCAGATATTCATAAAATTAACATGTAACATCAGATGCATTAGTATCAACACCACTGAGGGGGTTAGCAGGATAAATACGTGAGATTATGGGGATAGGGCTGGGTGGGATTGCAGTCAGTGCAGGCTTGATGGGCTGAATGGTCTCCTGCACTATAGGGATTCTACGATTCATAGGATTCTATGAATATCCTTCAGTGCTGTTGTAGGTAAAATATTACCTCTGAGACTGTTAATGAGTCAAGTGGTTTTTATTTCAAAGCTCTGGCCTTTATTCAAGAACTTTGGGAGAAAGTGGTTCCAGCCAGGATTACCAGACTTCTCCGAGAACACAAACATATTTATACACAATGAACTCCAGCAGTAATCATGATTCAAAGTTCCAATTCCTGCCAGACCTCCAGGCCTTCCTTCCTTGATCGTGATGCAGCCCAGATTTAATCAGGAATCACAGTCCAGCTGGCAGCTGCAGTCACGACACAATCTTCAATCCGATCATGATTCAAAATCCCTCTGCAGCAGTACCGGCATCCCTGTCTTTGAAGTTACTTGTGCGATCGCGGCTGTCCCAGCAGGACTCTTCCTGTAAAAAGCCGGTATCGCGATCTGCCATCAGCAGCTGTCAAAAGCCTATATTGTAAACTACCATCTGTGTAACAATATCTAACTAACATAAATAGATAAGATTTGCAAAGTCTACAAAATAACAGCCACATTAAACTATCTGTCTTTATAAATCTGAGAGTTAAAGCATGTAAGACATGAAAAGTAACTTATATTACTGCCAGTACAAGCTTGAGATTCAATCATGATGAAGGGTTATGTTTGTGACATATTCTAGGTACAAAATCCATTAACCCTTTCGCTGCTTTGATGCAAATGCTGCATCCATGATGGACAAGGGTTGAATACAAATGAATGTATACATTCTAACACTTTCTGGATTGAAGTACTGCAGAGTGTTTTTGATCTGATATTACAACAATATGTAATATTGTCCAGAATGTAGAACATTGGGTTTGGTTTTGAACATAAAAAGTTGTGGAAGGTGAAATAATTACAAGTCTAATCTCTGATGGATTATAATCTTTCCCTACATTTAGACATTCCCAGATCAGGAGTACCAGTCAGTAACTCTCAGCTCAAGATTAAGACAGATCTCAAAGAACATGGAAGATGTCAAATGTTTCTAAAGGTTGATCTATTTCTCCCAAAATAAAAGCCATATTAGCATCCTCCAGATAGCTTTTTGTTTTGTTCATATAGTTTTTTAGGCCAAATTGTAAAATCCTGGATATTTAATAATATAAGTAAAGCTTACATTAATACTGCAATGAAGTTACTGTGAAATTTCCCTAGTCGCCACAGTCTGGTGCTTGTTTGGATCAATGCACCTAACCAGCACGTCTTTTAAACTGTGGGAGGAAACTGGAGGACCTGGAGGAAACCCACACAGACATGGAGAGAATGTGCAGACAGTGACCCAAGCCGGAATTCGCACTGCTAACAATGTGCCATCGTGCTCCCGACTAATCTTCAGTAACATACTCCATGACTAAAGGGAGAATGGAGCCAGATTCTCATGCAGGTGATACAGGAGACTACATGAGGCAATATAACTCTAATATATATACAAGTTTATTAAAGAACTGAACATACAAATTCAGTCAGATAGAAATGGTTAATTGAAACATGAAACAGGTTCTAGGAAAAAGAGAAAAAATCTAATCATTGTTCTAGTAGAGAATCCAGTTTTACATTTCAATTAATGTTTTAAGTAGGACGTTGTCAGTTCTTAAAGTAGCATTTTCCTTAATTCCCCAAATTAATATTACAGAGTTAGCAAGAGGGAGAGAATCCTCTTTTCATTGAGCCTCAGCAGTTAAACGTTTACCTTGTGAGAGATGAGTTAGTGAGTTAAGCAAATCCTCAATTTCTCAATATTTGCAATTTTCTTTGAGGCTGTAGAGTTAAATTCTGACCTATAAAGGGTGGCATCCTTATTGTAATTAGGTTCAGCTCCTTCATGTTCTAAATTTGGTTTTAATCACGTTCTTAATGACAGTCGTTTTCAATTCTAAAAAAATGTGTATAACTCTCAAATTCTGCACAAGATCCACATCGATCTCATTGATTCTAAGAAACCCAGGCCGTTATGGACTCATGCTGGTTAATTCCCGTTGGACAGGAGGTTGAGTTTTAACTTATAATGTGGTTCCAGGTTGAAAAAAGTCCTGTTGAACGTGATCTGGAATTATCAGTATAAACTTATCAAATCCCACATTGTGAAGACCGTGCTGACAGTGCAGAGAAATTGCTGATGTGTAGTTTTGGGTGTGTTTTTCTTATGAAGGATTCCCTTTCTGCTATGGGCAGATAAATCAGGATGTGTAATTTCACATTGTTCTTTAAAAAAATAAACGCTTAAATTCTTTAAGAGTAGGCAGCATGATGGAACAGTGGGTTAGCACTGCTGTCTCATAACAGCAGGGACCCAGATTCGATTCCCGGCTTGGGTCACTGTCAGTGGGACATACACTTTCTCCCTGTGTCTGTATGAGTTTCTTCCAGGTGCTCTGGTTTCCTCCCACAATCTGAAAGACATACTAGTTAGGTGCATTGGTTAAATTCTCTCTCAACGACCCTGAACAGGCGCCAGAGTATGGCGATTAGGGGATTTCCACAGTAACTTCATTGCAGAGTTAATGTAAGACTACTTGTGACTAATAAACTTTTTAGATTATTTATAGGAAAATACCCTTAGAACTCTTCATTATGGCCATGTTTCTTTAGATGGACTGCTTCACTAAACCATTGCCCTTGACTGAGAGCAGTCAGCTCTTTAACAATCAAACATCGGATATTCCTGATCAGTGAACCTTGGTGAAGAAGGGAAAGAGTTAATGAATTTAATGCACTTTATACCTAGCATATATCGCAACCATAACCCTTCCTCATAGCTGATCTCCTGAAGCTTATACTGCTCCTGGTATCAATATAAATTATTTATTCGTGTTTTCATTACATGTTCATGTCTTTCATCTTTAACATTCATTTCAATAAAGACAGATAGTTAAATTTGAATTTCTTTTGCAGACATTGCAAACTTTCCTGTTTGTACTAGCTAAACATAGTTAAACAGCTGCAGATGGTAGAGTGCGATAACGGCTATTTTACAGGAGGAGTCCTGTTAGAGGAAGCTGTGGCCACACAAGTTATTTCAATGAAGAGGTTGCCGAAGCAGCTGGAAAACTGTGGATCGTGACTGTACCGATATCTGTGTCGTGACTGAAGCTGCCAGATGAGTTGTGGGTCCTGGCTGAAGCCTGGGGCTGCATTGTGACTGGAATAGAAGCATTGTGGGTCCTGACTGATACCAGAGTTTGCGTCGTGACTGGTGCTGGTAATCATGATGTATAAATACTCACACTTATTTGTGTTCAGGGAGAAGCTTGGTAAACCACAGTTAGGTGCAGGTCTCTCCCAAAAGCTTTTGGAATAAAACTAACATGCTGACTCACTGTCTTTTTACCTGCAACACTTGGCTACTCAATGTGTGAGCTTACTGAGGAGTCTGTGACTGATAGAGACAGAACAATGGAAGTCGCAGGGCCTGCTCCAATTTCTTGTGTTATGTAGTGTATTTCACAAGCCCAGGTTGTCCCAATGTGGTGAGCATGAAGTTTATTTATTTATCTTCATTAGTGTCATAATTAACACTGCAATGAAGTTACTATGAAAATTTCTTAATCACCATATTCTGGCGCTTGTTCGGGCACTGAGGGAGAATTTAGCATGGCCAATGCACCTAACCAGCATGTCTTTTGGAGGAAACCAGAGTGTAATCACTGTAAATGTAATGTGGAAACATGGTAGCCAACTTATGCACAGCAGCTAAACCCCACAAACAGATAATCCATTTTTTGTGATATTTATTTGTACATCTCACAGCAATTTGTCAAAGAAATGGGCTAAATCCATTCTAGGACAGGTGATAATGGAGTGATACTATCATTGGACGAGTAATCCAGAGATCAGGGAGCAGTGAATGCAGTAAACCACTTCACCTGAAAGAAATTGATTGATTGATGTGATTTATTGTCACATATACTAGGATGCAGTTTCTAGTGCGCTATACAGGCAAAGCATACCATTCATGAAGTACATAGGGGCAAAGGAAAAGCCCAGATTGCTGAATACAGCATTGCAGCTAGAGGTAAGATGAAGATAAAGATTTGTTTAGTATATAAGACCATTCAAATGTCTGATGACAGCAGAATGTTTGGACCTTGGGACAGTGAGCAAGGGGGAAGTGAAGAGGCAGATGTTACACTTCTTACAATTGCATGGGAAGGTGGTGTTGAAGTTGGGCGAGATGTTGAGTGTAATTGGGGAGTGGACTAGGGTGTCTCAGAGAGAACAGTCCCAGCAGAATGCCAACAGGTGAATGAGGGGAAGATAAGTTGAGTGATGGCATCATGTTGGAGTTGACAAAAATGGTGGATGATGATTCTTTGAATGTGAGGCTGGTGAAAAGTGAAGACAAGAGGGAACTCTACCCTGGTTCTGCGCGGGAGGGAAGGGTGTGAGAGCAGTGGCATGGGCGATGGGTCAGACAAGGTTGAGAGCTTTGTTAACCACAGTGGGTGGAAAATCACAACTAATGAAGAATATCAGTGGCACCATTTTGGAAAGTGGCATCATCAGAACAAATGCTACGGAAGTGAAGGAAATAAGAGAATGGAATGGAGTCCTTGTACAGGATGTGGGATGTAAACTGCTGTAGTCAAGATGGCTGTGGGAGTTGGTGGGCTTATAATCAATTCTGTTGGACAGTCTATCACCAGAAATGGAGAGTAGTCAAGGAAGAGAAATATCAGAGATGGGCCATGTGAAGGGTATAGAGGGTTGGAAATTTGAAGTGAAAATGATGAAGTTTTCCAGGTCCAAATGAGAGCAGGAAGCAGCACTAAAAGAGCCATTGGTGTAACAATGAAAGAATTGTGGGAGGGGGCTGTGAGGGAATAAGTTTTCATGGAAAGAATAATAAAGTCCCTTATAAATTTTTATTTCATAAGAACTGGACAACACTGGCTGGCCAACGTTTATTGCCCATCCCTAATTGTTTTTGAGAAGGTGAGTCGTTCTCTTCAACCACTGCAGTCCCTGATGTGTTGATGCATTTTTGCTGTTGGAAAGGGACCCACGAGCAGTGAAGGAAGAGCAATATATTTCCAAGTCAAAATAGTGATTGGCTTTCAGCGGAATTTCCATGAGAATGTTGCAAGGATCTGCTGTCCTTGTCCTTCTAGTTGGTAGTGGCTGTGGGTTTGAATGTGCTGTCACAAGAACCTTGATGAGTCCTGCATCTTGTAGATGGTACACACTGCTGTCACTGTGCGTGGATGCTGAGATGGTGGGTACCACCACAGGTGGGGTGCCAATATGTTGCCTGACTTGTTCTGGATGACGTCAAATTTCTGAGGCCAATTCCACCTTTCCATCCATCACCTCTATCAATTCAAACGGATTAATTCTACATGTTATTAATTCATTATTTCTACATTTTATCTTTAACCTTTACCTACAGTCCTTTCCTCTCTCAATAGCATCCAATGCCCAACTTCTTAATGATACTTTCTGCCTCCTTCCCAGACTGTTTCTTCCCTGCAAGGTCGTATTTGAACCTAAGAACCCTTACTGGGCAGCATGGTACCACAGTGGTTAGCACTGCTGCCTACACAGTGCCAGGGACCTGGGTTCGATTCCTGGCTTGGGTCACACTGTCTGTGTGAAATTTGCACATTCTTCCCATGTCTGCATGGATTTCCTTTGGGGGGGCTCTGGTTTCCCCCCACAGTCCAAAGATGTATGGGTTAGGTGAATTGGCTATGCTAAATTGTCCCTTATTGTCAAGGGGGCTAGCTAGGTAAATGCTTGGGGATATGGGGGGGTTGGGCCTGGATGGGATTATGGTTGGTGCAGACCACATTCAATGGGCCGAATGGCCTCCTTCTGCATTGTAGGATTCTATGATTCTTTAATGGTTAACAGGACCCTCTCCTCCTCTTTGCTACTCCAAGTGCTATTAGTCTGTATCTGACTTGCATTTATATAGCACCTTTCATGGTCACAGACAGTCTCAGAGGACTTTGCAGCCAGTGCTGGGTTGTCACTGTTGGAAAGCCACAGCTGATTCTGCCCACATGGAGGATGGATAATGAGGGGGAGCTGCGGTCGTTAAAGGCCCTGATGCTAACTGACATTAGAAAATTTTGACGCAATTATCAGATCACGTAGAAACATAGAAGATAGGAGGAGGAGGAGACCATTCAGCCCTTTGAGCCTGCTCCACCATTCATTACAATCATGGCTGATCATTCAACTCAACAGCCCAATCCTGCTTTTCCCACATCATCTTTGATCCCATTTGTCCCATATGCCAAATCCAGCCACCATGTGAATACATTCAATGTTTTGGCATCAACCACTTCAGTGGTAATGAATTCCACAGGCTCACCATTCATAGGGCGTAGACACATCTCCTCATTTCCTTCCTAACTCTGAATCCTCAGGCTGTGACCCCCTTGTTCTGGACTCCCCACCGTCAGGGACATCCACCCTGTATCTACCCTGTCTAGTCCTGTTAGAATTTTATGAGTTTCTATGAAATCACCCCCTCATTCATCTGAACTCCAGTGAAAACAATCCTAACCTAATCAATTGCTCCTCATACATCAGTTCCGCCATCCTTGGAATCAGCCTGGTAAACCTTCGCTGCACTCCCTTGAGAGCAAGAACATCCTTCTTCAGAAAAGGAGACCAAAACTGCACACAATACTTTAGGTGTGGCCTCACCAAGGCCCTGTATAACTACAAAAACGCATTCCTGTTCCTGTACTCGAAATCCCTCACAATGAAGGCCAACATAGCATTTGCCTTCTTTACTCCTGCTGCACCTGCATACTTACCCTCAGTGGATAGTGTGCAAGGACATCCAGATCCCGCTTCACACTCCCCACTCACAATTTACAGCCATTCAGCTAGTAATCTATTTTCTTGTTTTTGCTTTGAAAGTGAATAACCTCACAGTTATCCAAGTTCTATCACATCTGCCATTGATTTGCGCACTCATCCAAGCTGTCCAGATCGTTCTGAAGGATCTCTGCATCGACATCCCAGTTCACCTTCCCACTTGGCATCATTTGCAAACTTTGAGATGTTAAATTTTGTTCCCTCATCCAAATCATTAATATATATTGTGAATAGCTGGAGTCTGAGCACCGATTCATGTGACACCCCACTAGTTACTGCCTGCCAATTTGAAAAGCACCTATTAATTCCTACTCTTGTTTTCTCTCTGCCAACCAGTTTTCTATCCATTTCAATACACTTCCCTTAATCCCATGTGCTTTAATCTTGTACGATAATCTCTTGTGTGGGACTTTGTCAAACACTTTCTGAAAGTCCAAATATACTACATCGACTGGCTCCCCTTGTCAACTACACTAGTTACATCTTCAAAGAATTTCAACAGATTTATCAAGCATGATTTCCCCTTCATAAATCCATGCTGACTCTGTCTGATCCTGTCACTGCTTTCTAAACGCTCTGCTATAATGTCCTTGATAATGGATTTGAGAATTTTTCCTACTACCGATGTTAAGCTTACTGGTCTATAATTCTGTTTTCTCACTACCTCTCTTTTTGAATATTGGAGTGACATTCGCTACCCTCCAATCTGCACGGACTGTTCCAGAGTCTATAGAATCCTGCAAGATGACCACCAATGCATCCATTATTTCTAGAGACACTTCCTTAAGTACTCTGGAATGTAGATTACTTGGCCCTGGGGATTTATCTGCCTTCAATCCCATTAACTTACCTGGCCCATTTCTCTGCTAATATTGAGCTTCCTCAGTTTGTCCCTCTCACTAAATCTTGCATTCTCCATTTCTGACATTTGATTTGTGTTCTCTTTTGTGAACTAATTTATGTATTCATTTGCTCGGTCACTTCTTTATCCTTTTATATATTCCCCCATGTCTGTCTGAAGGAGACCTACATTTGTCTTCACCAACCTCTTTCTCATCACATATCTATAGCGTTAGTCTTTATGTTCCCTGAAAGCTTACTTTTGTACTGTATTTTCCCCTTCTTAATCAATCCATTGGTCCTTCTTTGCTGAATTCTAAACTGCTCCCAATTCTCAGACCTATTATGTTTCTTGGCTAATCTGTATGCTTCTTCCTTTCTAATTCCTTTCCTCTCTAATTTTCTTTGTAAGCGATGGGTTGATCCTCTTACCCATTTTGCTTTTGTGCCAGACAGGAATAAACAGTTGCTGCAATTCCCCCATGCTTTCCTTGAATTTTAGCCATTGCTGATCCTTGTCATCCCTTGAAGTAACTCTCCCCAATCTAACAAGGCCAACTCAAATCTCATATCCTCATAGTTTCCTTCATTAAGATTCAGCACCCTAGTCTCCAAATCAACTACTTCGCTCTCTATCTTGATAAAAAATTCTATCATGTTATGGTCGCTCATCCCCAAGGGCTCATCATTGCTAGATTGGCAATGATTCCCCTCTCATTACATAGTACCCAGTCTAAGATGGCCTGCTCTCTCGTTGGTTCCTCCACATATTGGTCATCCGGTATACACTCCAGAAATTCCTCCTCTCCGCATTGTGGCTAATTTGATTTGTCCAAACTATATGCAGATTAAAATCACCCATGATCACCAATATTTATTTATCATCTGCATCTCTAATTTTGTGTTTAATTCCATTCCCAACATCATCACTGCAGTTTGAGGGTCTATGTGTGACAGCCACTAATGTTTTTTGCCCCTTGGTATTTCTCAACTCTACCCATACAAACTTCACATTGTCAGAACTAATATCCTTTCCCACTATTTATTAATTTTCTCTTTAACCAGCAGTGCCAGTCCACCACCTTTTCCTTTATGCCTGTCCTTCCTATATATTGAACACCTTGGGACATTTAATTCCCATCCCTTGTCACCCTGCAGCCATGTCTCCATTATTCCAATTACATCGTACCTGTTTACATTTATGAGTGATTAGTTCATCCACTTTATTGCAAATGCTCCGTGCATTAAGACACAGAGCCTTCAAGCTTTTTTTTTAGCATTGTTTGCCTTGCTCCCAGTATTTTTCTTGAGAGCCCTGTTTGAACTTTGTCCTTGGTTTCTCTGCCTATCACTTTTCTTGTTCCCTTTTCTACCTTTTGATTTTGTTCTTGCTCCTTCCTTCTGACTCTTTACATAGGTTCTCACCCCCTGGCATCACCCTTCACACTGCTCCAGCAAACAGTTCCTCCAGGACATTGGACCCAGTTCTGCTCAGGTATAACCTGTCTAATTTGTACCAGGACACTGGTCCCAGTGCTCTAGGAATCTGAATCTTGCTGTGTGGAAATTCGCTCATATTTCCTTTATTATGACAGATATTACACTTGAAAAAATAAAGTTCTTTTTTTTGCTGTGAAGATTTTTAGCAGTGGTTGAGCAAATGCTATTTAGAACAAAATATATTGCAGCACAGGAACAGGCTCTTCAGCCCTCCAGGCCTGCACTGACCGTGATGTACTAAACCCCTCCCCTTCGGGGACCATATCCCTCAATTAAAAGTTAAGGTTTGTTTTTTATTTGTCACAAATAAGGATTACATTAACACTGCAATGAAGTTATTGTGAAATTACCCTGGTCGCCACACTCTGATGCTTGATTGTGTCAGTGCACCTAACCAACACGTGGGAGGAAACCGGAACACCCAGAGGAAACCCATGATGACAGGGAGAACGTGCAAACTCCGCACAGACCCAAGTTTAAGAGTTTAAGAGCAACACAGCACGGGAAACAGGCCCTTCAGCCCAACGAGCCCGCGCCGCCATCATAACTATATAGTAGCAATTCCATTATCCTATTATAAATTTAGGTTATTCCTAATATGGAAGACTCTCACTATAGGGACAATTTGTTTCCCAGTCAGCCTAAGAGCGAATTTTTGGGTTGTGGGAGGAAACCGGAGCGCCCGGAGAAAACCCACGCAACCACGGGGAGAACGCGCAAACTCCCGCAGACACCGGCCCAATTCCAAGTGTCTGCACAGCCACATCGATAGTCTCTGAGCTGTCATGGTGCCCTTCAGATGGTCCACATAAAGCACTCATTTACGACATGAGGTACCAGGCAACCCATGAATCAACATCCAAGAGCTGTACCCGCACCACCTGCCGAATGCATGCTCTTCAATTATGGACCGAATTACCTGTGGAAAAAAGCCGTAGTTAAACAGTCCTAATATATCCCTCTATCTGCATACCGCTCATGTGGCTGTCCAAGAGACCCTTAAACAGCCCCAGCGTGCCTGCTCCCACCACCTTACTCGGCAGTGCATTCCACACCCCCACTACCCTTTGTGTGAAAAACTGCCCTCTAATATTCGTCTTATACATAGCCCCCCTCACCCTATGGCCATGACCCCTCGTCCTATCCATTTCTGAAGGTGGAAAAAGTTTACCTCCATTTACTCTATCTATACCCCTTATAATCTTATACACCTCTATGAGATCCCCTCTAAGCCGACGTCTTTCAAGGGAAAACAACCCCAGTCTATTTAATCGTTCCTCATAAGACAGTCCTTCCATACCAGGCAGCATCCTGGTAAACCTCCTCTGCACTCTCTCCAAGGACTCCACATCCTTCCGATAGTACGGCGACCAGAACTGGACGCAGTATTCCAAGTGAGGCCTAACCAACGTTCTATACAACTGCAACATCAAACTCCTACTCTTGTATTCTATACCCTTTTCTATGAAAGCTAACATACTATACGCCTTCTTTATCACCTTCTCCACCTGTGAGGACACCTTCAGAGACTTGTGAACCTGCACCCCCAAGTCTCTCTGCGTCTCTATGCTCCGTATAGTTTTACCTTTTATCCTATAACTCTCTTCTACATTTTTCCAGCCAAAATGCATCACCTTGCATTTATCCGGAGCTGGGAATCGAACCTGGGTCTTTAGTGTTGTGAGGCAGCAGGGCTAACCATTGTGCCACCATGCCACCCTTCCTATTCATGTATTTGTCAAGACTTCCATTAAAAGTCAGTGTCATATCTGCTTCCACTACCTCCCCCAGCAATGAGTTCCAGGCATCCACCACCCTCTGTGTAAAAAACTTGCCTCATACATCTCCTTTAAACTTTGCCCCTTGCGCCTTAAACCCATGCCCCCTAGTAATTGAGTCTTCCACGCTGGGGAAAAGCTTCTGACTATCCACTCTGTCTATGCCCCTCATTATCTTGTAGACTTCTATCAGGTCTCCCCTCAACCTCCATTGCTCCAGTGAGAACAAACCAAATTTCTCCAACCTCTCCTCATAGCTAATGTCCTCCATACCAGGCAACATCCTGGTAAATCTTTTCTGTACCCTCTCCAAAGCCTCCACATCCTTCTGGTAGCGTGGCGACCAGAATTGAACACTGTATTCCAATACTGCCTAAATAAGGTTCTATAAAGTTGGAGCATGACTTGCCAGTTGTTATAGTCAATGCCCCAGCTGATGAAGGCAAGCATGCTGTATGCCTTCCTGACTACCTAAGAAATCTTTCCTTCGACAAGAGCAGACAATGCTCGGAGGCAATGCTTGTTCCTGCCTGTCACAAAGATGGCGGCGGCCAATCTGTCACAGCAGCGGAGTGAACATGCACAGTACAATCTCTGGGCCCGCTCCGGGACATTTCCGCTTCCGGCGGTGTTGTTGTGAGGCGCTGGGCCTAGGGGCTGAGGGAGAGAGCGGAGGGGGGAAACACAGGCCGGAGACACAGACACAGAGAGCCCGGGGTCAGGCCCGGGTTCGGGCCCGGAGGGAGGCCGCCCCAACCGGCCGGGGCCTGCGGGCCCCACACCCATCCCGGCGGCTTCAGCAGCCCCGGCCTCTCCTCCCCACAGAGCGGCCGCGATGAGCAGCAGAGTCCACGATCAAAACCAACCCTTCTGGTGGCTGGAGGATGGTGAGAAAGCGGGGGGGTAGGTGGAGGTGGAGGTGGAGGGGAAGGGAGTGTGGGGAGGAAATGAGGGAGATAAAGGGAGAAGAGATGGATACGGGGGTTGGAGTTGGAGAGAGGGGGATGTGGGGGGGGGATGTGGGGGGAGAGGAGAGGGGTGAGAATGCGGGGGGGGGATGTCAGAGAGAGGGAAAGAGAGATATGCGGGGGGGGGGAGTGAGAGGGGAGAGATGCGGGGGGGTGGGATGTCAGAGAGGGATGCGGGGGGGATGTCGGAGAGAGGGGGCGGGGGGGGGATGTAAGGAGAGGGGGATGCGGGGGGGGGATGTCAGAGAGGGGGATGCGGGGGGGGGGATGTAGGAGAGGGGGATGCGGGGGGGATGTCAGAGAGAGGGGGATGCGGGGGGGGGGATGTCAGAGAGAGGGGATGCGGGGGGGGGATGTCAGAGAGGGGATGCGGGGGGGGGGATGTCAGAGAGGGGGGAGGGGGGGGGGGGATGTCAGAGAGAGGGGGATGCGGGGGGGGGATGGTCAGAGAGAGGGGGATGCGGGGGGGGGATGGTCAGAGAGAGGGGGGATGCGGGGGGGGATGTCATGCGGGGGGGGGGATGTCAGAGAGCGGGGGATGCGGGGGGGGGATGTCAGAGAGAGGGGGAGCGGGGGGGGGGATGTCAGAGAGAGAGGGGGGATGCGGGGGGGGGTGTGGGGAGGAGAGGGGGATGCGGGGGGGATGTCAGAGAGAGGGGGATGCGGGGGGGGGGGGGGCAGAGAGGGGATGCGGGGGGGGGGATGTCAGAGAGAGGGGGAGGGGGATCAGAGAGAGGGGGATGCGGGGGGGGGGATGTCAGAGAGAGGGGGATGCGGGGGGGGGATGTCAAGAGAGGGGGAGCGGGGGGGGATGCAGAGAGAGGGGGGGGGGGGGGGGGGGATGTCAGAGAGAGGGGGATGCGGGGGGGGAGTCAGAGAGAGGGGATGCGGGGGGGGGATCAGAGAGAGGGGGATGCGGGGGGGGGGATGTCAGAGAGAGGGGGGATGCGGGTGGGGGGGATGTCAGAGAGAGGGGGATGCGGGGGGGGATGTAGGAGAGAGTATGCGGGGGGGGGGATGTCAGAGCAGAGGGGGATGCGGGGGGGGATGTCAGAGAGAGAGGAGGGGGAGGGGGATGCGGGGGGGGGATGTCAGAGAGAGGGGATGCGGGGGGGGGGTCAGAGAGGGGGAGGGGGATGCGAGGAGGGGGATGCGGGGGGGGATGGCGGAGAGAGGGGGATGCGGGGAGGGGGGATGTCAGAGAGAGGGCTGGGGGGGATGTCAGAGGGGGATGCGGGGATGCGGGGAGGTCAGAGAGAGGGGAGCGGGGGGGGGGGGGGGATGTCGGAGAGAGGGATGCGGGGGGGGGATGTCGAGAGAGGGGATGCGGGGGGGGGATGAGAGAGGGGGATGTCGAGAGAGGGGGATGCGGGGAGGGGGGATGTCAGAGAGAGGGGGATGCTGGGGGGGGGATGTCAGAGGAGGGGGATGCGGGGAGGGGATGTCAGAGAGGGGGATGCGGGGGGGGGATGTCGGAGAGAGGGGGATGCGGGGGGGGATGTGGGGATGCGGGGGGGGATGTCGGAGAGAGGGGGATGCGGGGGGGGGATGTCGGAGAGATGGGGATGCGGGGGGGGGATGTCGAGAGAGGGGGATGCGGGGGGGGATGTCAGAGAGAGGGGGGCAGGGGGGGGATGTGAGATGGATGGGGGGGGGGATGTCAGAGAGAGGGGGATGCAGGGAGGGGGAGTCAGAGAGGGGGGATGCGGGGGGGGATGTCAGGAGAGGGGGATGCGGGGGGGGGGATGTCAGGGAGGGGGATGCGGGGGGGGGGATGTCAGAGAGAGGGGGATGCGGGGGGGGGGATTCAGAGAGAGGGGGAGGGGGGCGTGCGGGGGATTCAGAGGCGGGGGATGCGGGGGGGGGATGTCAGAGAGGAGGGGAGGGGGGGATTTGTCAGAGAGAGGGGGATGCGGGGGAGGGGATGCAGAGAGAGGGGGATGTCGTGATGTCGGAGATGAGGGGGATGCGGGGGGGGGGGATGTCAGAGAGAGAGGGGGATGTCGGGGGGGGGGATGTCAGAGAGAGGGGGATGCGGAGGGAGGGGATGTCAGAGAGAGGGGGGATGCGGGGGGGGATGTCGGAGAGAGGGGATGCGGGGGGGGGGAGTCGGAGAGAGGGGGAGGGGATGGGGGGTGGGGATGTCGGAGAGAGGGGGATGCGGAGGGGGATGCGGGGGGGGATGTCAGAGGAGGGGGATGCAGGAGGGGGATGTCGGGAGAGGGGGGGATGCGGGGGGGGATGTCGGAGAGAGGGGATGCGGGGAGGGGGATGCGGGGGGGGAGTCGGAGAGAGAGATGGATGCGGGGGGGGGATGCGGGGCGGGGGGATGTCGGAGAGAGGGGGATGCGGGGGGGGATGTCGGAGGAGGGAGAGGGGGGATGCGGGGAGGGATGTCAGAGAGAGGGCGATGCGGGGGGGCGGATGTCAGAGAGGGGGGGATGCGGGGGGGATGTCAGAGAGAGGGGGATGCGGGGAGGGGGGATGTCGGAGAGAGGGGGATGCGGGGGGCCCTCTCCTTCCGCATCCCCCTCTCTCTGACATCCCCCCCCCCCGCATCCCCCTCTCTCGACATCCCCCCCCGCATCCCCCTCTCTCCGACATCCCCCCCCCGCATCCCCCCCTCTCCGACATTCCCCCCCGCATCCCCTTCTGACATCCCCCCGCCGCATCCCCCTCTCTCTGCCTGATAGGCAGAGAGACGTACATGTCCACTGATCACTGAAAATGGCAGCGAAGGTGGATGAGGTAGTCAAGAAGGCTTACAGCATGCTTGTCTTCATCGGTTGGGGCATTGGGTTCAGAACCTGGTATCCCGGTAAACCTCTTTTGTACCCTCTTCAAAACATCCACATCCTTCTGGTAATGTGGCGACCAGAATTGTACGCAATATTTTAAATGGGACCTAACTAAGGTTCTGTACAGCTGCAGCATGACCCGTGAATTTTTAAACCCATGCTTATCCATGCTGCCCTTTTCTTTTTAAGCCCCTAAGCTAGTCCCAAATGCCTGTGTTTGGCATCAAATAATGAGAGATTCTTTCAGTCCATAATTTTTCTCCTGACAAAGGGTCAGTGAATCACAGGCATAGATTTCACGGAATCTCAATTGTTACAGCACAAGAGGAGGCCATTTGGCCCATCATGTCTGTACCAGTTCTTGAAATGAGCAAGTAGCCCATTGCCCTTCTTCTCCCTACCTCCTGTAATCCTACACATTCTTCCTTTTCAGTTATCAGTCTAATTCTTTTTTGAATGCTTCAATTGAATCTACCTCAACTGCACTCTAAGACAGAGCATTCCAAACCCTAACCACTTGCTGAGTGAAAAAAAAGCATTCATATAGCTTTTGCTTTATTTGCCAATTACTGTAAAATGCCCTCTCATTTTTGATCCTCTCATGAGTGAGAATAGTTTTTCCCCTGTTCACTGTGTCCAGACCCTTCATGATTTTAAACACTCTTATCAGCTCTCTTCTCAACCTTCCTCAAGGAAACGTATTTGGTAAAATGGCAAAGTGGCAGGAGTTTGCCTGGAAGGGTATCAGATACCCCTCAGCACATTAAGGAAAACACTTGATTTGTCAGAACCTAAATGACCAACTGTTGGAAGGTTGCATTAGAGTGATCTCTGAAAGGCATTTTTGTGTTGCAGAGATGCTGGCATTGGATAGGGTAAGCACAGTAAAAGTCTCACAACACCAGGTTAAAGTCCAACACGTTTATTTGATAGCAGGAGCTTTTGAACCACTACCCCTTCATTAGCTGAGTGCATGATTTTGTTCACAAATGGCATATATAGACACAGACACAACTGCAAGATAATGGTTGGAATGTGAGTCTTTACAGGTAATCAGGTCTTTGCAGGTACAGACAATGCACGCGGAGAGAGGGATAATCATATGTTAAAGAAATTAAATTGTCTCGGGCCAGGACAATTAGTGAGATTTGGCAAGTTGTGGGGGTTATAGATAGTGTGACGTGAACCCAAGATCCCGGTTGAGGCCATCCTCATGCACAGAACTTGGCTATCGGTTTTTGCTCGGTGATTCTGCGTTGTCATGTGTTGTGAAAGCTAAGGACAACATTAGCCGAAGATCAGAGTTTGAATGCCCTTGACTGCTGAAGTATCTTCTGACAGGAAGAGAACACCACTGTCTGGTAATTGTTGAGCGTTAGAACATAGAACACAGTACAGGCCCTTCGGTCCTCAATGTTGTACTAAGCTATGTCCGAATGCAAGATCAAGATATCCCATTCCCTATCATTCTGATATGCTCTATGTGCCCATCCAATAATCGTTTGAAAGTCCCTAAAGTGTCCGACTCCACTATCACAACAGGCAGTGCATTCCACACCCCAACCACTCTCTGAGTAAAGGACCTATCTCAGAAATCCCTCTTGTATCACCCACCATGAATCTTATAGTTATGCCCCCTAGTAACAGCTATATCCACCTGAGGAAATAGTCTCTGAAAAACCAGTCTATCAATCCCCCTCATCATCTTATAAACTTCTATTAAGTTGCCCCTTTACCTCCTCCACTCTAAAGAGAAAAGCCCCAGCTCCCTCAACCTTTCCTCATAAGACGTACCTTCCAAACCAGGCAGCATCCTGGTAAATCTCCTCTGCGCTCTCTCCAATGCTTTCACATTCTTCTTACAGTAAGGTGACCAGAACTGCACACACTATTCTAAATGTGGTCTCTCCAAGATCCTGTATAGTTGCAGCATAACCCCATGGCTCTTAAACTCAAACCCACTGTTAATAAATGCTAACACACTATAAGTCTTCATGGCTCTATCCATTTGAGTGGTAACCTTCGGAGATCTGTGGATATGAACTCCAAGATCTCTCTGTTCCTCTGCATTCCTCAAAACCCTGTGTTGACCCTGTAATCCGCATTCAAGTTTTCCTACCAAAATGAATCATCTCGCAGTTATCAGGGTTAAATTCCATCTGCCACTTTTCTGCCCAGCTCTACATTCTATCGATGTCTCTTTGCAGTCTACAAGAGCCCTCCAACTCATCCACTATCCCACCAATCTTGGTGTCATCAGCAAATTTACTGACCCACCCTTCAGCCCCTCTTCCAAGTCATTGGTAAAAAAAATCACAAATAGCAGAGGACCCAGCACTGATCCCTGTGGTACACTGCTGTTAACTGGCCTCCAATCTGAAAATTTTCCCATCACCACCACCACCACCACCCTCTGTCTTCTATGAGAGCCAGTTAGTTATCCAATCTCCCAAATTTCCTTTTGTCCCACATCATTTTACTTTCTTCATGAGCCTATCATCGGGAACCTTATCAAACGCCTTACTAAAATTCATGTATACAACATCAACTGCTCTACCTTCATTAGTTACCTCCTCAAAGAATTCAATCAAATTTGTGAGGCAAGACTTACACCTCACGAATTCATGCTGACTATCCTGGATTAAGCTGAATCTTTCCTAAATAGTCATAAATCTTACCCCTCAGTACCTTTTCCATTAACTTACTGACCACCAAAGTAAGACTAACTGGCCTATAATTACCAGGGTCATTCTATTTTCTTTCTTGAAGAGAGGAACAACATTTGGCACTCTCCAATCCTCTGGCACAATCCCTGTGAACAGTGAGGACCTAAAGATCAAAGCTAAAGGCTCTGCAATCTCATCCCTTGCCTCTCAAAGTATCCGAGGATGTATCCATCTGGCCCAGGGGACTTTCTGACCCTCTGGTTTTTCAGAATTGCTAATACATCTTCCCTCAGAGCACCTACCTCTTCCATCCTATCAGCCTGTATCACACTGTCATCCTCAAAAACATGGCGCCTCTCCTTAGTGAACGTTGAAGAAAAGTATTCATTCAACGCCTCACCTATCTCTTCTAACTCCATGCACAAGTTCCTACTATTATCCTTGACTGGCCTTGACCTCACCCTGGTTGTTCTTTTATTTCTCATAAGAATAAAAAGCCTTGGCTTTTTCTTTTATTTGACTGCCAAGGACTTTTCATGCCCCCTCCTAGCTCCCCTAAGCCCTTTCTTTAACTCCTTTCTAGCTCCCTGTGAGATGATGGCATCTGTATCGATGATCAGGCATGTCTTGCGGAGGTTGCTGTGGCATGGTTGTGTTAGAACATAGAACAGTACAGCACAGTACAGGCTGTTGTGCCGAGCTATGTCCGAACCCAAGACCAAGCTATCCCACTTCCTATCATTTTGGTATGCTCTGTCTCCCTATCCAATAACTGCTTGAAAGTTCCTAAAGTGTCCGACTCCATTATCAGAGCAGGCAGTGCATTCCACATCCCAGCCACTCTGAACAAAGAATCTACCTTGGATATCCCTCCTATGCCTCTGGTAACAGCTGCATCCACCCAAGGAAATAGTCTCTGCATGTCCACTCTATCTATCTCCCTCATCTTATGAACCCCTTTTCAGTCGCCTCTCATCCTCCTCTGCTCCAAAGAGAGCTCCCTCAACGTTTCCTCATGAGACCTGCCTTCCTTTTGTGGTCACTGTTCTCCTGAAAGCTGGGTAGTTTGCTTTGACAATAGTCTGATTGAAATTGTGCAGTTATTTGAAGGTAACTAGTGGGGATATGGGGATGGCCTTGTTGAGATGTTTGACCTCATCGATGACATGTTAAAGGCTCTGGAGAAGATGTTGCCTGCTCTGAGGAAGTACTGGAAGACGAAGGGTACTCAGGGTACTCTATCCTTCATATCCTGTATTTGTCTTCTGAGGAGGTTGGTGAGGTTTTTTGCTGTGGCACAACAGAACTGTCGATTACCAGGGCATCTTTCAGTGTTTGCAGGTGTCTGTTGCGATCCCATTTTTGTGGGTAACTGGAGACCAGTTAATTTTAAAGTCAGCTGTATCGGAAAAATGGAATAGACCTTCAGAAATAGTGTATCAACCAGCACAGACTCGTTAAAGGCAAATCAAGTTCATCAGATATTATGTTGAAGTTGGATTGATAAAAGAAATGTAGTGGGTGAAACAGATTTGGATCTGAAGGCACAATTGAACAATTGTTTTCCAAGAGGCTTTGAAAATTTCAGGCTTATGTTACAAGAAAAAATATCAGTTTAAAAGAAAGAATTTGCATTATGTAGCACCTTTTATAAGCATTGGGAATCTCAAAGCACTTCATAGAGAATAGAATTATAGAATCTTGACAATACAGGAGGAGGCCATTCAGCCCATCGAGTCTGCACTGATCATGATCCCACCCAGGCCCTATCCCCATAACCCTATTTGTTTACCCTATTAACCTCCTGACACAGGCAATTTAACATGGCCAATCAACCTAACTCACATATTTTTTGAGCCATTTACACTTTACAGCCATTGAAGTACTTTTTTGAAGTGTCATCACTCGTGATGTGGGGAACAGCAAAATGGTGATTAGGTTAAACCCTTTTGTGGCGTGGATTGAGAAGTATTGACCAAGGCATCAGGGCTAACTGCCCAGGTATCTTCCATCTGAAGGTAGAAGTGGACTTGCTTTCACATTTCATTCACGAACCCTGATAGTCTAGCATTCTTCACTACTGCACTGGAGTGTCAGCCTTAATCTTTGGGCTCAAGCCCTGGAATAGGTCTCGCATCTTCAGTCTTCTGATTCAAGTGACAATGTGATCCAATAAGTAGGTGGGAGGGGGAGGGGACAGTTTTAAAGAACAGGTTAGCACAGGAAACAAAAGTTAAAGTAAACCGGTGAACTTCACTTCTGTCTAAACGTAAGTTGAAACTTTTCTCAAAACCTATTACTCGTTTTAAGCCTTTGCTCACCTCATCTTGTATCTGCTTTAGTTTGGTCTCCTTTTTGTGACTACCTCTAGCAAGCAGTTTGAGACCTTTCTCTGAGTTAAAGACAGGTGGTTGTTTGATGTGGGAAAGGTTGGAGCTGGTTGTACTAGTAAAGTTTATTTATTAGTCACAAGTAAGGCTTACATTAACACTGCAATGAAGTTACTGTAAAATTGCCACACTCCGGCGCCTTTTCACGTCAATGCCATCAGTAACAAAGTACAAAACAGCACAGGAAACAGGCCCTTTGGCCCAACGAGCCCGCGCCGCCACACCGATGTTCCCACCTCTACCGTGATCCCACTCTATGTTTATAGATCTATGGTTCAAAAACCAAATTTGAGACAATTTAGGGAGAATTTTTTTTGCCAATTAGCCTAAGAGTCCATTTTTGGGATGTGGGAGGAAACCGGAGCACCTGGAGAAAACTCATGCAAGCACGGGGAGAATGTACAAACTCCCACAGACACAGGCCCGAATCCATGTTTCGGCACAGCACAGCGATTGTCACTGAGCTGTCGTGTTGCCTATCAAATGGTCCAGGTCAAGCGTACACTAATGACGTGAAGCACTAGGATACTCTCAGAAAAAATCCAAGAGCAGCCCTCTCACGACCCATCATGTGTATGCCCCTTGTTGGACAACAAAGTGGACCAAAGCACCTGTAGGATAAAAACAAGCACATCAATATCATCTATTTACACACTTCCCAGGGACTCCCAAGGCTCATAATCCCTATTTTAAATCAGTTTTCTATACCCCTCCATTCCCATTCTGTTCATGTGCCCATCTAAGTATTTCTTAAATATCTCCAGAGTACCTGCCTCCACCACTTTACTTGGCAGCGCATTCCATACCCCCACCACCCTCTGTGTGAAAAAAACTCCCTCTAGCATCCAAATTATACCTTACCCCCTCACCCTAAGCCCGTGACCCCTCGTGCTATTTGAGTCCATCCTAGGAAAAAGCTTAACCCTGTTTACTCTATCTATACCCCTCATAATCTTGTACATCTCTATTAGATCTCCTCTAAGTCTACGTCTTTCTAAGGAAAACAGTCCCAATTTGCCTAACCTCTCCTCGTAACTCAGACCTTTCATACCAGGCAGCATCCTGGTAAACCTCCTCTGCACTCTCTCCAGAGTCTCCACATCCTTCCAGTAGTAAGGCGACCAGAACTGGACGCAGTATTCCAAATGAGGTCTAACCAACGTTTTATACAACTGCAAAATTAAAGGCCAGCTCTTGTACTCTATATCTCTTCCTATAAAGGCTAGCATACTATATGCTTTTTTCACAACCTTCTCCACTTGCTCTGCCACCTTCAGAGACTTGTTCACCTGCACCCCCAGGTCCCTCTGCGTTTCTATACACTTAATAGTCTACCCTTTATCATATACCTCCCCCCTACATTCTTTCTCCTGAAATGCATCACCTCACATTTATCAGGATTGAATTCCATCTGCCATCTATCTGCCCAAGCTACCAGCCTATCTATGCCCTGCTGCATCGCCTGACAATGCTCCTCACTATCCGCAAGTCCGGCCATCTTTGTATCATCTGCAAATTTGCTGATCACCCCACTTACTCCCTCTTCTAAGTCATTTATATATATTACAAATAGAAGAAATCCCAGTACCGAGCCCTGCGGCACACCACTAGTGACCGACCTCCAGCTAGAAAAACACCCCTCCACTATTACTCTCTGTCTCCTATTACCAAGCCAGTTACTTATCCATTTAGCTACCTGTCCTTGTATCCCATGAGCCTTGACCTTCTCAACTAACCTCCCATGAGGGACTTTGTCAAACGCCTTGCTAAAATCCATATAGACGACATCAACGGCTTGCCCTTCATCCACCGTTTTCGTCACCTCCTCAAAAAATTCTATCAGATTTGTAAGGCACGACGTTCCCTTAACAAATCCATGCTGCGTATCCCTAATCAGATCACAACGCTCTAAGTGCCGATACATCCTACATCTTAGAATCCCTTCCAACAGCTTCTCTACCACTGACGTCAAATTCACCGGCCTATAATTCCCAGTGTTATCCCTACTACCCTTTTTAAACAACGGTACCAGATTAGCTATTCTCCAGTCCTCTGGTAAATGGTGGCTGTATTTGCTTTGCAGTGTCTGGATGATTTAAACTTGGTTGCAACAAACAGAATTCTAATGTGGACTGTCTAAGTCCCGTGGAAGGTGTAGGCATGTTAACTTAATGGACATAATCAGAATGACTTAATGTGGACAAATGTGAGGCAATTCACCTTGAGAGAAGAACCAAAGACTAAGAGGGTGAACTCAATGGGTAGACGTTGAAAGGTGTGATAAGTAGAGGAGCCTCAAGGTCCACATACAGAATTCCCTCGGTGCAAGTGGCAGGAGGTAAGAACTTTGAAAAGGGCCAGTAAAATATTTTAGTGTCAAGTGAGACAGAGATTATATCAGAACTACTTCCGCCAGAGCAGAGAACAGTTTACAAGTTGTTTTTATGTGCTGGTAGTAGGTGGGGTAGCTGTCAAGTTTCAGAAACTGTCCTGACAGGAAGGCAAATTTCAAATGTCACAGTATTCTTTTCATATCATCCATTACCAGAGACAGAGTGACTGAGTATGAGCTCATCAGAAAGTCAGCATGTATTTGTAAAGGGTACATCACGTCTGACTAATCAATTTTGTATTTTTGTCAAATCACCATCATGATTAACAAGGGTGTGACAGTGGAGGATATAAGGACTTATTGGAGGCATTTGTAACGTTCTTCCAAAGGAACTATTAGCAAAATTAACCACCCAGGAATAGAGGTAACATTCTGAAACAGTAATTAGTGACAGTGATTTCGATTGCAGGGCTCCTGAGGATTAGTGTCATTGTAGTTGCTGTTTCCTGAGCTATATTTGAATTGTACAATTGCCAAGAATTGCTCCAGTTTTAGTTTCATTTCTGCTTTATCCTCCGCATTCTAATCAGTGACTCAAAAAGTAACTGACTGGTTTCCACCTTCACCACAGAGCTCAGATAAATTGCTGATTCGTGGAAGGGTTTTTATATCGAGCAATGCCTTTTTTAAAACTGCTTTTGTTGTTTGTAAGAATTCAAAGGCTGTGTTGAACCTGTCTTAATTTGGAGTTTAGTTTGTGTTCTTTCAAAACAGTAAGTCTCGCTGTCAAACAAAAGCGGATTCGAGAGGATAAGCATTCAATTAATTTGATAGATAAGTACTTAAATTTATGAGGAGGCAACAAGAATGTCAAGACTTGTCATGCTGATGAAGTTTTTCAAGATTGCTTGTTAGAGGAGATGATGTGGAGATGATGTGGAGCTGCTGGTGTTGGACTGGGGTAAATACAGAAAGAAGGTTATCAGGAGATGCAGATAAAGGGAGTGTTTTGTCGGCTGTTTCCTGCCTTGTAGTGCATGCTTTGATAATGGAGGGCCTGAGCAGTCAGGCAGTGTTTGTGAGTTGATTCTTTAGTGATGAGCAGAGGGCTGTGTGTGAAATGAATACAATGCTATATATATAGGGGAATCCGAGAGGTGGTGTGTCTTGAAAACCATGATGGCTAAATAAAGTTCACATTAGTGTGTGAAAGAGATTTGAGTTCTTGGAAAGTAAGGTTTTTAAGTTTATTTATTTGTATCACCAAATGATAGTAACCACGTGTTGAAATGGAAGTTGTGTTGTCTACTCTTCCCTCAGGTTTACCTCTCACTGGTGCTGTTTCAAAACACTTCTTGAGCACTTGAGTTCAGAGATCTGACCTTACATTATAGAATTCACATCTGATGTCAAAGCTACAGAACTTTCTAGCTTTGAGGAAGTCAGACTTGCATTTTGATATTGATTTATTGTCACATGTATTAACATACAGTTAAAAGTACTGTTTCTTGTGCACTATGAAAAACATACCATTCACAGAGAAGAGAGAGTACAAAATATAGTGTTACAGTTATAAGCCAGGGTTTAGAGAAAGATCAACTTATTGCAAGGTAAATCTATTCAAAAGTCTGACAGCAGCAGGAAAGAAGCTGTTACGTGACCTCAGATTTTTGTATCTTTTTTGGTAGTGGGAGAAAGTGGAAGAGAAAATGTCCAGGGTCCCTAATTATGTTGCCTGCTTTGCTGAGACAGTGGGAAGTGCAGACAGAGTCAATGGATAGGAGGCTGTTTTGCATGATGGATTGGGCTTCGTTCACGACTCTTTATAGTTCCTTGCGTGTTGGGCAGAGCAGGAGCCATACCAATCTGTAGTACAACCACAAAGAATGCATTCTATGGTGCATCTGTAGTAGTCGGTGAGATTTGAAGCTGACGTGTCAAATTTCCAGGACACCTGAGGACTTCCCCAAGCACTTTAGAACCAATGAAGTATTGTACTGTAATGTCAGGAATGTGGTAGCTCATTTGTACATAGCAATGTTCCACAATCAACATTGTGATAACCAGGGAGAGTGTGTGTGTGTGTCACATTGAGGAATGACAGGACAAGGACTAACCGCCTTCTCTACCTAATAGTTTTTTTAAAATTCATTCACGGGACATAGATGTTGCTGGCTGGCCAGCATTTATTGTCCATCCATAGTTGCCCTTGGAGGGCAGTTGAGAGTCATTGGCTCTTCTCTGTACACCTGCAAGGGTAGGCATCACTCAGTTCAATGTTAGTGGGATTTTTGGGTGGGAGTATGTGGGAAGATTTGCTGTAACAGTCTCAGGAGGTACGAGAGGATCGTGTCACAGAATCTCACAAGGGATGGGTGGCAGCGATGGTTAAGGTTCCCATTACTGAGAGTCTGTTTGAGAGAGCATTCCATGACTGAGAATCTTAGGCTGGAGGCATATGGTATCTCTTTAGATAATGATGAAAAATGTACAAAACTTTTGGTGATCTTATCAATGACTTATACAGATGTAGCAAGTTTCCCTGTTTTCATACTCCATTTCCCTGCAATAAAGGCCAATGTTGGGGTCGTAAAGAGTGCTTTGGTTACATTGGCCTTTGTAAATCAAAGTATTGAGTATAAGAGTTGGAATGTTATGATGAGGTTGTATAAGACATTGATGAGGCCAAATTTAGAGTACTGTGTGCAGTTTTGGTCACCTAATTACAGGAAGGATATTAATAAGGTTCAAAGAGTGCAGAGAAGGTTTACAAGGATGTTGCTGGGACTTGAGAAACTGAGTTACAGAGAAAAAACAAAGAACAACACAGGAAACAGGCCCTTTGGCCCCACGAGCCTGCACCGCCCATTTTAACATTGAGAGTGCCGCATTGGTTGAATAGGTTAGGACTTTATTCCCTGGAGCGTAGAAGAATGAGGGGAGATTTGATAGAGATGTATAAAATTATGATGGGTATAGATAGAGTGAATGCAAGCAGGCTTTTTCCACTGAGGCTAGGGGAGAAAAAATCTAGAGGTTAAGAGTTAAAGGGGAAAAAGTTTAAAGGGAATATGGGGGAAGGGGCTTTTTCACACAGACAGTGGTGGGAGTGTGAAATGAACAAAAACTTGGACAGGTACATAATGAAAGGGGTATGGAGGGATATGGTCCAAGTGTAGGTCAGTGGGAGTAGGTAGAAAAATGGTTCGGCACAGACAAGAAGGTCCAAAAGGCCTGTTTCTGTGCTGTAATATTCTATGGTTCCATTTACTTTCCTAATAATGCTAACTTTTAATGATGTACAAAAGACATTCCAATTCCTTTGTACTTGGCAATCTATGTTGGAATACATCAAGACTGC
Source organism: Sphyrna mokarran (assembly GCA_024679065.1). Taxonomy (NCBI): domain Eukaryota; kingdom Metazoa; phylum Chordata; class Chondrichthyes; order Carcharhiniformes; family Carcharhinidae; genus Sphyrna; species Sphyrna mokarran. The sequence continues at coordinate 5,269,082 of JAGIQG010000001.1, forward strand.
TTCTGAAGAGCCATCTCCAAATGCAATAAGACCTGGAAAGTATCCAGACTTGGGCTGACAGGTGGCAAATACCATTCATGCTATACGAGTGCTAGGCACATAATCATCCCAACAAAAAAGGATCTAACCATTACCCCATGACATTCAATAGTTATACCATTACTGAATCTCCCACTATCAACTTCCTGTGGGTTACCACTGAATTGGATTCAATATAAATACTGTGGCTACAAGAGCAGATCAGAAGCTAGAAACCCTGTGGCGATTTACTCTCTCCTGACGACCCAAACCATGCCCACAAACTACAATATACAAGTCAGGAGTGTGATGAAATACTCTCCACTTCTTTGGATGCGTGCAACTCCAAAAGCTTGGCACCATCCAGAACAAACCAGTCTGCTTGCTTGGCACCACACCTACAAGCATTCACTCCCTGAAAGAACAGTGGCAACTATGTGCACTGCAGGAACTCACCAAGGATTCTGAGGCAGCACCTTCCAAACCCATAACCACTGCCACGTATAGCCATGAGAACACCATCACTTGGAAGTTCCTCTCCAAGCCACTCATCATCCTAACTTGGAAATATATCCCCGCTCCTTCATTGTCACTGGGTCAAAATCCATGAATTCTCCTGAACAGCACTGTGGATATATCTACACATCAGGAATTGCAGCAGTTCAAGCTCACCATCAGCAATTAAGGATGGGAAATCAAAGCTAAAGTTGCTTGTGTTGAACAGTAGAGAAATGCCAATGGGCTGTGCGGTCTACTATCTCTTCAGTTCTTTAGTCCTACTTCAGAATTTGATCATAAGCAAAGCTTCTTCCTCCCCCTCTCAGCTCATGTTTTGAGTCTCTTGCTGGTAAATCTGCCAGCTTCCACTGTCATTGTGCTGCCTGTGGGAGTTTCTCCCAGACAGTATTGGAATGTTTGCAAGATACGAAGCATTGGAGATGAGAAAGACATGCTTTGTTTTCACCTGAAGTTCAGTCTGTTTTAAGTTCTAGCAAGATTTTATTGAGCTGGAATTCTGTTTGTTCCAACAACCTCAAAATGCTGGAGCGGCATGATGGCACAGTGGTTAGCACTGCTGCCTCATAGCACCAGGTACCCAGGTTCAATTCCCGGCTTCGATTATTGTCTGTGTGGAGTTTGCACATTCTCCCCGTGCGTGGGTTTCCTCCAGGTGTTCCTGTTTCCTCCTACAGTCGAAAAATATGTGGGTTACGTTGATTAGCTGTGCTAAATTGCTCCTTAGTGTTAGGGAGATCAGTAGGCTAAATATACAAACAAAGAACAAAACAGCACGGGAAACAGGCCCTTCGGCCCAACGAGCCCATGTCGCCACCCCAATGTTCCCACCTCTACCCGTGATCTCTGTCTATGGTTATAGATCTATGAATTAAAAACCAAATTTGAGACAATTTAGTGAGAATTTGTTTTGCCAATTAGCCTAAGAGCACATCTTTGGGATGTGGGAGGAAACCGGAGCGCCCGGAGAAAACCCACGCAAGCACGGGGAGAATGCGCAAACTCCCACAGACACAGGCCCAAATCCATGTATCTGTACAGCACAGCGATAGTCACTGAGCTGTCGTGTTGCCCATCAAATGGTCCAGGTCAAGCGTACACTAACGACGTGAAGCACTAGGATACTCTCGAAAAAAAATCCAAGAGCAGCCCTCTCACGACCCATCGCGTGTATGCCTCTTGTTAGACAACAAGGTGGACCAAAGCACCTGTAGGATAAAAACAAGTACATCAATATCATCATCTATTTACACACTTCCCAGGGACTCCCGAGGCTCATGATCCCTATTTTAAATCAGTTTTCTATACCCCTCCATTCCCATTCTGTTCATGTGCCCATCTAAGTATTTCTTAAATAACTCCAGAGTACCTGCCTCCACCACTTTACTTGGCAGCGCATTCCATACCCCCACCACCCTGTGTGTGAAAAAACTCCCTCTAGCATCCAAATTATACCTTATCCCCCTCACCCTAAGCCCGTGACCCCTCGTGCTATCCGAGTCCATCCTAGGAAAAAGCTTAATCCTGTTTATCTATACCCGTCATAATCTTGTACACCTCTATTCGATATCCTCTAAGTCTACATCTTTCTAAGGAAAACAGTCCCAATTTGCCTAATCTCTCCTCGTAACTCAGACCTTCCATACCAGGCAGCATCCTGGTAAACTTCCTCTGCACTCTCTCCAGAGTCTTCACGTCCATCTCCAAATGCAATAAGACCTGGAAGTAAGGCGACCAGAAATGGACGCAGTATTCCAAATGAGGTCTAACCAACGTTTTATACAACTGCAACATTAAAGGCTAGCCCTTATACTCTATACCCCTTCCTATAAAGGCTAGCATACTATATGCTTTCTTCACAACCTTCTCCACTTGCTCTGCCACCTTCAGAGACTTGTTCACCTGCACCCCCAGGTCCCTCTGCGTTTCTATACACTTAATAGGTCTACCCTTTATCATATACCTCCCCCCTACATTCTTTCTCCCGAAATGTATCACCTCACATTTATCAGGATTGAATTCCATCTGCCATCTATCTGCCCAAGCTACCGGCCTATCTATGTCCTGCTGCATCGCCTGACAATGCTCCTCACTATCTGCAAATCCAGCAATCTTTGTATCGTCTGCAAACTTTTGTGGGTTATGTGGATAGGGTCTGGGTGGGATTGTTGTCAGTGCAGGCTCAATGGGCTGAATGGACTCTACACTGTAGGGATTCTATGATTCTAATATATCCCTGCTCCCAGCCAAAATTCTGGCCTTGCTCTTGTTAGAATATCTAATAGATGTGTATAGTGAGGTAAAGATTTTCTCCTTAGCTGTGAGGAATTCTGTTTAATCTTTATGTGATGATGATTAATGCTGAGCATTGGGCAGCATTGTCAGAATTAGAGAGCTAGGGGCTTCGCCAGGATACTCAACATGAGTTTTGTAACAGCGCCGATCCTACTGGGCTATTTTCAATTAGCTATTTGGCAAAGTGAGGGTTTGTGAAGTCAGGAAATTGAGTAGATGTTGGTGCCTTCATTTGCTCAGACCCTGAGCTTTGAGGTCCACATGTAAAGTCCTAAACGTTTGGCATAGTGTTTAATCATTGCTGTTTGGTAACAGTCCTGCCTTATTTGGCCATACTAGAGACAGTGTTACTGATAGGCGTACCCTAAGGATCTATGCTCTTCTACAATTCTATAAAAAGCAATCTGAGGAATTATTTGAGGTTTGCTAATGGTGGCAAATTATGAGGCATAGCAAAGTGGGAGGGTATGACTGGAGGTCTCTCCTCCAGAACTGTACATTATTCTAAATGGACTTTTATCTATATGAGAGGCAAGGGAGTGATTGCAGAGCTCTGATCCAAATTGAGGGTAGCAAGTTGATGTAGCTCTTATGGATTTCAGCAGAGCCTTTGACAAGTTGCACATGGGAGACTGATAAAGAAAGCAATGGAAGACAGGGTAATTTGATAAGGGAGATTCAAAATTGGCTTAGATGTAGGAGACAGAGGTGATGACAGAAGGCTGCTTTAGTGACTGGAATGATGTAGAGATGCCAGCGTTGGACTAGGGTAAACATAGTAAAAAGTTCGACAACACCAGGTTTAAATCCAACTGATTTATTTGATACTAAACTCACAAGCTTTCGAGCCTCTGGTCTTCATCAGGTGAATGAGGTTTCTTTTAGTGACTGGAACACAGTAAAAAGTCTGACAACACCAGGCTTAAGTCCACCCCATTTATTTATAGAACATAGAACATTACAGCGCAGAACAGGCCCTTTGGCCTTCGATGTTGCGCCGACCATTATAAAAAAGCAATGACCCTCCAAACTAAACCATTCCCTTCTCTTCCATAAACTTATCAACTAACCTCTTAAACGCCACCAAACTTGGCGCATCTACAACTGCCGCAGGCAGGGCATTCCACTCCCTAACCATCCTGACCATTTGATAGTAAGCTCACAAGCTTTTGGGGTTTACCCCTTCATCAGGTGAATGGAGAGTTCTGGCCTCAGACAGAGCATATAACAGCACAGACAGTTTACAGATTAGTGACTGGAAGCCAGTGTTCAGTGGCTTACCACAGGGATCCGTACTGAGCCTCCTATTATTTGTAATTTATAAAAACAACATAGATGAGTGTGAAGGGAGTCGGATTAGTCAGTTCGTAAATGATACCAAGATTGGCCGAGTGGTTAACAGAGGTTGAGTGCCTTGGGCTACAGGGGGATGTAGATGGGATAATGAAATGAGCAGATAGGTGGCAGATGGCGTTTAACCCTGAGAAGTGTCAGACAATTCTCTTTGATGGAAGTAATTTGACAAGTGTCACCTGCGGGTAAAGTATTCAATGCACAGCATGAGACAGAAGCAGTGGAACAAAGGGACATCGGCATATTTGTCCACAGGTCTCAGATTAGGTGCATGTTAGTAGGATGGTGAAAAAAGCATATGGAACATTTGCCTTTATCAATAAGACAGATTACAAAACAGAGGAGTCATGTTGGACTTGTATAGAGTTTTGGTTTGGCCACAGATAGAGTATTGTGTGGGACATAGCGATGTGGGAGGATGTGACTGGAGGTGTCCCTTCCAGATCTGTACTGCAGCTTTCTATGACTTTTCTAAATGATTTTTATCCATGTGGGAGGGGATTGCAGGGATTTGACCCAAATTGAGGGTAGTGCAGTCGATATAGTTTATATGGTTTTCTGGTTGCCACGTTATCAGAAGGGTATGATTGAGGAAGTGCAAAGGAGATTCACTAGGATACTGTACAGTAAGAAGTCTGGGTTGAAGCATTTAATTTAAGTAGAGAGGTTGGATAGGCTTGGTATGTTTGTCCTAGCAGAAAATACTGAGGGGCAAATAAATCAAGAATGAGGGACATGGCAGAGTGGATAAGGAGCAGCTATTCCCCCTTAGTTGAAGGGTCAGTCATGGGGGGATGCGAGTTTAAGCTGAGGGGCAAGAGGCTTAGTTGGGATGTAACGAAAAGTGTGGATCATGTTTTTTTATTCATTTGTGAGATGTAGGCATCACTGGTTGGACCAGCATTTATTGCCCATTCCTAGTTGTCCTTGAGTTGAGTGGCTGGTTCTGCCATTTCAGAGGACAGTTGAGAGGCAACCACATTAACGTGGCTCTGGAGTCACATGTAAGCTAGGCCAGACTGGGTAAGGAGGGCAGAGTTCCTGTCTTAAAAGGCATGTAGGCAGCCAGGTTGGTGTTAGTTAGTGTTACCAGTGAATATACACATGCAAGTTTGTGAATTATGTCATTCCATGCACACCACTGGCTTCACCAGTGGAAAAGCCCGACAGGATTTTCTAAGCTACAGATATCACTGTGAAGCTGACGATCAGCATTTTATTTTAAAGGAACGGGATTTTTTTTCTCTAAAGTTTGTCTTTTTCCTTTTTGCAGAAGACCATTACTTGTCAACATTGAAGCATAAAGTCAACGTTTACCAACATAACCTGCAGGACAATCCAAAGGTGACCACTCAGGTATAGTTCCAGCATGTTGGGGTAGCCATTTTTATTCACTTGTGGGACATAGGCATCGCTGGCTGGCCAACATTTATTGTCCATCCCTAGTTGCCCTTGAGAAGGTGATGATGAGCTCCCTTCTTGAATCACTGCTGTCCACGTTCTGTGGGTTGACTTACCTTATCGTAGTGATGTAGTGACAGGTAATATGCCACCTAATTGCTCATGACGATGCCTGACGTGTTTATCCAATAGAGTGGGGTGGTCAGAGGAATGGTTCTCAAACTTGAGTGTGTGGATCCAGTGAGGAGAGGGCACTGTTCGTGGGCACCATTCCTAACTTTGGAAAGGTAATGCTAGCCAGCTAACCAAAAGGGAAAATGTTGCTAAGCATTTTTGTGTGTATGGGGGGGTTGGTGTTATGGACCTCCGTTGTAGCTACTGTCACTCCTCTCGAGAGACTAGATGAAGATTTTTGGAATTTAAATCTGCCTTTATTCAACCTAGAGCAGGCAAATCTGCATTCACAATATAGCGTTCAGACTCATTGAGAGATACATTGCAATAGTAATTATTATCTTTGGTTATGGTTGGCTTGGTGGCACAGTGGTTAGCATCGCTGCCTCACAGTTCCAGGGACCCAGGTTCGATTCCCGTCTTGGGTCACTATCTGTGTGGAGTCTGTACGTTCTCCCTGTGGGTTTCTTCTGGATGCTCCTGTTTCCTCTCTCAGCCGGAAAGATCTACTGATTAGGTGCATCGGCCATGCTAAATTCTTCCTCGGTGTAACCTCATGCACCAGGTACAAATCACTGTTGCAGCTTCCTGTCAGAATTGGGAGTCTGGTTTGCTCACTTGAACTAAGGTCGTCTGTTCCCTTCAGGTAACGTTTCCTCTCCACCACTGGGCACGAGACAACAAGCTTCTTTGCCACAAGCTTCTCCTTCATGCACCCAGTATCTTTGTGTCTACTGTTCTGGCCTGGAGCTGTGTTTCTGAGATATGTCTTCCCGTTTACCCTCAAGATATCTAATTCCATCTGTTCTTGTGAAACTGATTTCCAAGTATGTTGTGGAGAAACCCAGATGACTCTCTTCAAATACTTGAAGCGCGTAATGAAGAGTTTCTAATTTATCCTGAGTTTTAGCTAAGCCCAGGAATAGTCACGTCTAAGGCTAACCAATGTCTGGATGAAAAAGTCTGACAACACAGATTATTGTGTGGTTTTGGTATTCTGATAGTATGGATTATTTCTGGCATTTGGTATTGAGTGCTGGTTATTCCCAGGATTTTGTTATCCTAAACTTGCTGATTACCCTAGGATTTGATATTTTGTTGGTACTGATTTTTTTTCTGGGTTTTTGGTATTCTGTGGATAGACTTTCCAATGATGTTTCCATATTCTGGGATTACTATAAATACTGTGGCTACAAGAGCAGGTCAGAGGTGCTGTTAACTCACCTCCTGACTCCCAAAAGCCTGTCCACCATCTAGAAGGCACAAGTCAGGAGTGTAATGGAATATTTCCCACTTGCCTGGATGGATGTGGCTCCAGCAACACTCGAAACTTAACATCATCTAGGATAAGTAATTCCACTTGATTGGCATCCCCTCCTACAATCACGTGTTGTTGGAGCTGCACTCAATAGATCTAGGCAGCTAAAAACTAAAGAAGGCCGTGAGGAGTACAATGAATGTAGGAAGAAACTTTAATATGGATTTAGGAGGACTAAATGTCTTTAGCAAACAGGGTCAATGAGGATCCTAAGGCACTTGAGGAACATATTAGGAGCAAGAGGGTAACGTGAGAAAGAGTAGGCTCACTTGAGGACAATGGAGGAAAGTTATGCATGCAAACACAGGAAGTGAGTGAGATCCTTAATGAGCATTTATCCATATTCACCAAGGAAAAGGACATGATGGTCAGGGATAGGTGTATAAATGCTCTTGAGAATGTCAGATTGAAAGAGGAAGTGTTGAGTAATCTAAATTGCATTTGGATTTGATAGGGTGGACATTGAGAGCCTTTTTCCTCAGATGGAGATGGCTAGCACGAGGGGACATAGCTATAAATTGAGGAGTGATAGATAAAGGACAGATGTCAGAGGTAGGTTCTTTACTCAGAGTACTAAGGGTGTGGAACGCCCTGCCTGCAACAGTAGTGGACTCATCAACATTAAAGACATTTAAGTTGTTGTTGGATAAACATGTGGATGATATTGGAATGTGTAGATTAGATGGGCTTTAGATTAGTTTCACAGTGTCGAGGGGCAAAAGGGCCTGTACTACAGTAATGTTCTATGCTCATTAAAATAGAAAAGTTCCTATAGCCAGATGAGATCCCACACCAGGTTACTGCAGGAGGCAAGGGGAGAAATAGTTGGGACCTTAACGGATATCTTCACATCCTCTTTGACCACAGGCGAGATTCCAGAGGATTGAGGAATAGCCAACATTCTTCCCTTGTTTGAGAAAGGAAGCAAGGATAATCCAGGAAATTATAGGCTGGTGAGCCTGACATTAGTGGTGGAGAAGTTTTTGGAGTAGATACTGAGGGACAGGATATCTGCACGTTTGGAAGAAAATGAGCTCATTAATGATGGGCAGGGTGGTTTTGTCTGGGAGGGAAATTCATGTCTCATCAACTTGATTTAGTTTATGAAGAGGTGACAAAAAATTGATGAGGAAAGGGATGTTGATGTAGTTTATATGGACTTTAGCAAGGCATTTGACAAGGCACCACATGGCAGGTTGATACACAAACTAAAATCACGTGGAATTCGAGGTGGTCTGGCTAGATGGATCCAGAACTGGCTTGGTTATAGAAGACAGTAGTGGTGGAAAGATGTTTTTCAGAATGGAGATCTGCAGCTCATGGTATTCCACAGGGAGCGGTGTTGGAACCTCTGTTTGTAGCGTACATAAATGATCTGGAGGAAAATGTAGGTTTTCTGATCAGAACTTTGTGGATGACTTGAAGATTGCCAGAGTTGCTGATAGTGCTGAGGATTGTCAGGGGATACAACAGGATAGATTGGAATTTGAGTGCAGAAATGGCAGATGAATTTAATCCGGACAAATGCAAGATGATGCATGTTAGAGGATCAAATTTAGATATGACTTATACCGTAAATGGCAAAACCCTTAGGAACATTAATCTAGTGGACTTACGAATCTAGTGGAATTTTTTGAAGAGGTGACAAAAACGGTTGATGAAGGACAAGCTGTTGATGTTGTCTACATGGATTTCAGTAAGGCGTTTGACAAGGTTCCTCATGGTAGGTTGATAGAAAAGGTGAAGGCGCATGGGATACAGGGCCAGGTATGTAGATGGGTTGAGAACTGGCTTGGGAGGAGGAGACAGCGGGTAGTAGTGGAAGGCTCTTTTTCCAACTGGAGGTCAGTCACTAGTGGTGTGCCACAGGGCTCAGTACTAGGACCTCTTCTATTTGTGATTTATATAAATGACTTGGAAGAGGGGGTAGGTGGTGTGATCAGCAAATTTGCTGATGACACTAAGATGCTTGGATTGGCGGGTACAGAGGAGCAGTGCCAGGCAATACAACAGGACATAGATAGGCTGGTAGATTGGGCAGATAGATGGCAAATGGAATTTAATCCGGATAAATGCGAGGTGATGCATTTTGGCCGGAATAATGTAGAAGGGAGTTATAGGATAAAAGGTAAAACTATCTGGAGTATAGAGACGCAGAGAGACCTGGGGGTGCAGGTTCACAAGTCTCTGAAGGTGTCAGTACAGGTGGAGAATGTGATAAAGAAAGCGTATGGTATGTTAGCCTTCATAGGAAGGGGTATAGAATACAAGAGTAGGAGTCTGATGTTGCAGGTGTATAGAACGTTGGTTAGGCCTCACTTGGAGTACTGCGTCCAGTTCTGGTCGCCGTACTACCGGAAGGATGTGGAGTCCCTGGAGAGAGTGCAGAGGAGATTTACCAGGATGCTGCCTGGTATGGAAGGGCTGTCTTACGAGGAAAGATTAAACACACTGGGGTTGTTTTCCCTTGAAAGACGTCGGCTGAGAGGGGATCTATTAGAGGTATATAAGATTAAGAGGGGTATAGATAGAGTAAACGGTGGTAAGCTTTTTCCACCATTAGAAATGGATAGAACGAGGGGCCACGGGCTCAGGGTGAGGGGGGCTATGTATAAGATGAATATAAGAGGGCAGTTTTTCACACAAAGGGTAGTGGGGGTGTGGAATGCACTGCCGAGTAAGCTGGTGGGAGCAGGCACGCTAGGGTTGTTTAAGGGTCTCTTGGACAGCCACGTGAGCGGTCTGCGGATAGAGGGATATAGTAGGACTGTCTAAATATCGGGAGCTTTGGGACGACCAAATAGTGTTAGAATATCTTTTAGTTTTAGTTTTCTCATGTTTACTGTCTTATTTGTTTCCACAGGCAATTCGGTCCATCTTGACCAACAAGGGGCATGCATGTGGCATGTCGTGCGAGAGCTGCTCTTGGATGTTGCTTCAGGAGTTGCCTAGTGTTTCACGTCGTTAGTGTATGCTTAAACTGGACCATCTGATGGGCAACATGACAGCTCAGAGACTATCGCTGTTGCTGTGCAGACACATGGATTTGGGCCTGTGTCTGCGGGAGTTTGCGCGTTCTCCCCGTGGTTGCGTGGGTTTTCTCCGGGTGCTCCGGTTTCCTCCCACATCCCAAAAATGTGCTCTTAGGCTGATTGGGTAACAAATTGTCCCTATATTGGTCCCTATATGGGAATCTTCCACAATAGGCGTAGCCTAAGGTCATGGTTACGTCATAAAGACGTTAAGAGGGCTCGTTGGGCCGAAGGGCCTGTTTCCCGTGCTGTGTTGTTCTTTGTTCTTTGTATTAACACAGAGAGATCTGGGTGTGCAGGCCCACAGTTCTCTAGAAGTGACAAGGCGTTAAAGATGGCATGTGGCATGCTTGCCTTCATCAGCTGGGGCATTGAGTGCAAGAGTTAGGAAGAGTTAACAGCTTTATAAAACGTTGGTTAGGCTGCATTTGGAGTATTGCATGTAGTTCTGGTCACCACACAACCAGACGCACATGGAAGCTTTGGAGAGAGTGCAAAGAAGGTTCACCAAGATGTTACCTGGACTTGAGGGTGTTGACTATGAGGAGAGGCTGAATAAAATAGGATTGTTTTCACTGGAAAGATGGAAGCTGAGGGGAGACCTCATAGAGATCTACAAAATTGAGAGGCATAGACAGGGTGGATAGTCGAAAGCTTTTTCCTAGGGTGGAAGTATCAATTACAAGGGAACACAGGTTTAAGGTGAGAGGAGGAAGTTTAAGGGAGATGTGCAGGGGAGATTTTTCATGCAGAGTGGTGGGTGCGTGGAATGTGCTGCCTGGGGAGGTATTGGAAGCAGGCACATTAGCAACATTGAAGATGCATTTTGGTGGATAGATGAATAGGGAGGGAATAGAACGATATTGTCTGAATAAGGGCAGATTTTTCTTTGAATTAGGCTTCCTGTGCTGTACTGTTTTGTTCTTTGTTAATGAAAACATTGTTGGAAAAACACATCTGGTTCACTCATGTCCTTTAGGGATATAATTACTAGGGCAATAAATGGGATAGGCAATAAATGCTGGCCAGCCAGTGATGTCCCACAAAAAAAAATTACACACATGCACACAGTGCCACCTTTAAACTATTCCCAAAATATTTTTAGAAGTAACATCTGTTCTTGCATTTCCCTGTCCTCCGCATACCATCTTGACTTGGAAATATATTGCTGTTCCTTCACTGGGTCACGATGCTGAGTTCCCTTCCTAACAGCATTTCAGGTTGATCTGCACCCCATGGACTGCAGCAGTTCAATAAGGCAGTTGCAATGGGCCAGCCATTCATCCCCCACATTCTGTGTGGCTATTCTAAGATTGCTGCTAACAGTAATTTGTTTCAATGTTCTTTGCAGGGAGTGGAAAATCTGTTTAAAAATCTGGTGGAGAACAATCCAGTGGACATTAATCCATACATCTTTAATGAGGGCACAGTCAGGATGGAGCACCATATCTTTGGTAATTTCTGACAGGGATATTCCTGCTTCCTTTTCATAGTGATGTTTGTTTGTTTTCTATTTTATTGCCATCTACACCCGCTTCACTAACCATTCCCCCGTCATCCCAGTTTCTGCCCTCCCTCTGTGGTGCTGCTGTGTAATTTTATAGGTTCCTGCTTCCTTTGTGTAGTTTTCTAAGTAATTATTCACCAATCCCCAGGGAGGCTCAGTGGCCTGGGAGGAGTTGGGAGGACGTTCAGAGACTTTTAGTGTGAGCTTCAGATGCAGATATAAACCATTCTTTGTTTGGGGAATCCTGTTGGGGAGCTTTACTGTTCACTGAGGTGTGAGAGATGAATCTGTTGATCCTATAGATTCGAGTGAGGAGGATGATGATTACACTTATGAAGATGAAGACTTTTCTAATGATGAAGATGACCAAAATGTGAACACGTTTTGTGGACTGCGGAAGAATTTCCTGTACGATATTCCAGAGTTGCCATCCAAGCGTAAAAACATTACAGATACATACAGTATACAAGATTCCAATTCATATAGAGGTTCTGCTGAGGTGGGTGAACATGAGAAATTCAACCGCAGAATTTAATCCAATAGAGTCTGCGTCAGTCTCAGTGAGATTCTATTCTTCCTCGGGTCTCAGTGAGATTCCACCGTTCCCTGGGTCTCTGTCTCAGTGAGATTCCATTCTTCCCCGGGTCTCTGTCTCAGTGAGATTCCACCGTTCCCTGGGTCTCTGTCTCAGTGAGATTCCATTCTTCCCTGGGTCTCTGTCTCAGTGAGATTCCATTCTTCCCTGGGTCTCTGTCTCAGTGAGATTCCATCCTTCCCTGGGTGTCTGTCTCAGTGAGATTCCACTCTTCCTGGGTCTCTGTCTGAGCGAGATCCCACCCTTCCCTGGGTCTCTGTCTGAGTGAGATCCCACCCTTCCCTGGGTCTCTGTCTCAGTGAGATTCCATCCTTCCCTGGGTCCGTCTGAGTGAGATTCCACCTTCCCTGGGTCTCTGTCTCAGTGAGATTTCACCCTTCCCTGGGTCTCTGTCTCAGTGAGATTCCATCCTTCCCTGGGTCTCTGTCTCAGTGAGATCCCACCCTTCCCTGGGTGTCTGTCTCAGTGAGATTCCACTCTTCCTGGGTCTCTGTCTGAGCGAGATCCCACCCTTCCCTGGGTCTCTGTCTGAGTGAGATCCCACCCTTCCCTGGGTCTCTGTCTCAGTGAGATTCCATCCTTCCCTGGGTCTCTGTCTGAGTGAGATTCCATCTCCCTGGGTCTCTGTCTCAGTGAGATCCCACCCTTCCCTGGGTCTCTGTCTCAGAGATCCCATCCTTCCCTGGGTCTCTGTCTCAGTGAGATCCCATCCTTCCCTGGGTCTCTGTCTCAGTGAGATTCCATCCTTCCCTGGGTCTCTGTCTCAGTGAGATTCCGTCCTTCCCTGGGTCTCTGTCTGAGTGAGATTCCACCTTTCCCTGGGTCTCTGTCTCAGTGAGATTCCACCTTTCCCTGGGTCTCTGTCTCAGTGAGATTCCACCCTTCCCTGGGTCTCTGTCTGAGTGAGAGTCCACCCTTCTTTGGGTCTCTGCTTCAGTGAGATTCCACCCTTCTCCGGGTCTCTGAATCAATGCGATTTCACCCTTCCCTGGGTCTCTGTCTGAGTGAGATTCCACCCTTCTCCGGGTCTCTGAATTAATGCGATTTCACCTTTCCCTGGGTCTCTGTCTGAGTGAGATTCCACCCTTCCCCAGGTCTCTGCCTCAGTGTGATTCCACCTTCCCCGGGCCTCTGCCTCGGTGAGATTCCACCCTTCCCTGAGTCTCTGTGTCAGTGAGAAGCCCTCCTTTCCTGGGTCTCTGAATTGGTGAGCTCTCATCCTGTCCTCTGCCTCACTGAGATCACGTCAGTCCTGGGATCTTTCTCTGTCTCAGTGAGTTCCCATCCAGCCAAGGGCATGCATCAGGCTCAGCGAGATCCTGTCCGATCCTGGATCTCTTGTCTCAGTGAGATCCTGTCCTGGGATTCTTTTGGTCTTAGTGAGATACTGTCCTGTTGGGGACCTTTACTGTTCGCTGGAACCTTTGTTGACATGAGATTCCCCTCCTTCTCAGTGAAAGTTTGGATGCTGTTGTGTGGTGCTGATGGTGCAATATCCTCTCCATTCTGATGTGTTTTGTAGGAGGCAGAAAGAATTGGTCAAGAATTGGTCAATGAAGAAGAACAGGCTAAAAAGAAGGCTGAGAAACGAAGACTTAAGAAAAAAGTAAGAGTCTGAGTGAAGTGTTTATGTACGATCCCTATCTCTGACCCAGCCACCTACGTTTGCACAGGATTCCTGTCTCTGACAAGTGTTACAAGTGTTTGTCACTGATTTCCACCTCATTGGCACATCACCAGGACATTACTCTTGATGTTTTGTATATTGTTACAGTATATTCTTGTACACTGTAACACTAAAGTTCAGTGATGGACCTGACTGAGTATTCATCTCACTGCACATGCAATGATTAATCTGAGTTGATCAATGTTAACTGGAATTAATTTTCTTCAGAGACAGAAAGAGAGAAGACGGCAACAAAAATTAGAAAAAGAAAATAGAAGTGAGAATAAAATTGGAGAGAATGCTAAAGATAAGGTAAGAACACTTTTCTAAATTATTAATGATCTCTGGGTGAGGTGGGATCGCTCATGCTGACAGATTGTGACTATATAGCGCTTTGATTGAGTTTCTGAGTTGTGTTCGAACTATTTGGGGCAGGTGCACGGAAACCAGGAGGTTAAATCAGAAACTAGCCAGGCGCGCAGAATACCGGGAGAAATGGCCAGCACCAGATTAGAGAATAGTAAATCAATAAATGGGTTCAGGGTAAAAGAGAAAGTGAAAAAAATGGATCAGTACCTGGAACTTCGATGTTGCGGCTATTTCAGAGACATGGATAGAGCAGGGACAGGAATGGTTGTTGCAGGTTCCGGGGTTCAAATGCTTCAGTCGGAGTAGAGAAGGAGGTAGAAGGGGGGGGAGGAGTGGCATTATTAGTCAAAGACTGTATCACAGTGACAGAAAGGAAGTTTGATGAGGACTTGTCTGTTGAGGTAGTATGGGCTGAGATTAGAAACAGGAGAGGAGAGGTCACCCTGTTGGGAGTCTTTTATAGACCTCCTAAAAGTTCTAGAGAGGTAGAGGAAAGAATTGCAAAGTCGATCCTGGACAGGAGTGAAAGTAATAGGGTAATTGTTATGGGGGACTTTAACTTTACTAATATTGATTGGAATAGCTATAGCTCTAGCTCGTTAGAGGGGTCAGTTTTTGTACAAAGTGTGCAGGAAGGTTTTTTGACTCAGTATGTAGATAGGCCAACTAGAGGTGAGGCTACATTGGATTTGGTGCTGGGCAATGAGCCAGACCAGGTGTTAGGCTTGGAAGTTGGTGAACATTTTGGTGATAGTGACCACAATTCGGTTACGTTCACCTTAGTGATGGATAGGGATAGGCATGAAGCTGGGGGCAGTAGTTATAGCTGGGGGAAGGGTAATTATGAGGCCATCAGGAGAGAATTAGGGTGCATAGATTGGACTAGGAAACTACAGGGCCTGGGAACATCTGGAATGTGGAGCTTATTCAAGGAGCAGCTGCTGCGAGTCCTTGATAAGTATGTCCCTGTCATGCAAGGAGGAAATGGTCGAGTAAGGGAACCTTGGTGTACGAAAAAAGTTGATTTGCTGGTTAAAAGGAAAAAGGAGGCTTATGTCAGGATGAGGCTTGAAGGCTCAGTTAGTGCAATGGATAGCTATAGATTAGCCAGGAGGGAGATAAAGAGTGAGTTGAGGAGAGCTAAAAGGGGACACGAGAAGACTTTGGCTGATAGGATCAAGGAGAATACTAAAGCTTTCTTTAGGTATGTTAAGAATAGAAGATTGGTTAGGGCAAGATTAGGGCCAGTCATGGACAGCAGTGGGAAGTTGTGCATGGAGCCTGAAGAGATTGGAGAGGCACTGAACAAATATTTCTCTTCGGTATTCATGCAGGGAGATGTAAATGTAGTTGTGGACAACACTGGGATATAGAGTTGTAAATTGGAAAGTATTGAAGTAGATAAGGAGGATGTGCTAGATATTCTTGAGGGTTTGAAGTTAGATAAGTCCCCTGGGCCGGACGGCATTTACCCTAGGATTCTCTGGGAGGCGAGAGAGGCGATTGCAGAGCCTCTGGCTCTGATCTTCAGGTCGTCATTGGTTACGGGTATAGTGCCGGAAGACTGGAGGATAGCGAATGTGGTCCCATTGTTCAAGAAGGGGAATAGGGACTTTCCGGGGAATTATAGGCCGGTGAGTCTTACTTCTGTTGTGGGCAAAGTATTGGAGAGAATTATTAGGGATAGGATTTATAGTTATTTACAGAGAAATGAATTGATTGGGGATAGTCAGCATGGTTTTGTGAAGGTAGGTCGTGCCTTACTAACCTTATTGAGTTTTTTGAAAAAGTGACCAAAGAGGTGGATGGGGGTAAGGCAGTTGATGTGGTATATATGGACTTTAGTAAGGCGTTCGATAAGATGGCCCATGGAAGGCTTCTGCAGAAAATGCAGATGTATGGGATAGAGGGTGATTTAGCTAATTGGCTTAGGAATTGGCTAGCAGATAGAAGACAGAGGGTGGTGGTTGATGGGAGATATTCATCGTGGAGTTCGGTGACAAGTGGTGTGCCTCAGGGGTCTGTTATGGGGCCCCTGCTGTTTGTAATTTTTATAAATGATCTGGATGAGGGTATTGAGGGATGGATCAGTAAATTTGCAGATGATACTAAAGTTGGTGGAGTGGTAGATAGGGAAGAGGGGTGTTTTAGTTTACAGAGTGACTTGGACAAGTTGCAGAGCTGGGCCGAGCGGTGGCAAATGGAGTTTAATGTGGAAAAGTGTGAGGTAATGCACTTTGGCAGGAACAATAAATGTGTAGAGTATAGGGCTAATGGTAGGATTCTTAATAGTGTTGAGGAACAGAGGGATCTTGGTGTATTTGTGCATAGATCCCTGAAAGTAGGCAGTCAAGTCGATAAGGTTGTTAAGAAGGCATACGGAGTCTTAGCTTTTATTGGTAGGGGATTGAATTTCGGAGCCACAACGTCATGTTGCAACTGTACAAAACTCTAGTGCGGCCGCACTTGGAGTATTGTGTGCAGTTCTGGTCCCCACATTATAAGAAAGATGTTGAGGCATTGGAGAGGGTACAGAGGAGGTTTACCAGGATGTTGCCTGGTATGGAGGGCAGGTCTTATGAAGAGAGGCTGAGGGATTTGAGGTTGTTTTCGTTAGAAAGAAGGCGGCTAAGAGGAGACCTTATTGAAACATATAAGATGATTAGAGGTTTAGATAGGGTGGACAGTGATAGCCTTTTTCCTAGGATGGAGAAAGCTAGCACGAGGGACATAGCTTTAAATTAAGGGGTGGTGGTTTTAGGACAGATGTCAGAGGTAGGTTCTTTACCCAGAGGGTGGTAAGGGTATGGAATGCCCTGCCTGCTTCAGTTGTAGATGCGCCAAGTTTGGTGGCGTTTAAGAGGTTAGTAGATAAGTTTATGGATGAAAAGGGAATGGTTTAGGTTAGAGGGTCATTACTTTTTCCTAATTGGTCGGCGCAACTTCAAAGGCCGAAGGGCCTGTTCTGCGCTGTAATGTTCTATGTTCTATGTAAAAAGGTCTAAAATGAGGGTTAACATTTGTGCATGTGAATGCATGGAGTCTGGTAGATAGGATTGGTGAGTTACTGATGCAGATTATCATTTGGGAGTGTTGTAGTTGTAACCAGTCCCGCTCAAACAAGGACATATATCCCTGGGGTACCCGAGGTGACCAGTACTGTTAGAAAATCTCAAACAATACAACAGTCTTGAGGCCTGATCTAACTTTATTTAACCAGCTGCTGCTAGGAGATCATCAGAGAATAGAGTTGTAGAGGTTTACAGCTTGGAAGAAGGCCCTTTAGCTCAACTTGTCCATGCTTCCCTTTTCTTAAAATCCCAAAAGCCTGCATTTGCCCCATATCTTTCTATACTCATTTTAACCATGTAACCATCTAAATGATTTTTAAAGGACAAAATTGTACCACCTCTACTTCTACCTCTGACAGCTTCTTCCACATACTCACCACCCTCTGTGTGCCCTCTGAACATTTTGTATCTCTCAAATCTATGCCCTCTAGTTTTACCCCTACCTTTGGGAAAAGATATTAACTATCGAGCTGATCTGTGCCCCTCATTATTTTATAGACCTCTATTAAATCATCCCCCAGCCTTCTATGCTTCAGAAAAAAAAAAATACCAGTTAATATCGCCTCTCCCTATAACTCAAACGTCAAGTCCTGGTAGTATCTTAGTAAATCTTTTCTGCACTCTTTCTAGTTTAATAATATCCTTTCTACAATAGGGTGACCAGAGTCAGCTCTCAGTGGAGCAGCTAGGTCATTCCGAATAGATCTACATTTACAATTCAGTACAGATCAATTGTAGGTTTTTTTTATCAAATACCTGTCATAAACCTTAACCAACTGCATCTTACTATCCAGTGTAATGGCATTTTACTGGTCCATAGAATCCTGAAGATAATTCCTCATTTGGCTGATCCTCTTTCCCCTGTTGCCTGGAGACACTGGACGCCAGCCTGAAGTTCAAACAAACATCCTTATGGTTTTCCTTAAGGGTCACTGCCAAACTACACCACGTCTGGGCCTGTATCCATCTGGTCCGGACAATGAATAAACTATTCATGAAATGATTAAATGTTCTTTCCGTCTGAAACTTTACTGATAAAGCTTGTATATCCTCAAGTCTTTGTATTCACTTGGAATATGACTTGCCCAAATGTCTCTTTATCATGATGCTTTGCTTCAAACTGCTGTTAGCTAAAATGAACCATACATCTTAAAAATACATTAATACATTCAAAATATTAACATAGTGTTTAAAATCAAAATCAGTTGTTAGATCTCTTACTGCATTCGTCTGTGCAGTATTCTTGTATTGGCTTATACGCTTGTTTTAAGAATATTTAAATCTTTGCTTATAGCTCTGTCAGTACCTTAATATCTAATGTTAATAAATCTTGTTAATTCATTAGGAGCACCTCACATCAACAGGGTATTAAACATTCCTGGATATAAGGTGTTCAGGGAAAATAAGGGAGAGGTGGTGGTCATGCTTAAGGAGAACATTGCGTTGTTGGAGAAAGAGGATGACCCAGAGGGGTCAAGGGTAGAATCTATTTGAATCAAGCTAAGGAACATAAAAGGAAGAATTGTAGTGTGTAGGCCACCAATTAGTGGGAAGGTTATCTACAAGGAAATTACGGAGAGGGTTTGGGAGTTATGAGAGGAATTTACTACTTCAGTTTTGTTTTTAGGTAATAAGAGTGCAGTTCCCAGAGGCAAGAGTTTCTGGAATGTGTTGAGGAAAATGTTCTGCAGTGGTTTGTTTGACTCCAGTGAGAGGAGGAACTGATTGACCTGGATCTTGGGAATGAGGTGCACAAAGTGGATCAAACATCAGTGAGAGAATATTCCTGGGACAATGATCGTATAATCAGTTTTAGGCTGACTATAGAAAAGGGTGAGGAACAGGGGAACGCTAACTTCAGTGGGGATCTGGAGCGAATAGGATTGGAGTCAAAGGCTAACAGGAAAAATGATAGCTGAACAGTGGAGCTACCTTCAAGGAGGAGGTAGTTCAGGTGCAGTACGGCCCCTCAAGGGAGAATAAATAAAACCGAATGAGAAAAAAGATAGCGATAAAGAAAGCTCATAAAGCTAAACGAGAAATAAGATAAAAGTTTTTTTCACAGATGTCGCATTGAAAATGCAATTAAGAAGATTCAGAGTAGAGGGCAAGAAACAAATAAGAGAAACAAAGAAGGAATATGAAAAAAGATGGTAGACAATGTATCCCATTATATGTGTGTAAATAGTGACATAGTTATGTAACAAGGGGTAAAGCCCCTAAAAAGGGGGTTTACAAAAGGGGCAGGGAACACAATACTAATGTTTGCAATACTAAAAACTGCAAATGTTACACCTTTGCTCAAAAAGGAGTGTAAAGATAAACCCAATAGCTACAGGCCAGTCAGTTTAACTTTGGTGCTGGAGAAATCTCTAAAACAATAATTCAGAACAAAGTTAATATTCACGTGGACAAATGCATGTTAATTAAGAAAAGTCAGCACCAATATTTTAATAGAAAAATTGTGATTAATAAACTTGGAGTCTTTTTGAAGAGGTAAGAGAGTTGATGAGGGTGATACGGTTGACATAGTGTATGTAGACTTTCAGAAGGCATTTGATACTGAATTGTCAGCAAAGTTACAGCTTCCAGAATAAAATGGGCATTAGAACATGAATACAAAATTGGCTGAATGACGGGAAATAGATTAATGGTTGTTGTTTGGCCTAAAAGAAAGTTTGTAATGGAGTTTCCGAGGCGTGAGTGTTGAAACGCTAGCTTTTATATGTTGTATGTTTATGACCTAGACCTTTGTGTGCATAACACAAGTTGGACATATTATGGACTAGAACATAGAACATAGAACATTACAGCACAGAACAGGCCCTTCGGCCTTCGATGTTGCGCCGACCAATATAAAAAGCAATGCCCCTCCAAACTAAACCATTCCCTTCTCTTCCATATACTTATCAACTAACCTCTTAAACGCCACCAAACTTGGCGCATCTACAACTGCTGCAGGCAGGGCATTCCACTCCCGAACCACCCTTTGGGTAAAGAACCTACCTCTGATATCCGTCCTATAACTATCACCCCTTAATTTAAAGCTGTGTCCCCTCGTGCTAGCTTTTTCCATCCTATGAAAAAGGCTATCACTGTCCACCCTATCTAAACCTCTAATCATCTTATATGTTTCGATTAGGTCCCCTCTTAGCCGCCTCCTTTCTAACGAAAACAACCTCAAATCCCTCAGCCTCTCTTCATAAGACCTGCCCTCCATACCCGGCAACATCCTGGTAAACCTCCTCTGTACCCTCTCCAATGCCTCCACATCTTTCTTATAATGGGGGGACCAGAACTGCACACAATACTCCAAGTGCGGCCGCACTAGAGTTTTGTACAGTTGCAACATGACGTTGCGGCTCCGAAATTCAATCCCCCTACCAATAAAAGCCAAGACTCCATATGCCTTCTTAACAACCTTCTCGACTTGACTGCCTACTTTCAGGGATCTATGCACATACACACCAAGATCCCTCTGTTCATCTAGACTGCTAAGAATCCTACCATTTGCCCTATACTCTACACATTTATTATTTCTGCCATAGTGCATTACCTCACACTTTTCCACATTAAACTCCATTTGCCACCTCTCGGCCCAGCTCTGCAACTTGTCCAAGTCCCTCTGCAAACTATAACACCCCTCTTCACTATCTACCACTCCACCGACTTTAGTGTCATCTGCAAATTTACTAATCCATCCTTCAATACCCTCATCCAGATCATTTATAAAAATTACAAACAGCAGGGGCCCCAAAACAGACCCCTGAGGTACACCACTTGTCACCGAACTCCAAGATGAATATCTTGGAATTCTGCAGGCACAATTCACCTCATGCCACTCTCTGCCTTTCCCTATGGCCGTACAAATGTATTTTGTGTAATCACCTAGTTCTTTTCGAAAGACACCACTGAGTTTGTGTCAGCCACACTCTGTGGAAGAGTGTGAAGGATTGGAGAGAGTGCAGAAAAGATTCACGAGAGCCTGCCCACAGATGGGGAATTTCAGTAATGAAGATAGATTGGAGAGGTTAAGACTGTCTTCCTTGGCGATGAGCATGTTGAGAGGAGGTGATAGAGATATCATGAGTGTGGACTTTGAACTGCTCCTTGTGAAAGGATCAAGAACAAGAGGAGACTAGGAGGAGAACAATGTAGAACTTCAGAAAGATGTAAGCAAGTTGATGGGATGGATGGGCAGCTGAAGCTCAATGCAGAGAAACATTTAATAGGAAGATACTGGAGAAACTATACAAAAACGATACAACTCAGGAGTGCAAGAGCAGTGGAATCTGGTGTATGTGCACAAATCATTAAAGGTGGCCAAACAGATTGAAAGAATGGTTAATAAAGCGCACAATCTCTTAAGCTTTATTGAAAGGGATATAGATTATGAGAGCAGGGTCATTATATTGGAACTTCTGTAGGACGCTAGTTTGGTTTCAGCTGAGATGTTGTACTGCTTTTTAGAAATCCAGTACAGTCACAGCACAGAAGGAGGCTGTTCGCCCCATTGTATCTGTGCCCACCCTCTGCAGGCACAATTCACCTCATGCCACTCTCTGCCTTTCCCTATGGCCGTACAAATGTATTTTGTGTAATCACCTAGTTCTTTTCGAAAGACACCACTGAGTTTGTGTCAGCCATACTCTGTGGAAGAGTGTGAAGGATTGGAGAGAGTGCAGAAAAGATTCATGAGAGCCTGCCCACAGATGGGGAATTTCAGTAATGAAGATAGATTGGAGAGGTTAAGACTGTCTTCCTTGGCGATGAGCAGGTTGAGAGGAGATGATAGAGATATCATGAGTGTGGACTTTGAACTGCTCCTTGTGAAAGGATCAAGAACAAGAGGGCACAGATTTAGATTATTAGTTACTGAAGCAAAAGTGACCTAGGAAAAAAATGTTCCATGAAGCGGTTTAGGGCTTGGAAGGCTGGTGGAGGCTGATTCATTGAAAGCATTCAAAAAGGCATTAGAGAATGGCACTAGGCTAATTGCACATTGAGAGAGCCAGTACAGACATGGATGGGCCAAGTGGCTTCCTTCTGAACTGTAACAATTCTGTTCCGCTGGTGCCGAGACATGTTTCTGTGACCTCCCAGTCAGTATGTTTCAATGTGGTGTCGGTGCTGGGGTTAGGGAATGGGTTATGCTAATTTAGCAAACAATTCTGAAATGTTTTGTCTAATGTTGGATCTGTTCTATTTGCAGAAAGTTTTATCAAAGAAAGAAAGTTGTAGCGATGGAGAGGAGAATGACGAAGTGAGTGGAAATATTAAACATGGTCTTGATCTGTCTCCCGAGAAAGGGGCTTCGGCATGCAAAAAGCAGAGCTCCGACAAAGCTAACATTAGGAATGAGGATAGTGGTGTGACAGTGACTGCTAAGGACAGTAATGCCGAGAGGGATAGAGTGGGTGAGGATGAGAACACAGCCGATAAATCTGTGTATGAATGCGAGGTAAGAACCTGGGCTTTGCAGCACTCCAGCTGGTTGGGAGTGAGCTGCAGTGGCTTTATGGAGAAAGACTAAGGGGATTTGAAATTTCCTCCCCCCGTTTCTATGTGGGTCGTGGTGGTGGACAATATGCAACCTCCTCTCGGGACCTGCTGCTCCTCTCTCTTGCATCTCTGCTGTGCATCTAAAAAGCTTGGAGCAAGGGAAGGCTCATTGGATCTGTCAAGCTGACTGCACAGAGGTCACAGTCAATTCAAAACTACCTCTTCTGTCACCCCTTCGCTCTCAGCCTCTTCCCCCACCCTCCTCACCAGAACTACAACTAATTAATTTCCCCTTACTTTGTCCTCCTGATAAACTTGATTGCATTTTGAGTGGAAAGAGGTTTCTCCTGTCACCCCTTCATGCTGCCCTAGTTCTGATTATTAGCAGTTTAGCGGAGGTAGTTCTGTCCTTGCTTCGAGCACCCTTGCTCCTATTAAATTACTGCAATGGAAAAGGGAATCAGTTCCTGCGTTTGTCTTGTTTGAAATTGTAATTGGTGGGAGTGCGGATTTGTGGGATAAGTGTGTTGACAGTATCTGCCCTTCTTGCAGGATGAGTTGGATATGAACAGTTCTTTTGTTTCAAAAGCTGTTAACCAGATAAAACGTAAAATGAATATAAAACCTAAAGCTGAGAGGAAAGAGAACGAGAAAAAGAAAGGTGAAAAGAAGATAGAGGTGAGGAAGCTTCTGATTGCTGCTGCGCGGGTTAGACTTGGTAAACTATAACTCTGCACTGGAGAGCTGCTTCTTCTGATGCCACAGACTCTTGGTGTGAGACAGGCAAAGCCCTGACTTGCTTTTATAAAACAAAGCATCATCTCTAGTTCCATCTCGCACGGATTCGTTAAGGGGAAGTCACGCTTGACAAATTTATTGGATTTCTATGAGGAAGTGACTAGTGCGGTAGATAGAGGGGAACCGGTGGATGTGGTGTTTTTGGATTTCCAAAAAGCGTTTGATAAGGTGACCCTCAAAAGATTGCTGCAGAAGGTTAGGGTGCAGGGAGTTTTGGGGGTAGGGTGTTAGACTGGATAGAGGATTGGTTGTCTAATAGGAAGCAGAGGGTAGGTATTAATGAATGCTATTCTGATTGGCAGCTGGTGACTAGTGGAGTGCCCCAAGGATCAGTGCTGGGACCTCAACTATTTACCATTTACACAGATGATCGGGAGGAAGGGGCTGAGTGCAGGGTGACGAAATTTGCTGATGACACGAAGATGAGTGGAAAAGGAAATTGTGTGGAAGGTGTGGAAGCCTGCAGAGGGATCTGGATAGGTTGAGTGAGTGGGCGAGGAACTGGCAGATGGAGTATAATGTTAGCAAGTGTGAGGTTATCCACTTTGGTAAGAATAACGGTAGGAAGGATTAGTATTTAAATGGTGAAAAGCTGCAGCATGCGACAGTGCAGAGGGATCTGGGGGTCATTGTGCACGAATCGCAGAAACACAGTCTGCATGTGCAACAGGTGATTAAGAAGGCGAATGGGATGTTGGCCTTTATAGCGAGGGGGATAGAATATAAAAGTAGGGAGATTCTGTTGCAGCTGTATAAGGTACTGGTGAGGCCAAAGTTGGAGTACTGTGTGCAGTTTTGGTCACCGCATTCGAGGAAGGATATATTGGTCTTGGAGGGGGTGCAGAGAAGGTTTACTAGGCTGATATTGGAGATGAGGGCATTGGATTATGAGGAGAGACTAAATAAGGTATGTTTGTACTCTTTGGAGTTTAGAAGGCTGAGAGGGGATCTTATAGAGACGTATAAGATAATGAAGGGGATGGATAGGGTAGAGGTTGAGAGACTGTTCCCGCTTAACAAAGGTAGCAGAACTGGAGGGCACAGCCTCAAGATTAGGGGGTTCAGATCAGAATTGTGGAGGGGTTTCTTCACGCAAAGGGTGGTGAATCTTTGGAATTTTCTGCCTGATGAAGTGGTGGAAGCTTCCTCACTGAATATGTTCAAGTCAAGAGTGGATAGGCTTTTGATTAACAAGGAAATTAAGGGTTACAGGGAAAAAGCGGGAAAATGGTACTGAACCACTACAGATCAGCCATGATCGTATTGAATGGCGGAGCAGGCTCGAGGGGCTGGATGGCCTACTCCTGCTTCTATTTCTTATGTTCTTAGGAACATATTTGAAACTGATTGAGAGAGATTAGGACAAAGGGAAGAAGAAGAGGGGTTCAGGGAGGACAGTTTCTGAGTTTGGGCCTGGCAGGGCCACTGATTCAAGTGGTCAGATTTGGAGAAGCAAAATGAGGCCTTTTTTTTAAATTTATGTCTTTGTGCGGTTTGGGTGCTGCTGGCTAATTGCCCCTGAGAAGATGGTGCTGAGCTGCTTTCTTGAATCACTGCAGTCCGTGGCTGAAAAATTCCATCTGCGCTCACAGCTGGGATTTTGCCGTGCCACTGAGAGTGAAGGGAGTTTTGGTGGTACACCAGATTTTCCAATCTCGCTCACAAGTGGTCCCACCACTGACGAGACTAGCGGATCCCATTCCATGGTTTTGTCAGAACACCCCGGGGGCTTGTGAAGGTTTCAAATGAATAAATGGAAGAATAAGTTGACAAAAATGATTTTGAGATGGAGGCAGGAAGCAGCAATGAGTAAAGTGACCTTTGTGGGAAGGACATGGGCAGTGAAGGTTTTAATAAGCTGGAGTTTATGGCAACTTTGCAGTATTTCACCCAAGTCTCAGGTGTGTGTATATGTGTCCTTGGTTATATGTTACTCAATCATGGTTGAACAGAAAAGGGTGTAACCTTGATTTTGTTCATGCTTGACATCTGAGTTAAGGAGCAAGGATTTCTTGCTGCAATTATACAGAGCCTTGGTGAGGCCATGCTTGGAATATTATGTGCGGTTTTGGTCTCCTTATCTGAGAAAGGATGTTCTTGCTTTAGAGGGCAAAGATTTACCAGACTGATACCTGGGATGGCAAGACTGACATGAGGAGAGATTGAGTGAGTTAGGATTATATTCGTTGGAATGATGGGGGGGATCTCAGAAACCCATAAAATTCGAACAGGATCAGATAGGGTTAATATAGGAAAGATGTTCCTGATGGCAGGAGAGTCCAGGACCAGGGGCCACGGTCTGGGGGTATAGAATAAACCATTTAGGGCTGAGAAGAGAAGGGTGAGCCTACACTACAGATTAGCCATGATCGTATTGAATGACGGAGCAGGCTCGAGGGGCTGGATGGCCTACTCCTGCTCCTATTTCTTATGTTCTTAGGAACATAATCAGGTAAAATTTGAAACTGATTGAGAGAGATTAGGACAAAGGGAAGAAGAAGAGGGGTTCATGGAGGACAGTTCCTGAGTTTGGGCCTGGCAGGGGGAAGGTGGGAACAGATTACTGAGTTGGATGATCAGCCATGATAATGAATGGTCTACTCCTATTTTTTGTTTCCATCAGTGGTGCCTACTATTGCGACTTGACTAAGGTGAAAGAACTGTTATTTTAGCCACTTTATCGTGCACTGTGAACCCTGGTTTCAGATTTGGGACCTCCGCTTGGAAGTCAGACTTGTTACGTAATGCACATTGAGCAAACAATAGTTAATGTTCTTCTGAGATAGTGATGCAGGAAACTGTGATGTGGAGGGATGAGAGAAGCTAAGGTGGGCAGAAGGACAAGGGGAGAATTGATAGTGACGGTCAAAATCCTGAGACATTGATAGAGCATTTCAGAGAACCTTTATTTATGGTTTGGTTGAGAGAGCATTTACCTCCAGGTTTACAATGTGTTGGTTCAACCCCTATGGACTTCCCAAGATCTAGCTGCACTGCTGAAGGAATGTTTCATTATTGCACGTCTTCTTTAACTTTAAACTGACTGACACTCAGTTGGGGGTAAAAGATTCCATTGTGTTGTACAAGAGAAAGTGACTTCTCCCATTCTTTAATTGGCTTCTCCTATTTCTGGTGAGCAGTCATTCTCTCTCTCTCTCCCTGACCTGTTCTATTTCGATCCCCCTCTCAAGCACTATTTGCTGTTCATGGGTCCAGAGTCCCTTTATGTCGATTGTACAATTTTCTTTACATCTTTCATGATGATAAAGTGCTGTGTTAATGTAAGTTGTGTGATTGTATTGTAATGACTTCTTTCTCTCTTTGTCAGCAACCTATGGACTCTAACACTTTGAATGACAAAATTTTAGAATTAGCAGGTAAGTGAAGGCATGGTTGGGAATCATGTGGTCTCAGCCTTTTGTGTGCTTGTGGGGGGAGGGGCATTGAGAGCTGAAGGAAGGGTTCTATGTTCTATGAAGGAGAAGGGGGATGTGAAGGTTCATGGACACGAAGAGGGTGCGTAGAGGACTCTCTGCACAGTGAGGTGGGTGTGAAGGTTCACAGAGACTAGGGAGAGTCTCAGTGAGGAGAAGCGGGTGTGAAGGTTCACAGAGACTAGGGAGAGTCTCACAGTGAGGAGAAGCGGGTGTGAAGGTTCACAGAGACTAGGGAGAGTATCATAGTGAGGAGAAGTGGGTGTGAAGGTCACGTAGACTGGAGAAATTCTCATAGTGAGGAGAAGTGGGTGTGAAGGTTCACGTAGACTGGAGAAATTCTCATAGTGAGGAGAAGCAGGTGTGAAGGTTCACAGAGACTAGGGAGAGTCTCACAGTGAGGAGAAGCGGGTGTGAAGGTTCACGGAGACTAGGGAGAGTCTCACAGTGAGGAGAACTGGGTGTGAAGGTTCACGTAGACTGGAGAGATTCTCATAGTGAGGAGAAGCGGGTGTGAAGATTCACGGAGACTGGAGAGAGTCTCATAGTGAGGAGAACTGGGTGTGAAGGTTCACGGAGACCAGGGAGAGTCTCTCAGTGAGGAGAAGTGGGTGTGAACGTTCACAGAGACTAGGGAGAGTCTCACAGTGAGGAGAACTGGGTGTGAACGTTCACGGAGACGAGGGAGAGTCTCACAGTGAGGAGAAGTGGGTGTGAAGGTTCACGTAGACCAGGGAGAGTCTCATAGTGAGGAGAAGTGGGTGTGAAGGTTCACGTAGACTGGAGAGATTCTCATAGTGAGGAGAAGCGGGTGTGAAGGTTCACGTAGACTGGAGAGATTCTCATAGTGAGGAGAAGCGGGTGTGAAGGTTCACGGAGACTAGGGAGAGTCTCACAGTGAGGAGATGCGGGTGTGAAGGTTCACGGAGACTAGGGAGAGTCTCTCAGTGCGGAGAAGCGGGTGTGAAGGTTCACGGAGACTAGGGAGAGTCTCACAGTGAGGAGAAGTGGGTGTGAAGGTTCACTGAGAAAGGGGAGAGTCACAGGATAGAATGGGATGTGAAAGTTCACTGAGAAAGGGGAGAGTCACAGGATAGAATGGGATGTGAAAGTTCACTGAGAAAGGGGAGAGTCACAGGATAGAATGGGATGTGAAGGTTCACTGATACTGAATCACCGAATAGTTATGGTGTGGAAGGTGACCATTTTGTCCATTGTGTCTGCACTGGCTCTTCAAATGAGCAGTGTAATTTAGTGCCATTCTCCTACCCTATCTCCGTAACCCTGTACATTAATACACCTCCAGTGTATTCCAAACTGGAACTATTGATGTGAAAAGGTTTATTCAGGGGAATTCAGACATGAATTGCCTCAGCTCTTTACACTATTATTTCAGTCCATATACATGCATATTTACACACATGGATAATTAAAGTTCCCCATTAAAAGTATTCTATAATTATTGCACCTCTCAAGAATTTCCCTCTGCATCCTTCCCCACTCAGTGATGTCCTTTAGACTAAACCATACAATCTGATCGCCCCTTTTTAGTTCCTTAGCCTTATCTAAATTGATTCTGTCCCTCTGGGTCCATCCTTTCTCTCCAGTACTACTACAATATGGCTCCCCCTTTTATTATTTTTACTGAACACCTTGTAACCAGGAATGGATAACACCCAGTTCTGCCCTCCTTTGAGACAGGTCTCTGTCCCCTTACCTTGGTCCCACCTATTAGCCTATTATTCCTTATTCTAATGCCATCTGTCTGTCTTAGTGGGTTTCCTCTGGATACTCCGGTTTCTTTCCCACAGTGTGAAAAACATGCTGGTTAGATGCATTGGCCATGCTTAATTCTCCTTCCGCATACCTGAGCAGGTGCTGGAGTCTAGCAACTAGAGGATTTTCACAGCAACTTCATTGCAATGTTACTTGTGACAGTAATAATAAATGAAATAAACAGTATTTTGTGTATTTTAATATTCCTCTGATATTTTCTGTAGCTTTCCACTCCTTTTTCCAAGTTAGTTAACAAACTTTCTAACAGCACCAATAAAACACCCCATGAGGAACTCAGTCCCAGCATTATTTATGTGCAATCTATCTAACCTGTACAAGCGTCATCTTATCCAGTGCTGGTCCCAAAGTCCTCCTTCCTGCACCATCTTTCCAGCCACTCACTCATCTGCTTTATCCTTTCTATCTTTGATCCTACTGCTAGCAAGGCAGCACACCACCCTGGGTTCATGTCGTGACTGCAAAAACATCTATTTATTACCCTAATTTTTGAATTATCTACACTAATGCTTTGATTCCCCTTGTACAGCTGAGCCACTGTGGACTTGGCTCTGGCTACACTCGTCAAATAAACCCATCACTCTCATCAGTATTCAGAGTGGAATACTTATTGCCGAGCAGAATGCTGTCAAAGGATTCCTGCACTGTCTTTCTGTTTCCACTTGACTATCTCCCATTCCCAGTCTCCCTGCATACTCAGATTGCAAGATGAGCACATCTACAGATGTGCTAGCCACAAAACCTCACAGATGCACCTCCTTCAGTGACATTCAAGTTCCCCAGAGCTCTTGACTACTGAAACGAGCAATATTTCCTGCGCAAATGGCTATCCAGGTATGGGAAGGATCCTGGATTTCCCAGATAATACAGGATCTGAATTCTGTAGGTTGGGACCAACCTGCCATTTTTGTTGTTAATGACCGTGCTACTTGTGTATTGCTGAAGAACAGATATTTTGCCGAAGCTTTGGCCTTGCGCTCATCGTGACAATCTAAAGAATCAGGGGAAACAATAATCTATCTTGTATGAGAAGAAGGCGCTGATTGTCAGGAATATTCAGGCAATGAATTGCCTCCTCTTGCCCTTCTCTGTCCCCAACCAATTTTGGATCCAGTATATGAGAGAGGAGTTCACATTTGAATTATCAGGCATGAGCTCGGGCTCAAATGGGTCTAATGACTTTGTTACTCTGAATGTGCTGTCTTATTAAAGTGGAGCTGCTGACTTACAAAATTTGTTTCATTCCTCAGTGCAAGGTAATAGTATGGCTAATGAGGGACGCTATGAAGATGCGGTGGAATATTTTACACAAGCAATTAAATATGATCCAAAGGAATATAGGTGAGAGTCAGGATTCAACCTTTAATATTGCCAGCATTGTCTGTCTGAGAGAGAGAGGGGGTGGACATAGAGTGATGTAGATACTTGTGCCACATGTTATTACCAATCATTACAGAACTCTGTAAGGAGGAGGAAAGCACTTGCATTTACTGGTCAACACTGGCTAGTATTGCTGCCTCACGGACCCAGGTTCAATTCTGGTCTTGGGTGACTGTGGAGTTTGCAAATTCTCCCCATGTCTGTGTGAATTTCCTCCAGGTGCTCTGGTTTCCTTCCGCAGTCCAAAGATATGTGGGTTTGGTAAACTGACCGTGCTAAATTGTCCCGTAGTATCAGGGGGATTAGCAGGATAAATACTGGGACTATGGAGATAGCCTGGGTGGGATTGCAATGGGCCAAATGGTCCTCTTCCACACTGCAGTGGTTCTATAATTCTATAAAGTGAGTTTCACAAGTTCAGGCCATTCAGAATATTTTACAGCCAGTGATGTACTTTTAAGATAACTATTGCTGCAACGCAGGAATATAGCAGCCAGATGACTCACAGCTAGCTCCCTTGAACAGCACTGTGTTAATGGCCAGATAATCTGTTTGTTTTAAGAGGTGAATATTAGCTGGGATGTTGGGAGAATTATCAGTTCAGGTGGACTTGGATTAGAACGTTACTGCTGAGCCAAGGATGTATTGTGGAATATTGTGTGCATCCTCGGTGTCCTTATCTAAGGAAAGATGTCCTCGCTATGGAGGGAGTACAGTGAAGGTTTACCAGGCTGATTGTCTGTCATATGAGGAGAGACTAAATTGGTTGGGATTGTATTCACTGAAGTTTAGAAGAGTGAGAGGGTCTCATTAGAACTTATAAAATTCCAATGGGTTTACAGAGGGTAGATTCAGAAAGAATGTCTCCATGGTGATGGAGTCCAGAATTAGGGGTCATAGTTTGAGGATAGAGGGTAAACCTTTTAGAACAGAGGTGCGGAGAAATTTCTTCATCCGCAGGCTAGTGAATATGTAAAATTCACTCCCACAGAATGTCGTTGAGGCAAAACTTTGTTTGATTTCAAGAAAAAATTAGATGTTGGTCATGGGGTTAAAGGGAGCAAGGGATATGGGGGGAAGGGGATCAAGATATTGAATTTGATGATCAGCTATGATCAAAATGTATGGTGGAGCAGCTTAAAGGGCCAAATGGCCACCTCATGTTTCTAATTTCTATCAACCCTGGTGCTGGAATCAGTATTGTTTTGAAGTTTAAGAAATTATATTTTGTTTCATTGTGGTGCTTTTTCGTATTTCCTTTTCATCATCTACCTTGATTTGATTTATTGTCACATGTATTAGAATACAGTGGAAAATATTGTTTCTTGTGTGCTATACAGACAAAGCATACCATTCATAGAGAAAAAAAGGAGAGGGTGCAGAATGTAGTGTTACAATTGTAGCTGGATTGTAAAGAAAGACCAACTGAAGTGATCAAGAAGGCGTACGGTGTACTGGCCTTCATTAATCGAGGAATAGAGTTTAGGAGTCAGGAGGTAATGATGCAGCTCTATAAGACTCTTGTCAGACCCCAGTTGGAGTATTGTGCGCAGTTCTGGTCGCCTCATTATAGGAAGGATGTAGAGGCTATTGAGAGAGTTCAGAGGAGATTTACAAGGATGCTGCCTGGATTGGGAGGCAGGCCTTATGAAGATAGGTTGAGGGAGCTGGGACTCTTCTCACTGGAGAGACGTAGGTTGAGAGGCGACCTGATAGAGGTTTATAAAATGTTGAGAGGAATAGATTGGGTGGACTCTCAGAGACTATTTCCCCGAGCTGAAATGGTCACTACAAGAGGACACAGATTTAAGGTGCAGGGAAGCAAATACAAAGGAGATGTCAGGGGTAGGTTTTTCACTCAGAGGGTGGTGAGTGAATGGAACCGACTGCCGTCGGAGGTTGTTGAGGCAAACTCACTGGGATCTTTTAAAAGACTTCTGGATGAGTGTATGGAAAAGAATAGGATAGGGGGTGATAGATAGGTCTGTGGATTGGTAGTTGTGATCGGCGCAACTCGTGGGCCGAAGGGCCTGTTTGTGCTGTATTGTTCTATGTTAATGCGAGGTAGGTCCATTCAAAAGTCTGGGGCAGGGAAGAAACCGTTTTTGACTCGGCTGGTACGTGTCCTCAGACTTTTGTATCGTCTTCCCAATAAAGAAGGTGGAAGAGAGAATGTCTGAGGTGTGTGGGGTCTTTAGTTAAACTAGCTGCTTTGCTGAGGCATCTATGAATTGGTCTCTTCCAAATGTCAGAAAGTGTAAATGTGGAGAGTCATGAGAGTGGAAATGAGACATACTAATGTCACAGTGTAGAGGCAAATATCTCATCCCGTGCTGTACCTGTCCTGGGAGTGTTTGATGGGAGACAGTGTAGAGGGAGCTTTACTCTGTATCTAACCCCGTGCTGTACCTGTCCTGGGAGTGTTTGATGGGAGACAGTGTAGAGGGAGCTTTACTCTGTATCTAACCCTCTGCTGTACCTGTTTTGGGAGTGTTTGATGGGGACAGTATAGAGGGAGTTTTACTCTGTATCTAACCCCGTGCTGTACCTGTCCTGGGAGTGTTTGATGGGGATAGTGTAGAGGGAGCTTTACTCTGTATCTAACCCCGTGCTGTACCTGTCCTGGGAGTGTTTGATGGGAGACAGTGTAGAGGGAGCTTTACTCTGTATCTAACCCCGTGCTGTACCTGTCCTAGGAGTGTTTGATGGGAGACAGTATAGAGGGAGCTTTACTCTGTATCTAACCCCGTGCTGTACCTGTCCTGGGAGTGTTTGATGGGGGCAGTGTAGAGGGAGCTTTACTCTGTATCTAGCCCCGTGCTGTACCTGTCCTGGGAGTGTTTGATGGGGACATATAGAGAGAGCTTTACTCTGTATCTGACTGCATGCTGTACATGTCCTGGGAGTGTTTGAAAAATCCCTGTTTAATTTTGGCATTGACTTTGACTATTCCACAGACTGTTTGGAAACCGTTCCTACTGCTATGAGCGATTGAAGCAGTATAGTCGTGCACTGAGTGATGCTCAGATAGCAGTGAACCTGAATCCATCCTGGCCAAAAGGATATTTCAGGAAAGCTAGAGCATTAGCTGGAGTTAAGGTATTGGTTTTCATCTGACTTTTAGTCTTTATAACAGAATTTTTGGGGCTAATTTCATTTGTTACAGTTGTGTGAATGCTATTCCATTATTATTTGAGGCTTTGTATTCTGCTATTGAGGCCAGTTGGCCCCTCCCAACTATATCTGTGTCCCATCTCTTGTGTGATTTTTGTTGCGAACCCATATTCTACTGCTGTGATTCATTAGTTGCCATTCCTCACTTTCTATGAAAACCTGAATCTCCAACTATCTCCAGATGTTCATGGCCTTTGCGCTATACCAAATCACATTCTCTTCAACAGCCCTGAAATGTCTGTAGTGATTTCATAGAATCCCTACAGTGCAAATCGAGGCCATTCAGCCCATTGAGTCTGAACTGACCACAATCCTACCCAGGCCCAATCCCCATTACCCCATACACTGACCCCGGCTAGTCCCCCTGATGTTAAGGAATAATTTAGCATGACCAATCCACCGAACCCACACATCTTTGGACTGTGGGAGGAACCTGGAGCACAAGTAGGAAACCCAGACAGTCATGAGGAGAATGTGCAGAGTTTGCACAGACAGTCACCCAAACCTGGGTCGTTGGCGCTGTGAGCAGCAGTGTTAACCACTGTGCCACCCTAAAAATTGAGAAAAGAGTGCTGATTAATTGAGACATTGCTACTCGAATGTACCAGGATGTGATGGTACTCTTACTTTGATATATTTTATGTTTCAGGTGAAGCTACTTTAAAAGCTGTGTTTTGTTCAAGAGTCACTTTGTCTGGGGAAAAAAATACAGCAGATGTTAAGAATGCAGGATAATAATTAGAAATGTGTCAGCCTCTCGAGTTAATAAACCTCTTGTTTACTTTGGTCCTCCCGTGAATTTAAACTAGGTATGCAGATTAGGTGGATTGACAGGGACAGAGCCCTGTGATTAATAGGAGGGCCCATGAATATTTATTACCAATCCCTGGTTGTCCCAGGGACATAAAGAATCAGGTGTGTAGGAGTGATGTCCTATGTAGATGGGAATAGGTAGGGACAACAAGTTTCCTTCCTGGAAAGATGCCAGTAAAGCATTTGGCGATTGTGACTATCCGACAGCTTCTTAGTCATTGTTCCTGGTGTCAATCCGTAAACCATCAGATTTGCTAAATTCTCGTTCACGTCTTTTCGTGGTGGGAATTGAACTCGTGACCTCTGAGTTGCTGTTTCAATACTTGGATATCCCACACTTTCACCCTAGTAACGTTATACTCGGGCTCCATCTCATCCATCAACCTTGATGAGCAGGAAATTCGCTGTGCTGATGCAAGCATCATGCTTTTGTTATCACTGCCGTTGTAATCACAGTTCTTTCCTTTCACCCACAGAGATATACAGAGGCCATAGAGGCTTTTCGGGAGGTACTGAGAATTGATAGTTCCTGTAAAGATGCTGAATTTGAACTAGTTCAAGTCCAGATGCAGCTAATGATGGTGAGTAATATAATGAGGGGCAGTGAAGTAATATATTTAACTAGATAAACCATTGGGATTAAAAGGGACAGTGGCAGCGTGGATATAAAATTGACCAAGGGGTAGTAAGCAGAGAGCAGAGGTGAATATTTGATTTTCACACTTGAGAGAAATGCTGTTCCTCAGAGTTTGGTATAGGGACCACTGTCCTTTGTGATATAGATTAATGACCTGGGTACAGGGGGCATCAGGTCAAAGCTTGTAGCCACTAAACCTGAGTTCAGGTGAACAATGAGGATGATGGTGACAGACCGCAGGAGGATATGGGCAGTGAAATGGGCAAACACAAGTCAGGTGAGACTTAATGTAGAAGATTGGGAAGTGATGGAAAAATGAGAAGAGGTAAGTTCAGGAAAGTATTCACATTGACAAAGATGGCAAGAAAAATTGGGAATGCTTTATGAATAGCAGCATGAAGGACACAGTGGCAACTGCACCATTTACAAGACCCACGGCTCCTTAGCTAGCTCCAAAACCATGACCACTTCCATCTGGGAGGATAAGGGTAGCAGATACCTGGAAGCCTCCCCAACAGGAGGCTCCCCTCCAAGCCACACACTATCCTGACTCCACTATCACTGAGTCAAAATCCCAGAACTCACTCCCTAACAGCACTGTGGGTGCTGTTGGAAAGCTTGCGAGTTTACTATCAAATAAATCGGTTGAATTTAAACCTGGTGTTGTCAGACTTCTTACTGGGTGTACTTATACCACATGGACTGCAGCAGTTCAAGAAAGGAGCTCCACCACCACATCTCAAAGTGGTGGGAGCGGCGCTGAGTGTGGGGCGGGGAGGTGGGAGGGGCGCTGAATGAGGGGGAGGGTGCGCCTGGGAAGCTGAATGTGGGGCGGGGGTGGGAGGGGTGCGGGGAGGGTGCTGAATGTGGGCGGGGGATGGGAGGGAGCGCTGAATGTGGGGCGGGGAGGTGGGAGGGCGCTGAATGTGGGGCGGGGAGGGGATGGTGGAGGGGGAGGGGCGCTGAATGTGGGCGGGGAGGTGGGAGGGGCGGTGGGGCGGGAGGTGGAGGGGCGCTGAATGTGGGGCGGGGAGGTGGGAGGGGCGCTGAAGGTGTGTGCGGGGAGGGGCGCTGAATGTGGGGCGGGGAGTGGGAGG
The DNA here is from genome assembly GCA_024679065.1 of Sphyrna mokarran. Lineage (NCBI taxonomy): Eukaryota > Metazoa > Chordata > Chondrichthyes > Carcharhiniformes > Carcharhinidae > Sphyrna > Sphyrna mokarran. Next base: position 5,305,026 of record JAGIQG010000001.1, read on the forward strand.
GGGCTGAGTGGGGCGCGAATGGAGGGGAGGGGCGGCGGGGATGCGCTGCGGAGGGAGGGGCGCTGATGTGGGGCGGGGGGGGTGGGGGGGTGAAATGGGGCGGGGATGGAGGGGCGGACGAATGTGGGGCGGGATGGGAGGGGCGCTGGTGTGGGGCGGGGAGGTGGGAGGGCGCTGAATGTGGGGCGGGAGGTGGGAGGGGCGCTGAATGGGGGGCGGGGAGTGGGAGGGGCGCTGAATGTGGGGGGTGGGGGGGATGAGGTGGAATGTGGGGCGGGGAGTGGGAGGGGCGCTGAATGTGGGGCGGGGATGTGGGAGGACGCGCTGAGTGTGGGCGGGGAGTGGAGGGGTGTAATGTGGGGCGGGGAGGGGGGGCGCTGAATGTGGGGCGGGGAGATGGGAGGGCGCTGAATGGGGGCGGGGAGGGGAGGGGCGCTGAATGTGGGGCGGGAGGGAGGGGCGCTGAATGTGGGGCGGGGAGGGAGGGGCGCTGAATGTGGGCGGGGAGGTGGGAGGGGGAGTGGGGCGCGCGAATGTGGGGCGGGGAGTGGGAGGGGCGCTGAATGTGGGGCGGGGATGGGCGTGTGAGGGGCGCTGAATGTGGGCGGGGAGTGGGAGGGGCGCTGAATGTGGATGGGGCGGGGATGTGGGAGGGGCGCTGAATGTGGGGCGGGGATGTGGGGAAGGGCGCTGAGTGTGGGGCGGATGTGGATGAGTGTGGAGTGGGGGGCGCTGAGTGTGGGGCGGGGAGGTGTGAAGGTGGGGGGGCGCTAATGTGGGGGGGGATGTGGGAGGGGCGCTGAGTGTGGGCGGGGAGGTGGAGGGGTGCTAATGTGGGGCGGGGAGATGGGAGGGCGCTGATGGGGGCTGGAATGTGGGGCGGGGAGGTGGGAATGTGGGCGGGGAGGTGGGAGGGGCGCTGAATGTGGGGCGGGGGCGGGGAGGTGGGAGGGGAATGTGGGGCGGGGAGGTGGGAGGGGCGCGGACGGGGAGGTGGAGGGGCGCTGAATGTGGGGCGGGGGTGGGAGGGCGCTGAATAGGGGCGGGGATGTGGCGCTGAGTGTGGGGCGGGGATGTGGGAAGGGCGCTGAGTGTGGGCGGGGATGTGGGAGGGGCGCTGAGTGTGGGGCGGGGAGGTGGGAGGGGGGCGCTGAGTGTGGGGGCGGGGAGGTGGGAGGGCGCTAATGTGGGGCGTGGGATGTGGGAGGGGCGCTGAGTGTGGGGCGGGGAGGTGGGAGGGGTGCTAATGTGGGGCGGGGAGATGGGAGGGGCGCTGATGTGGGGCGGGGAGATGGGAGGGCGCTGAATGTGGGCGCGCTGAATGTGGGGGGGGAGGTGGAGGGGCGTGAATGTGGGGCGGGGAGGTGGAGGGGCGCTGAATGTGGGGCGGGGAGGTGGGAGGGGCGCTGAATGTGGGGCGGGGAGGTGGGAGGGGCGCTGAATGTGGGGCGGGGGAGGTGGGAGGGGCGCTGAATGTGGGGCTGGGAATGTGGGGCGGGGATGTGGGAGGGGCGCTGAATGTGGGGCGGGATGTGGGAGGGGCGCTGAATGTGGGGCGGGGATGTGGGAGGGGCGCTGATAGGGGGCGGGGATGGGAGGGGCGCTGAGGTGGGGCGGGGAGTGGGAAGGCGCTGAGTGTGGGGCGGGGATGTGGGAGGTGAGTGTGGGGGGGAGGTGGAGGGGTGCTAATGTGGGGCGGGGATGGGAGGGCGCTGAATGTGGGCGGGGAGATGGGAGGGGCGCTGAATGTGGGGCGGGGAGATGGGAGGGGCGCTGAATGTGGGGCGGGGAGGTGGGGGGGCGCTGATGTGGGGCGGGAGGTGGAGGGGCGCTGAATGTGGGGCGGGGAGGTGGGAGGGGCGCTGAATGTGGCGGGGAGGTGGGAGGGGCGCTGAATGTGGGGCCGCTGAATGTGGGCGGGAGGTGGGAGGGGCGCTGAATAGGGGGCGGGGAGGGAGGGGCGCTGAGTGTGGGGCGGGATGTGGGAAGGGCGCTGGTGTGGGGCGGGGATGTGGGAGGGGCGCTGAGTGTGGGCGGGGATGTGGGAGGGGCAGGGAAGCGGGACGGGGGCACGGTGTGTTGGGGCGGGGATGTGGGAAGGGCGCGGGGTGTTGGGCAGGGTGTGGGAGGGCGCAGGTGTTGGGGTGGGGATGTGGGAAGGGGGCACGGTGTGTTGGGGCAGGGGGGGGGGGCACGGTGTGTTGGGGCGGGGATGTGGGAAGGGGGCACGGTGTGTTGGGGCGGGGATGTGGGAAGGGGGCACGGTGTGTTGGGGCAGGGAAGTGGGTGGGGCGCAGGGTGTTAGGGCAGGGTGTGGGATGTTGGGGCAGGTGTGGGGGGGTCGCGGGGTGTTGGGGCAGGGGGTGGGAGGGGCGCTGAGTGTGGGGCGGGGATGTGGGAGGGTGGGCACGGGGATGTGGGAAGGGGGCACGGTGTGTTGGGGGGGGAAGTGGGAGGGGGGCACGGTGTGTTGGGGCGGGGATGTGCGAAGGGGGCACAGTGTGTTGGGGCGGGAAGTGGGGGGGGCGCGGGTGTTGGGGCAGGGTGTGGGAGGGGCGCGAGGGTGTGTGGGGGCAGGGTGTGGGAGGGGCGCGGGTTGTGGGGCAGGGTGTGGAGGGGCGCTTGTGGGGCAGGGTTGGGCGGGGCGGGAAGTGGGAGGGGCTGAAGGGGAAGTGGGAGGGGGCACGATGCGTTGGGGCGGGAAGTGGGTGGGGCGCGGTGTGTTGGTGTTGGGAGGGGCAGGGTGTGGGAGGGGCGCGGGGTGTTGGGCAGGGTGGGGGGGCGCGGGGTGTTGGGGCAGGTGGGAGGGGCGCGGGTGTTGGGGCAGGGTGTGGGAGGGGCGCTGAGTGTGGAGGGAAGTGGGAGGGGGGCACGATGCGTTGGGGCAGGGATGTGGGAAGGGGGCACGGTGTGTTGGGGTGGGGAAGTGGGAGGGGCGTGGGTATTGGAGCAGGGTGTGGGAGGGGCGCTGAGTGTGGGGCGGGGATGTGGGAGGGGCGCTGAGTGTGGAGCGGGGATGTGGGAAGGGGGCACGGTGTGTTGGGGCGGGGATGTGGGAAGTGGGCACGGTGTGTTGGGGCGGGAGTGGGGGGGCACGGTGTGGGGGCGGGAAGTGGGTGGGGCGGGTGGGGGGGGGGGGTGGGTGTGTTGGGGGGGGAAGTGGGGGGTGCGGGGTGTTGGGGCAGGTGTGGGAGGGGCGGGGAAGTGGGAGGATGTGGGAGGGCGCGGGGATGTGGAAGGGGGCACGGTGTGTTGGGGCGGGGAAGTGGAGGGGGCACAGTGTGTTGGGGCGGGAAGTGGGTGGGCGCGGGGTGTTGGGGCAGGGTGTGGGAGGGGCAGGGTGTGGGAGGGGCGAGGGGTGTTGGGGCAGGGTGGGGAGGGGGGGGAGGGAGGGGCGCGGGTTGTTGGGGCAGGGTGTGGGAGGGGCGCGGGTTGTTGGGGCAGGGTGTGGGAGGGGCGCGGTTGTGTGGGAGGGTGTGGGAGGGGCGCGGGTGTTGGGGCAGGGTGTGGGAGAGTGTGGGGCGGAGATGTGGGAGGGGCGCTGTTGTGGGGGCGGGGATGTGGGAGGGGCGCTGTGTGTGCGGCGGGGATGTGGGAAGGGGGCACGGTGCGTTGGGGCGGGATGTGGGAAGGGGCACGGGCGTTGGGGGGGAAGTTGAGGGGGCACGGGCGTGGGGCGGGGAAGTGGGAGGGGGGCAGGGGACACGGTGCGTTGGGGCGGGGATGTGGGGGGCACGGTGCGTTGGGGCGGGGATGGGAAGGGGGCACGGTGCGTTGGGGCGTGGGAGGGGTGGATGGGAGGGCACGGTGTTGGGGCGGGGATGTGGGAAGGGGGCACGGTGCGTTGGGGCGGGGAAGTTTGAGGGGGGCACGGCGTTGGGCGTTGCGTTGGGGCGGGATGTGGGAAGGGGCACGTGCGTTGGGGCGGGGTGGGAAGTGGGCACGGTGCGTTGGGGCGGGGATGTGGGAAGGGGGCACGGTGCATTGGGGCGGGGAAGTGGGAGGGGGCACGGTGCGTTGGAGCGGGGATGTGTGAAGGGGGCACGGTGCGTTGGGGCGGGGAAGTGGGAAGGGGCACGGTGCGTTGGGGCGGGGATGTGGGAAGTGGGCACGGTGCGTTGGGGCGGGATGTGGAAGTGGGCAAGGTGCGTTGCACGGTGCGTTGGGGCGGGGATGTGGGAGGGGGGCACGGTGCGTTGGGGCGGGGATGTGGGAAGGGGGCATGGATGTGTTGGGGCGGGGATGTGGAAGTGGGGCATGGTGTGTTGGGGCGGGGATGGGGGAAGGGGCACAGTGGTTGGGGCGGGGAAGTGGGTGGGGCGCGGGGTGTTGGGGCAGAGTGTGGGAGGGGCGCGGGGTGTTGGGGCAGGGTGTGGGGTGTTGGGGAGGGTTGGGGAGGGTCGCGGGGTTGGGGCAGGGTGTGGGAGGGGCGCTGAGTGTGGGGCGGGGATGTGGGAGGGTGGCGCGGGGAAGTGGGAAGGGGGCACGGTGTGTTGGGCGGGGACACGGTTGTTGGGGTGGGGAAGTGGGAGGGGGGCACGGTGTTTGGGGTGGGGAAGTGGGAGGGGGCACGGTTTGTTGGGGTGGGGAAGTGGGAGGGGGGCACGGTTGTTGGGGCGGGCAAGTGGGAGGGGGGCACAGTGTGTTGGGGCAGGGAAGTGGGAGGGGCGCGGGGTGTGGGGCAGGGTGTGGGAGGGCGCAGGTGGGGCGGGGATGTGGGAGGGGCGCTGAGTGTGGGCGGGGATGTGGGAGGGGGGGCACGGGTGTTGGGGCGGGGATGTGGGAACGGTGTGTTGGGCGGGATGTGGGAAGGGGGCACGGTTGTTGGGGCGGGGATGTGGAAGTGGCACGGTGTGGGTGTTGGGGCGGGGATGTGGGAAGTGGGCACGGTGTGTTGGGGCGGGATGTGGGAAGTGGGCACGGTGTGTTGGGGCGGGATGTGGGAAGGGGCACGGTGTGTTGGGGCGGGGATGTGGGAAGGTGGGGTTGGGCGGGGATGTGGAATGGGGGCACGGTGTGTTGGGGGCGGGGATGGGAAGTGGGCAAGGTGTGTTGGGAGGGAATGGGAAGGGGCACGGTGTGTTGGGGCGGGGATGTGGGAAGGGGGCGCGGGGTGTTGGGGCGGGGAGTGGGAAGTGGGCACGGTGTGGGCGGGGATGTGGGAAGTGGGCACGGTGTGTTGGGGCGCGGGAATGTGGGATGTGGGAAGTGGGCACGGTGTGTTGGGGCGGGGATGTGGGAAGGGCACGGTGTGTTGGGGCGGGGATGTGGGAAGTGGGCACGGCAGGGTGGCGGTTGTGTTGGGGCGGGAATGTGGGAAGGGGGCACGGTGTGTTGGGGCGGGGATGTGGGAAGGGGGCGCGGGGTGTTGGTGCGGGGATGTGGATGGGCGCGTGGTGTTGGGGCGGGGATGTGGGAGGGGCGCAGTACTGGCAGCCTCCTGCACTGTAGGGATTCTGTGGATGCTATGGAACCTTCCCTGAATCAAAAGGATTTTGGGTTATTAACACCAATGCACCAACTATCTCAGTAACTTTCAATACTTTATTGTGAATTCCACCTGCACCAGGAGATTTGTTCAGCACCACTTCCAGGAGACTATCATTTTCATGTGTTCCTCCCTCCTGTTTTTTTGTTTTATTGCTATTTCTGGGATGTTACTGGTATCCTGTATAGTGAAGCTGCAAAATATTTGTTCAATTCATCCTCCATAACCCGATTCTCCATTATCAGTTCCCCAGGCAAACTTCCAATGCTCAATTAATTCTTTTCTTATTTAACGCTCAATAAAAATTCTTACAGTCCTGTTTTATGTTATTGTCTTGCATTCCAGTTTTGTGTCTCCCAATCAATCAATCTTTTTGTCATTCTTTGATGTTTTTTTCAATCTTCTGGCCTGCCATTCACCTTTGCACAAATATGTCCTTTTTCTTTAATATTCGTGCTATTTTTAACTTTTCAGTTAGCTGCAGATGTTCTGGATTATATTTCTAAAAGCTTCCCCTACACAGAGATTAAACTGCTTTTGCTGGGCATACTCTTGTACCTTTTATTTGAACAAGGATATGAAAGTTTTCAATTACTCTGGCACCATTCCTCTGTCTAAGGCAGGTTGGAAAATCATGACCAGCGTGTCTGCAACTTCCACCCTTGGATGCATCTCACCCATCCTGGTAATTTATTAATTTCAAATACAATCAGCCGATCCGATCCCAATACTTGTTTAAGAGACAGCAACCCCCCCCCGCCTTGCTGCAGTGCAGTGTCAGTCTGGAGTTCCTTTGCTCAAGTCTCTGGAATGGGATTTGAAGCCATGTTTCCTCTTTGAGAATGAAAGTCCAACTAAATGAGCCAACCAAGTTCAAACACAATTCTAACCGGTATTGATAAAACACCTGGATCACTTCACTCATAAAGAATTGAAGTAGGGTGTTAGGTAGACTGGCTGTTTTATAGGTGACAGATACACTGTACTCACTCATTACCCTTGTGCTAACTGAATGGAGGTGTTAAGTTGCAACTTCTCTCCCTTTCCCTTTTAATGTTGAAAACTGTGTTTTGCATTTGCAGGAGCGAGGTTTTACTCAGCAACAATGTGAGGAGATGCTAAATAAACATGGGAGCCTAGAACAAGCACTGTTGTCTTCAGGTGAGATCCTTGCTTGTTGTATTACCTGTCTATCTGGCTGACCCCTCTGTCTTTTATCAGCAACAGCTTGTGCTGGTGTGGCAGCTTGATCATAAGATGTGCCCAGACACTGAACAGGAATGCTTTCAAATAAGGTAGATATTGAGCAGTGCCCTAAAGGTGGGGAATGAGGTAAAAAATGTGAGGGAATCACAGAGCTTTGAGTTTTACTCGAGCTCCGAATTGTAAAAGTGAGGCCGGGAAGAGATTTAGAAACACAGATGAGAATTTTAAAATTAACCAGGTGCCAGGAGCATCAGACACTGAGCACTAGGAGGTGATGTGTGAGTGCTGCATGGTGTGAATTAGGTTTAGAACATAGAACATTACAGCGCAGAACAGGCCCTTCGGCCTTCGATGTTGCGCCGACCAATTAGGAAAAAGCAATGACCCTCTAACCTAAACCATTCCCTTTTTGTCCATAAACTTATCTACTAACCTCTTAAACGCCACCAAACTTGGAGCATCTACAACTGCAGCAAGCAGGGCATTCCATACCCTTACCACCCTCTGGGTAAAGAACCTACCTCTGACATCCGTCCTATAACCACCACCCCTTAATTTAAAGCTATGTCCCCTCGTGCTAGCTTTCTCCATCCTAGGAAAAAGGCTATCACTGTCCACCCTCTCTAAACCTCTAATCATCTTATATGTTTCAATAAGGTCTCCTCTTAGCCGCCTCCTTTCTAACGAAAACAACCTCAAATCCCTCAGCTTCTCCTCATAAGACCTGCCCTCCATACCAGGCAACATCCTGGTAAACCTCCTCTTTACCCTCTCCAATGCCTCCACATCTTTCTTATAATGTGGGGACCAGAACTGCACACAATACTCCAAGTGCGGCTGCACTAGAGTTTTGTACAGTTGCAACATGACGTTGCGGCTCCGAAATTCAATCCCCTACCAATAAAAGCTAAGACTCCATATGCCTTCTTAACAACCTTATCGACTTGATTGCAAACTTTCAGGGATCTATGCACACATACACCAAGATCCCTCTGTTCATCAACACTATTAAGAGTCCTACCATTAGCTCTATACTCTACACATTTGTTATTCCTGCCAAAGTGAATTACCTCACACTTTTCCGCATTAAACTCCATTTGCCACCTCTCGGCCCAGCTCTGCAACTTGTCCAAGTCTCTCTGCAAATATAACACCCCTCTTCACTATCTACCACTCCTCCGACTTTGGTGTCATCCGCAAATTTACTAATCCATCCTTCAATACCCGCATCCAGATCATTTATAAAAAATTACAAACAGCAGGGGCCCCAAAACAGATCCCTGAGGTACACCACTTGTAACCGAACTCCACGATGAATATCTCCCATCAACCACCACCCTCTGTCTTCTATCAGCTAGCCAATTCCTAATCCAGTTAGCTAAATCACCCTCAATCCCATACATCTGCATTTTCTGCAGAAGCCTTCCATGGGCCACCTTATCGAACGCCTTACTAAAGTCCATATATACCACATCAACCGCCTTACCCCCATTCACCTCTTTGGTCACTTTTTCAAAAAACTCAATAAGGTTAGTAAGGCACGACCTACCCTTCACAAAACCATGCTGACTATCCCCAATCAATTCATTTCTCTCTAAATAACTATAAATCCTATCCCTAATAATTCTTTCCAATACTTTGCCCACAACAGAAGTAAGACTCACCAGTCTATAATTCCCTGGAAAGTCTCTCTTCCCCTTCTTGAACAATGGGATCACATTCGCTATCCTCCAGTCTTCCAGCACTAAACTCATAACCAACGACGACTTGAAGATCAGAGCCAGAGGCTCTGCAATCTCCTCTCTTGCCTCCCAGAGAATCCGAGGGTAAATCCCATCCGGCCCAGGGGACTTATCCAACTTCAAACCCTCAAGAATATCTAGCATATCCTCCTTATCTACTTCAATACTTTCCAGTTTGCTACCCTGTATCCCAGTGTTCTCCACAACTACATTTACATCTCCCTGCGTAAATACTGAAGAGAAATATTTGTTCAGGTTTATCTATCTTCCTATTAAACACTTCACCTCGATCACTGCCTGTGGTTCTCCCCGTTCCTGGGTGAAGTAGTTTTTCCTGAATTCCCGATTGGATTTATTAGTTATTATCCTATGTGCAACCCCTAATTGTGATCCCAGCTACAAGTGGAAGCATCTCTACATCCTGTCAAACTGTTTCATGATCTAAAGGACTGCCATCAGTCACACCTTGGTTTTCCTTTTTATTTAGACAGCTTATTCAGTCCTTCCTGATTGACACAACCTCTGTTTTGGTATCTTTATCGTAAATGATTTACTATCTTCTCCAATGCCTTTGTTATTTATGGTATGAAGGCCAGGGCTGTGGCAATGCACAAATCGGGTAAGTATTAAGCTGTGTCCTAAAGGTGGGAGTGGATCATGGAGCCTAGGGTCCTGGTCACTGAAAGTATAAAGTGATTAAACAGGGTTACTCGAGCTCTCAATTGGAAAAGTGAGGCCAGGAAGGGATCGAGAAGTAGAGATGAGAATTTTACAATGCCGGCTAACTAAGCTTCTGTGCATATTTAGCACAGGTTGTCTGCTTTTAAATTGTATTCCTCCAGCGTTGCACAATGGAGTGTTATGGAGACTTTGTGCTCAATACCTGGAGTGTGAATTGAATTCAGAACCACCTGATGGGGGGATGGCTGCGGGGAGAGAGATGCTCATCACTAAAGTTGTAGTCCTAGAGGTGGATGTGTTGAACATGAGCAGTGGGAAGCTGTCAAACTCGTGGGGAATTAGTGATATCAGGAATCACGTTACAGGGTCGGTATGTGTGTGAGTATGGAGTGCGGCTAATCATCTGAGTGATTTAGGAAATTACACTGCAGGAATCATAGTTCGGGTGAAGGAGAAAGGGTTATTTGAAGTATAAACACCACCCTGACCAGTTAGCAGGGTGTCCTGTTCTGCGCTATAAATTCTACTCTTAAATGACACTGAGGGTCTATAAGATCAACACCAGGAGTTGAGCATAAAGTCTCGCTAACACTCCAGCACGCCACATTGGAGGAATACAATTTAAAAGCAGACAACCTGTGCTAAATTTGCACAGAAGCTTAGTTAGCCGGCATTGTAAAATTCTCATCTCTACTTCTCGATCCCTTCCTGGCCTCACTTTTCCAATTGAGAGCTTGAGTAACCCTGTTTAATCACTTTATACTTTCAGTGACCAGGACCCTAGGCTCCATGATTCACTCCCACCTTTAGGACACAGCTTAACACTTACCCGATTTGTGCATTGCCACAGCCCTGGCCTTCATACCATAAATAACAAAGGCATTGGAGAAGATAGTAAATCATTTACAATAAAGATACCAAAACAGAGTTTGATTGAACCTCTGAGGTTTAGGAATGATTGAATAAGTTGCCTACAAGTAGGAGAAGATGAGATGGCCCCTCAAGCCAGCTCCACCACTCGATATGATCAAAACTGAATTTTTTTTGTCTCGGCTCCACTTTTCTATCCGCACATCCCTGACTGGCCCAGACTAAAACTCTGACGGCTTTCACTTTAATCATTATTCAACAATGCAGCATCCAGGGTCGAGGGTCCCAAAGAGTGACGGCAATTTGAGCAAAACAGTTTCTCCTTATTTCTGTCCTAAATAATTGCCAATTTATCCTGAGACAGTGCTCTATAATTCCCCAGCCAGGGGGAACAACCTCTGCACTCAAGCCCCTTCAGAATCTTGGAATTTTAAAAATGGGATCACCTCTCATTCTTCTAAACTCCAGAGAGCTTTGACCCAATTTACTCAGCCTCTCATCATCGGACTCCCTCAGGGCAGCACAGTGGTTAGCCAGGTTCTATTCCAGCCTTGGGTGACTGTCTATCTGTGTGTAGTTTGCACGTTCTCCCCATGTCTTCATGAGTCTCCCCCAGGTGCTCCAGTTCCTTACACAGTTCAAAGATGTGTAGGGGCCTTGCCCCTTTGAAGGGGAAATAAGAGAGGTAAATACACATGGTTACTGGGATAGGGCCGGTGTACTTTATTGGAGAGTCAATGCAGACTTAATGGGCCAAATGGCCTCTGCCTGCACTGTAGGGATTCTACGATTCCCTCATCCTAAGAACAGTTTTAGTGAACCTTCGTTGTACCAATGTGAGTACATCCTTCCTTAGATTAGATAGGTGTTTGATGGCTGGCACAGAAACATTAGAACATAGAACATTACAGCACAGAACAGGCCCTTCGGCCTTCGATGTTGCGCCGACCAATTATGAAAAAAAAAGCAATGACCCTCCAGACTAAACCATTCCCTTCTCTTCCATATACTTATCAACTAACCTCTTAAACGCCACCAAACTTGGCGCATCTACATACTGCGCATCTACATACTGCGCATCTACATACTGCTGCAGGCAGGGCATTCCACTCCTGAACCACCCTTTGGGTAAAGAAGACCAAAACTCCACCCAGTGAATCACTGCTCCGTCCTCTCAATGGGCATGCTAGTGTACTCTCCCTGTACAATTCCATGTTACTGACTACACTCTTGATAAAATCGCCAGATTGTAAAGTGGTTGGGGTGGAAGGAAGGTGGCCTGAGGATGTGATGATTGCACCATGTAATCACGCAGTCAGTGGAGACTGAGTTGTGTCAGTCCTGTGTTGGGCTGCTCCAGCTGTCTAAGTCAACATCAAGGAGACTTGGCAAGAGAGTTGTAGTGGGCAAAGCCAGTCAGGAGCATGGACTGAGTAAAAGACTCAGCATGGTATAGTAGCACAGTGGTTAGCATGCTGCTTCATAGCTCCAGGAACCTGAGTTCAATTCAAGGCTCGAGTCATTGTCTGTGTGGAGTTTGCACATTCTCCTTGTGTCTGCATGGGTTTCCTCTGGGTACTCCAGTTTCCTCCCACAGTCCAAAGATGTGCAGGTTAGGTTGATTGGCCAATTGAAAATTGCCCCTTAGTGTCCTGAGATGCTTAGGTCAGAGGGAATAGTAGGTAAAATATGGAGGGATATGGAGGTAGGACCTGGACAGGATTGTGGTCAGTGCAGACTTGATAGGCCGAAGGACCTCTTTCTGCACTGTACAGTTCTATGATTCTGTGACGATTGGTGTGTTTGTGTCTGCTTGCAGCCTCACCATTGGAAGCTAATACAAATGCAGCAAAGGCTATTCAATCCATCATATCCCTGTAACCCCATAAATTGTATTTGAAAATTAATTTTGAACTTGCATCATTGCTGACCAGTTTTTTTCACTATCTCTAATCTTTTCCATCTTTGCTTTAGTTCCGAAGCCCCGAAACAGCCATATTAACACAAGTATATATGTATCGGATGAAGATGATAAGGACTTTGTTCGTGTCAAAAAATCCAAAAATAAACCTGCCTCACAGTTAGCGCAGCCACAGCTGCAGCAGCCAAGGTAAGATCAGCATCTTCAGGGCGAAACCACACCATCACTTGGGCAAGGGGATTGAACTACGGCACACATATTGACTTAAGATACACATAGTCAGAGATCTCATTGAATGGCAATGGGGAACTGACTGGCTGCCTCCTGTTCCTGTCTGGCAGGTTTGAGGGCTGAATGGTTTCCTGTCCCTGGGCAACATCCTTGAGGGGCTCAGTGGTCTCCTTTTGTTCCCCTGTTTATCCGTAACTCTCTTTTACAGAACAGAAACCAAGTGGGGCAGTTACAGATGCAGAGGAAAGGGACCATGTAGCTTGTGATGCCTGCTGCCCATCCCCTTCTTGTCACAGCTTGCCATAAGAACATAAGAAATAGGAGCAGGAGTGGGCCATCCAGCCCCTCGAGCCTGCCCCGCCATTCAATAAGATCATGGCTGATCTGAAGTGGATCAGTTCCACTTTCCCGCTTTCTCCCCGTAATCCTTAATTCCCTTGTCCATCAGAAATCTATCTACCCGTGACTTAAATATATTCAGCAAGGTAGCCTCCACCACTTCAATGGGCAGAGAATTCCAAAGATTCACTACCCTTTGAGTGAAAAAGTTCCTCCTCAACTCTGATCTAAACCACATCCCCCCACCCCCCTTTATTTTGAGGTTGTGCTCTCTAGTTCTGCTATCCTTTCTAAGCGGAAGAATCTCTCTACCTCTACCCTATCTAGCCCCTTCATTATCTTATACGTGTCTATGAGATACCCCCTCAGCTTTCTAAACCCTAACAAGTACAGACCCTGTCTATTCAATCTCTCCTCATAGGCTAACCCCCTCATCTCCAATATCAGCCTAGTGAATCTTCTCTGCACTCCCTCCAAGGCCAATATATCCTTCTGCAAATGCAGCGACCAAAACTGCACACAGTACTCCAGCTGTAGCCTCACCAGTACCCTATACAGCTGCAACAGAACCTCCCTACTTTTATATTCTATCTCCCTTTAAAGGCCAACATTCCATTCGCCTTCTTGATCACCTGCAGACTGGGTTTTTGCGATTCGTGCACAAGGACACCCAGGCCCCTCTGCACAGTAGCATGCTGCAGCTTTTCACCTTTTAAATAATAGTCCCTCCCACTATTATTTCTACCAAAGTGGATAACCTCACATTCGCTAACATTATACTCCATCTGCCAGTTCCTCGCCCACTCACTCAACCTATCCAGATCCCTCTGCAGGCTTTCCACACCCTCCACACAATTTGCTTTTCCACTCATCTTCGTGTCATCAGCAAATTTCGTCACCCTGCACTCAGCCCCCTCCTCCAGATCACCTGTGTAAATGGTAAATAGTTGAGGCCCCAGCACCGAACCCTGGGGCACTCCACTAGTCACCAGCTGTCAGTCAAATAGCATCCATTAATACCTACCCTCTGCTTTCTATTAGACAACCAATCCTCTATCCACCCTAATACCTTACCCCCAACTCACGTACCCTAACCTTTGCAGCAATCTTTTGTGAGGCACCTTATTGAACGCCTTTTGGAAATCTAAAAACACCACATCCACTCGTTCATCTCTGTCTACTGCACTAGTCACATCCTCATAGAAATCCAATAAATTCATTAAACATGACTTCCTCTTAACGAATCTGTGCTGCTTGATCAAACCGTTCTTTTCTAGGTGCTTCACTATTTCTTCTTTGACGACAGATTCAAGCATTTTTCTGACTACAGACATTAAACTAACCGGCCTATAATTCCCTGCCTTTTGTCTGCTACCTTTTTTAAACAGCGGCATAACATTAGCTGTTTTCCAATCTTCCCTCACTTCCCCAGAGTCCAGCAAATTTTGATAAATAATTAGTAAGGCATCGACTATCACCTCTACCATTTCTTTCTGCTGGACCATCTCAGTGGGCATGCTATTGTACCAGGAATCACGAGGCCCAGGCTAATGCCCTTAGAGATGAGAGTTCAAATCCCACCACATCACCTGGTGGAATTTAAATTCCATTAATAAAATCTGGAATTGAAAACTAATGGTGAAACTATCACCAATTGTCAGGAAAACCCACCAGGTTCACCAATTTCCTTAGGGAAGGAAATCTGCCATCCTTACCTGGTCTGGCCTACATGTGACTCCAGAGCCACAGCAACCCAATTCAAGGGCAGTTAGGGATGGGCAAATGTTGGCCTTGCCAATGACACCCGCACAAAAGAGTAAAGAGAGGGGAAAAAAACACAAACTCCATTATCCTGCCTTTTCTGCATTTCCCACAATATGTATCTTCAAGTAATAAACGCTTCACTGTTTTGAGTCTGATGCTTCCCCAACATCCCTCGCCATGTGTTTCACATTATTAATAACCCTGTGTGAAATGGAATGAATCCAACCTGTCTGTTCTAGGCTTGTCCTTCATCAGTAAAACTAACCTTCATCTTCTCGAGCCTTATTCTAATGTTTGATTCTCAGTGCTGTGTGGATAAGCTTGCTTAAGGTGCCCAATATAACAGGATCCTATTATCCTTTGGATGGTCGGTGAATCTACATTGCTCCCAAGTTTTTTCTGTCATGCCCAGCCAAATCTCCATTCAACTTGTCTATTTGCCATTGTCCAGATGAGGTTAATCACTTTAATCTTCACTTTGTCTTCTCTTTCTTGGTATATAAACCCGGAGACACATTTTCTGTTGTTCAGGTTTACCTCACCCGTAGTCCAGTTTTAGTATTACATAATTAGAACAGTATTATCTAGGATGTTCTAGTCACAAAATACCAATGTTATCTAGGATTTATATCATCGTGGGCGTTCAGCCTTGGGGCCACGTATAAAGTTGTCTTTGTGTTGTGCAGATTAGTGTGTTTAATTTCCCTCTGCATTATGTAGAATCAAAGAATGCCAAAAGCACAGGAGGTATGTGATCCATCTTGGCTGTACTGATCGTCTGTAGAAGATTGAGCTTTTTCCTCCTCAAGTTTAGAGTTTATTTATTATTGTATTATTGTAAGCCAAGTAAGGCTTACATTTACACTGTGAAGTTACTGTGAAAATTGCCACACTTTTGCACCTATTTGGGTATACTGAGGGAGAATTTAGCATGGCCAAGACACCAAGCCAGCATGTCTTTTGGACTGTGAGAGGAAACCCATGCAGACACAGAGAGAATGTTCAGACTCCACACATTGATCCATGCTGGGAGTTGAACTATATTGAACTGGAGGATTGCGGATGTGGTTCCTATTTTCAAGAAAGGGAACAGGGATAGCCCAGGAAGTTACCGACTGGTGAGTCTGACCTCAGTGGTTGGTAAGTTGATGGAGAGGATCCTGAGGGACAGGATTTATGAGCATTTAGAGAAGTTCAATAGGATCAGGAATAGTCAACACGGCTTTGTCAAGGGCAGATCGTGCCTTATGAGCCTAGTTGAGTTCTTCGAAAATGTGACTGAATACATTGACGAAGGAAGAGCAGTGGACGTGGTTTACGTGGATTTCAGCAAGGCATTTGATAAGGTACCCCATGCAAGACTTCTTGAGAAGATGAGAGGGCATGGGATCCAACAGGCTTTGGCCTTGTGGATCCGGAAGGCAGAGAGTGGTTGTGGATGGGTCTTTTTCTGCAAGGAGATCGGTCACCAGTGGAGTGCCCCAGGGATCTGTTCTAGGACCCTTGCTGTTTGTCATTTTCATAAATGACCTGAATGAGGAAGTGGAGGGATGGGTTAGTAAGTTCGCCAACGATACGAAGGTTGGTAGTATTGTGGATAGTCTGGAGGGATGTCTGAAGTTGGAGCAAGACATAGACAAGATGCAAGACTGGGCAGAAAAATGACAGATGGACTTCAACGTGGTCCGTTTTGGCAGGACCAATGGGATGAAGGAGTACAATATCAAGGGTCTTAGCAGTGTTGGGGAGCAGAAGGATCTTGGGGTCCGGGTTCCTAGGACTCTTAAATTGGCCTTGCATGTGGAGGATATGGTCAAGAAGGCATATGGTGTACTGGCCTTCATTAATCGAGGGGTTGAGTTTAGGGGTCGGGAGATAATGCTGCAACTTTATAAGACCCTTGTCAGATTCTACATGGAGTATTGTGTGCAATTCTGGTTGCCTCACTCCAGGAAGGATGTGGAAGCTATTGAGAAGGTGCAGAGGAGATTTACAAGGATGTTGCCTGGATTGGGAGGCAGGCCTTATGAAGATAGGTTGAGGGAGCGAGGTCTCTTCTCCCTGGAGAGACGAAGGTTGAGAGGCGACCTGATAGAGGTTTATAAGACGTTGAGAGGAATAGATAGGGTGAATTCTCGGAGGCCGTTTCGTAAAGCTGAAATAGTCGCGACGAGAGGACACAGGTTTAAGGTGCTGGGGAGCAGGTAGAGAGGAGATGTCAGGGGTTAGTTTTTCCACTCAGAGGGTGGTGAGTGAATGGAATCGGCTGCCGTCAGTGGTGGTGGAGGCGAACTCGCTGGGGTCTTTTAAGAGACTTCTGGACGAGTACATGGGATTTAATGGAATTGGGAGGACTGTAAGGAGGTAAGAAGCCTTGTAACACCAGGTTAAAGTCCAACAGGTTTATTTGGTATCAGGAGCTTTTGGAGCACTGCTTCGTCAGATGAGTGATGTTAGATAATTGAAGTCCCCGATTTTATATAACTTTCTCTCTTATGGTCTATAGAATATACCCAGTAGTGTAATGGCACCTCTATCACTTCTTCATTTTAAGTAAATAAATTCTGTTCTTGACCACGCTAAGACTTTAGCACTGTAATATTTTTCTTAATCATTACTGCCATCCATCCTCTCTTTCCCGACACATGTTCCTACAATATTTTGTTAGCCTGGAATAGTTGTTATCCAGTGCTGCTGTTGTTTGGGCACAGTCTCCATAATAGCTACAGCATCATATTCTCATCTGGCTGCCTGTACCTGTAGCTCAGCAACCTTATTGACCATTCTCCATGCATTCACATACATGAAGTAAACCTGATTTACAACTAACTGTATTTCCTCTTCTGACCTTACTATTTCTTGCTCTCATGCTGTGTGTCTCTCCCAATTCTTTGTGTACCCTGGGGCCCCTTTCTGATAATATTTCCAGGTTCCCACCCCTTACCAAGTTAGTTTCAACCCTCCCCAACAGAACTAGCGAGCCGCCTGCAAGGACTTAGGTCACAGCCCAGTTCAGTACAACCATGTTTTTTTGTCTGTGTGTTCTGCATATTAATGTTTTTAAATTTCTGTCTCTGTGCTCTGTGTGTGTTAAACAACTCTGATACTTCTCTCCATTGTGTTATTCTGTCAGCTTTCTGTGCTCAGATTGTAATATTGGAAGTATTGTGTGTAATAATGGAAGTATTGTGTGTTTTTTTTTAGAGAATTGTTTCCGATCTGGATTGGGAACGTAACCACTCGAATTACGGAGGAAGCATTGCGCACAATGTTTGAAAAGTAAGTTATTTTGTCAGATATCGGAGCCAGCAGATCCTGAGAGGGATTGGTATTGGGACAGGGTAGATTCAGTAAGAACATTCCCAGTGCTGGGGGAATCCAGAACTAGGAGTCAGAGTTTGAGGATAAGGGGTAAACTTTTCAGAACTGAGGTGAGGAGAAATTTCTTCACCCAGAGGATGGTGAATGTGTGGAATTCACTCCCACAGAAAGTAACTGAGGCCAAAACATTGTCTGATTTCAAGAAGAAATTACATTATAGCTCTTGGGGTTAAAGGGATCAGACGATATTGGGGGAGGAGGGGGATGTCAGGATATTGAATTTGATGATCTGCCATAATCAAAATGAATGGCCTACTCCTGCTTCTGTTTTCTGAGTAGGACATTACTTGGCAATGGATATCTAAAAGTGTTAGTATTGCAACCAATCTGTAAAACCCCACCAACCACCCAATCCCCTGCAGATCAGCCCGAAACCTCCAGCCTGTGGCTGGGAAGTGATGGTTTTGTTCCAGTTCAGCAGGCTGTATTAGTGTCCTACTTCAGGAGATATGTCAGTCAGCAAGTCCTTGTGTCAGCCTGATGCTGGGTGAAGCAATATCAAGGATCTTGTGTTAGTCTGTTTAACGCTGCAGTGAAGTTACTATGAAAGGGGGTCACTGTTTAGGGGGTGGAATGGCCACTTTGAGGAAAGTGTCTCTCTGGACTGGCCTTCCTACCTTGGTAACAGTTGTGAAATGACTAGAATGTGATTGGCAGGTGTTGAAAGCAAGAGGATCCTGGATGTGGATCCAGGATGTGGATCCTGGAGGTGGATTCCTGAGTTTGAACCTGAGTTTGTTGTCATCATTCCACTTGCCCCTGTTACAAGCTTACGAGCTGCTTCTCCCTGCAGAAGAGGTGTAGAGTCTTTCTCGCTCCCACTCTCCAAAGAGTCATGTTAATAGGCTGGGGAAGGGCAGGGTGACAGACTCTATGTGGCAGTCCATTGTTAGAACTGGAGCCGAGGTTTGCTGACAATCCCTTTGTCTTTCTACTGCAGCGTTGGAACCATACACAGCATCCGAATGCTTCAAGATCGCTTTTGTGCCTTCATTAACTTCACGACCAAACAGGGAGCAGAGCGTGCTATTGCAGAGTTACAGGTACTGGAGCATACAGGCTGTTTGTAACAGCTGCACAGTGAGAAATGTGTACAAAATGAATTCTGTGGGAGAGTTGTATTAGTTACCAGGGCTGTGATCAATGAGCAGTGTTTGTAAGTGAGTTGTATGTTCACCCTCTGCATTGAATTCCAATGTCCTCACCACCAGTGGGAGCTCTCATGATACAGAACGTACAGAGTGGGTAAAGGTCTGAGTGAGCTTTCTGGCTGGTCACAGGAACCAGACTTCCCTTGTGGGATAGTCTTGGCTCATTAGAGCTGTACTGTGCCTCACTCACACAGAGTCTATTTGCATCTTGCTACTCTGGCTCCAGTTCTGTTCTCTGTTTCATTCTGGTTTGGATGAATACAGAAGCTTTGAGGTTGTAGATTAGTCAACATATTATTAATTTCATGTTTCCCGCATCGATGGGGAGAATTGGCAGTGGGCGAGGAAATCATAGGAGGAGAGGAATGAATGCTGATACAATCATAGAATCAGTGTAGTGCAGGAGGAGGTCACTCAGCCTGTCCACTCTGCACCAACTCTCCGATGGAGGATCCCACCAATGCCCTTCCCTATCATCCCATATATTTATCACACTAATCCCTCTAATGTACACATCTTGGGATAATTTAGCATGGCCAATTCACCTAATCTGCACATCTTTGGATTGTGGGCGGAATCTGGAGTGCCTGGAGGGAAACCCTCACAGATACAGGAGAATGTGCAAACTCCACACATGGTCTAGGGAATCATAGGAATGATCATAGAATCCCTACAGTACAGAAGGAGGCCATTGTGCCCATTGAGTCTGTCCAACCACAATCCAGGCCCTATTCCAGTAAACTCTCACATTTACCCTGCTAATCCCCTGACGGGTAATTTAGCATGGCCAGTTCACCTAACCTGAACATTTTTGACTGTGGAAGGAGACCGGAACATCTGGAGGAAACCCACACAGACACGGAGTCTCTACACAAACAGTGACCGGGGCAGAATTAAACCTGGTTCCTTGGCGCTGTGAGGCAGCAGTGCTGACAACTGTGTCACCGTGCCATCTGGTGGAGTGAATGGCAGTGGTCTAGGGAACCATAGAACTGGGGTAGACCGTTTAAACCTGCTGTCTGCTCAGTCTCAGTTCGATTGTGACTGATCTGTGAACTAAGTCTGTATATTAAAATATAAAAACAGTTCAGGGCAGAGTACAGGGACTGGAGGAAGTGGATGGGGGAGTACAGGGACTAGTCATAGAACATAGAACATTACAGCACAGTACAGGCCCTTCGGCCCTCGATGTTGCGCCGGCCAGTGGACCCTCTAACCTAAACTATTCCAATATCATCCATATGCCTATCCACCAACCATTTGAATGCCCCCAAAGTAGGCGAGTCCACAACTGCTGCAGGCAGGGCATTCCACGCCCTCACCACCCTCTGTGTAAAGAACCTGCCTCTGACATCCGTCCTATAACTATACCACCCCTTAATTAAAAGTTATGTCCCCTCGTGTTGGTCGTCACCATCCGAGGAAAAAGGCTCTCACTATCCACCCTATCCACTCCTTTGATCATCTTATACGCCTCAATTAGGTCACCGCGTAACCTTCTTCTCTCTAATGAAAATAACCTCAGGTCCCTCAGCCTTCCTCATAAGGCCTTCCCACCATACCAGGCAACATCCTGGTAAACCTCCTCTGCATCCTTTCCAATGCTTCCACATCTTTCTTATAATGCGGCGACCAGAACTGTACGCAATACTCCCAGTGCAGCTGCACCAGAGTTTTGTACAAGTTGTAACATAACCTCACGACTCCTAAATTCAATCCCTCTACCAATAAAAGCTAACACACCGTACGCCTTCTTAACAACTTTATCAACCTGGGTACCAACTTTCAAAGAGCTATGTACTTGTACCCCAAGATCTCTCTGCTCGACAACACTATTAAGGGTCCTTCCGTTAGCCCTATATTTCATATGCCTGTTATTCCTACCAAAGTGAATCACCTCACACTTATCCGTATTGAATTCCATTTGCCACCTCACGGCCCAGCTCTGCAACCTATCTTGTCCCTCTGCAAACTGTAACATCCATCCTCGCTGTCTACAACTCCCCCCACTTTGGTATCGTCAGCAAATTTACAAATCCAACCCTCTACACCCTCTAGGTCATTTATAAAAATGACAAACAGCAGTGGCCCCAAAACAGATCGTTGAGGTACAACACTTGTAACTGCACTCCAGGTTGAATATTTCCCATCAACCACCACCCTCTGTCTTCTATCAGCTAGCCAATTCCTAATCCAAACTGCTAAATCACCTTCAATCATGGACTGGGGTGGGGGAGTACAGGTACTAATCATGGACTGGGGTGGGGGAGTACGGGGGGGCTAGTGAGGGACTGGGGTGGGAGAGTACAGGGACTAGTCGGGGACTGGGGTGGGGGAGTACGGGGGGGACTAATCATGGACTGGGGTGGGGGAGTACGGGGACTGGTGGGGGTACGGGGGGGGGGTAGTCAGGGACTGGGATGGGGGAGTACGGGGGGGCTAGTCGGGGACTGGGATGGGGGAGTACGGGGGGGCTAGTCGGGGACTGGGATGGGGGAGTACGGGGGGGCTAGTCGGGGACTGGGGATGGGGGAGTACGGGGGGGCTAGTCGGGGACTGGGATGGGGGAGTACGGGGGGGCTAGTCGGGGACTGGGATGGGGGACGGGGGGGCTAGTCGGGGACTGGGATGGGGAGTACGGGGGGGCTAGTCGGGGGGATGGGGGAGTACGGGGGGCTAGTCGGGACTGGGATGGGGGAGTACGGGGGGGCTAGTCGGGACTGGATGGGGGAGTACGGGGGGTGGGGGGGATGGGGGAGTACGGGGGGGCTAGTCGGGGACTGGGATGGGGGAGTACGGGGGGGCTAGTCGGGGACTGGGATGGGGAGTACGGGGGGCTACGGGACTGGATGGGGGAGTACGGGGGGGGCTAGTCGGGGACTGGGGGGGAGTACGGGGGGGGTGGGGGGGTACGGGGGGGCTAGTGGGATGGGGAGTACGGGGGGCTAGTGGGGACTGGGATGGGGGAGTACGGGGGGGGCTAGTCGGGACTGGGATGGGGGACGGGGGGGGCTAGTCAGGGACTGGGGTGGGGTAGTACGGGGGGGGCTAGTCAGGGACTGGGGTGGGGTAGTACGGGGGGGCTAGGGGACTGGGGTGGGGTAGTACGGGGGGGGCTAGTCAGGGACTGGGGGGGGTAGTACGGGGGGGCTAGTCAGGGGGGGGGGCTAGTCAGGGACTGGGGTGGGGTAGTACGGGGGGGCTAGTCAGGGACTGGGGTGGGGTGGGGTAGTGGGGTGGGGGGGGGGTAGTCGGGACTGGGGCGGGGGAGTGCGGGGACTAAGGTGGGGGAGTACAGGGGCTAGTCAGGGACTGGGGGGGAGTGGGGCGGGGTGGGGGGAGGGGGGTCAGGTGGGGTGGGGTAGAGTCAGGACTGGGGTGGGGAGTACGGGGTTAGTCAGGACTGGGGTGGGGGAGTACGGGGGACTAGTCAGGACTGGGATAGGGGAGTACGGGGGTTAGTCGGGACTGGGGTGGGGGAGTGGGGGTTAGTCGGGACTGGGGTGGGGACCGGGGGTTAGTCGGGACTGGGGTTGGGGGAGTACAGGGGTTAGTTGGGACTGGGGTGGGTGGGGAGTGGAGTAGCAGGCTGGTGAGGTTGGGGATTTCTGGGAACCAGAGGGCATCTGAACACGGGATGGAGGAGAAGCAGTGAGAGACCAGAATGTCAGAGGAAAGCAGGAGGATGCTGCACTGAGAGCCTGTACAAGATGTGACTGAGGGGATGGACTGCTGTTTGATATGAAATCAGTAAGTGAACAAGTTCATTGCAGCAGGACAAGGGACAGAGAGATGGGTCACCATCAGTGGTGAAAGAGACAGGAGGTGAATGAGCAAGTGGAGCTTCCCAGACGTGGAGGAGCTGAGAAATATCGAGGGGAGAAGAAGCACGTGTCCTGAGAGAGGACACGTTCACCAGTGAGGCTGTCAGAAGTGGAATGAGGAAATGCACAGGAGAGAGGAGAGAGAGTGTCAGTGGCTGGAGACCGTGCTCCTGCAAAGCTTACAGGAAACACAGCTTTAAGCTCTTTCCCCTGATGTGTATAACGCTGCTCCCACTAATTGCTGTCCCTCCTTTCCACAGGGTACTGAACTTGAAGGAACCAAACTGGTGATTCGCCATCCCGACAATAATTACAAAAACCTTGGAGCGGTTAAGACAGTTGCTCTAGCTGTTAAACCTTCACTTGTGTAAGTAGTGCTTGTGTACTGTGCCCATTGGTTCATCACCTCTGTTCAGAGCACACGGGATCTAATGCCTGCTGTAGATTCACTAGCGACACACACACACACACACCCCCTGCAATTCGTTCCTCTAGTGTATTAACAACCCCCCCCCCCCCCGGCGACTAACTGATCTGTCACACCCACAGGGAGAAGGTGAAAATCCCACCCACCATCGAGTGCCATTTCTGGAGGAACATCGGCTGTGTCTACGGAGACAAGTGTCGCTTTCAGCACATTCCGCAGCACAAAGGCGTGGACAGCAAGGTCCCTCCGAATTAAACATCGCCCAGGCACAAGTACCTTTATTTATATTTGAAAAGAAGAGCCCACGTTGTGAAAACAAGACGGTGCACTGCCAGATAACGGACTGCGATAACTAACGGATCAGTGGACTGAATGAGTGATGTACCAAGGGCGTGTGCTGCCAACTCGACTGCAGTGCAGCCTTATTTTTACAATCAAGTCTCCGAGGGGTGAACAAGTTGGGAAATGAACTCTGTAAAAAGCTTTCTGCTGAATACAGAGGGGAGCAGGAGTAGCAAGGAAGTGTTGCAGATGTGAGTGAGCAGGGTTTCCTGTACGGTTTGTATGAAGAGTGATTGCATATTCCCAAGGCGTACAAACTACAGGTTTAGGATTGCAACATGGCAATCACTTGTTGAAGGGATCTCTCGAATGTGAGCAGCCTCCCCTCCCCTGGAGCCTGCCCTTTTAACAGAAGCCTCCCCCGTGGTTTCGCCCTCTGCACACTTGCTGTGTCTCGAAGCTCTTTGGGTGGAGGTGGAGGGGGGGGGGGGGGGTTGTTGGGGTTGTAACCTGTCATCCTCCTGTGGGAGGTCCAACTGGGATTTGGTGCTAATCCCTCTCCGACAGAAGGAAACAGGGTAATGGGATGCTATCCGGGGGCAGGGGGCAAAGTATCCCAGCTTCATGTACAGAATGTGCAAGGATTTTGCGGTTTTAGTATTCCCTCTTGTGGGGAGTGTTCCTGGTTTGTTTCAAAATCATGAATGGGCCGTTGGAGGGTGGATTGTAGAGTTGCTGGAAGATTACCCTTCAGTACGGACCCTGATCCTCTGCAGTACAGAGCTCTGTGACTCCGATGCCTTCTCGAACCTCCTCGAACCTCCTCCTCCTGACTCAGTGCACTCAGGCTTTCGAGTAGAAAGTATTCCTCGGAGCCGCTTGCTGTGGCTTGCTCCTGGAGACAGTTTCCACACTCTGATCTCGCCTTGCTCAACTGCTGGTGGTTTTGTTGCCATGTCTGCAGCTTTACTGATTGATTCCATAAACCATGTCTCAATGTCTTGGAGGGGTTGGGGGAAGGGGTTTGTCGGTGAGGGTGGGGGGAGGGAGGGGATCTGAACCTGTTCTCTGCTCCCTATTGTGCCATATTAGAGACAGTGACTCTGATGATTGTTAAAATGTTGCACCCTGTAAGAAATGAGCTGACTTTTATAAAATGCACAATGCCTTTATATATTAAAAAAAAATCAAGTTTCTATAACCGGATATAAAATGATTTGAGGAAATGAGCAGTGTCAGAGACTGCAAATATATGTCCACATAAAATCCCAATCAGACTCTTGTATACTTTGTCTCTTCCTTTATTAGTCTTGGCTCCTGAATCACACCTCACGTACTGACAAAGAACAACTCAGCACAGGAGCAGGCCTTTCAGCCCACCAAGCCTGTATGGAAACTCAGAGGGTGGTGGGTGAGTGGAATCGGCTGCCGTCGGTGGAGGCAAACTCATTGGGGTCTTTTAAGAGCCTTCTGAATGAGTACATGGGATTTAATGGGGATGAGGGCTATAGATAGGCCGAGTAAGTAGGGTTATGATCAGCGCAACGTGTGGGCCAAAGGGCCTGTTTGTGCTGTAGTTTTCTGTTCTATGGTTTCTGTCCCTCTGTTCACCATCTGTTAATGTGTCTATCAAGATATACTTGAACATTGCTAACGTGCCTGCTTCCACTGCCTTTACTGGCAGTGCTGCGATCCAGGCACCCACCACCACCTGTGTTACACATTAGTTACCCTGACAATTGTCCCTGTCGTACAGGTCAACACTAGTTAACTTCAGGCTCTGATGAAGGGTCATCCAGACTCAAAACACTGGATCTGTTCTCTCTCCTCAGGTATTGTCAGACCTGGTGAGGCCCGTTGGTTAGTGAAGGTGTTTCTTGCTAGTAAGAAGGACTTTTTTTTATATAAAACACCTGTTGGCTCATATGGTTTCACCTGGGTGGTGAGGAGATTTCTAAAGACTCAATTAATTAAAAGACTTTGTCCCTTTTTCAATATATTTCTAGTTGTCAAGTGTTGTTTGAGCCTGAAACTCTCCTCAGTTGTTAGCCTTCTCGGCGTTTCGGGGTAGTGAGCAGAATGTCCTCCTGCTCCGATCTTGACACAGTGGAAAGGAGGTTGAAACAGTGCTGATGTAAAAATGGTCCCAACTGAAGTGGGGCGACTTGAGGAAGAGGTTGGCCTTGTTGGTGCGGAGATGGTCAGTCCATGCAGTGTTTGCAATGGGTGTGAGATAGGAACACAGGAAATACGAGTAGGAGAAGCCCATTGAACCGACGGCACTTTCACATAGATCCTTTTTATATCCATTTGTGGGACATGGGCATTGCTGGCTGGCCAGCATTCATTGCCCACTCCTAGTTGCTTAAGGGCAGTTGAGAGTCAATCACATTGCCGTGGCTCTGTAGGCCAGACCAGGTAAATGTGCCAGATTTCCTTACCTAAAGGATATCAGTGAAGCAGATAGGTTTTTCCAGCAATGGTTTTACGGTCATCAGTAGATGGTTAATTTCAGATTTTTTTTATTGAATTCAAACCCAGATCCCCAGAGCATTTAGCTGAGTTTCTGGATTAATAGTCTAGCGATATTACCACTAGGGCCATCGCCATCTCTCAGCTGATCATCTGCATCTGCCTTTTTTCCACCCCTGTATCCCTTAATGTTATTAGGATCCAGAAATTCAACTCAATGATTGGAGCATTCCAAATATTCACCAGTTTCTGCGAGTGAATAAATTCTTCCTCATCTCTGTCTTCTCCTTATTCTGAGATTGTGTCACCGATTCTAGATTCAGCATATGGAGATGCCGTCATTGGGCTGGGGTAAACACGGTAAAAAGTCTCTCAAACACCAGGTTAAAATCCAACAGGTTTATTTGGTAGCAAACACCACTAGCTTTCAGAGCGCTGCTGCTTTGTCAGCTAAGTGGGAGTTGTGTTCACAAACAGCATATAAATACACAAACTCAGTTTACAGAATACTGATTAGAATGTGAGTTTTTACAATTAATCAAGTCTTAAAGGTACAGACAATGTGAGTGAAGAGAGCGTTAAGCACAGGTTAAAGAGATGTGTACTGTTTCCAGCCAGGACAGTTAGATTTTGTCAGCCCGGTTGATCCCTAGATTCAGCAGCCAGGAGAAACATAATCTCCATCTTGATCCTGCCAAGCCCTATATGAATTTTCAATGAGATCACCTTTCATTCTTTAAAACTAGAATGTACAGCCCCAGTTTCTTCACTGTCTCCTCATAAGGCAGTCCTGCCATCCCAGGGCGCATTGCACTCCCTCTATGGGAAGTGTATTCTTCCGTGGATGAGGAGACCCAAACTATACACAATACTCCAGATGCAGTCTCACTAAGACAGTATGACACCTTTACCCCTGTACTCAGTCCCCTTTGCAATGAAAGCTAGCATACCTTTTGCCTCAGGAATATGGGAATTAGGAGCAGAAGTAGGCAAAATTTGGCCCTTCCAGCCTGCTCTGCCATTCAATCAGATCATGGGCTGATCTCTCCCTAGTCTCTGATCCACCTCCCCACCTGTCCTCGTATCCCTCTTTCCCGTTTTTGTTTAGAAATATATCTATCTCCTCTTGAAATCATTCAATGATTTAGACTCCAGCATGCTATGGGGCAGTGAGTTCCACAAATTCATCACCCTCTGTGGTAGTTCCTTCTCATCTCAGTTTTAAATCCACTCTCTCGACCTACACCTATGACCGAGATTGCCCCCATGAAGAGAAACATTTGGTTTACATTTACTTTATCAATCCCTTTTAAAATTCTATATATCTCGATCAGATCCCCTTTCGCCCTTTTAAACTCCAGCGAATCTAAGCCCAAACTGTCCAATCTCTCATACATCAACCCCTGGAATCAATCTGGTGACCCTCCTCTGAACTGCCTCCAATGCTTCCTCTAATAAGGAGACCAAAATTGGACACACTACTCTAAATGTGGCCCCACCAACACTACAATTGCAACAATGTTCTCTATTTGCCTCCCTTATTGTTTGCTCTATCAGTATGCTAACTTTGTGATTTATGAAGAATCAAGGATATCCAGGTCCCAATTCATGGGTCATTGATTTATTTGGTAAGTGGAAGTTTGGTTGTAATGTAGGAAAGGTGGCCATCAATTTGCACATGGCTAGATGCCAACAACAATAGTGTTATAATGACTAGATAATCTATTTTAGTGATGTGATTGAAGAATAGATTTGATAGGCGAATGGTCACCTCCTGTACTGTACGGATTCTATTGGTAATGACAAGAATATCCCCGTGACACAGTTTGTTTTTTGACTATTACTTTTACTGACACCAATACTTTCCTGCCAAATTTTGATTCTGGTGAATTCTGAGGCCAGGCATCTTCCTTCAATGCAATAAATTGTGGTAAATTTATCTGATCTCAACTGAAAAGCTTGAACTTGTATTTGATTTGACCTGGGCAAAAATCAGTATGCATTTCCCCAATCTGGTTATGCTGGGTGCACATTGCACTTAGGTGGGAAGTGTATCTGAGCTTAGCTGTGATTCTCTCCACACACAGACACCCTCCATTTGAAATGGTATTTTGCAATGTTGTTCCATTGGAGCAGCACGGAGAGGCAGCGATTTGGGAGAGCGAGAAGTTCGATTGTTAAGTAGCTTTTTAACTTTTCTCTTTGTTTAAAACAGCGAGCGGGAGTAGTTTTTGCCGTTTTTATTTAAACTAACTTGTAACCGGAAGTCGTCACTAGGGGCTGCCGGTAGTTGTAGTTTTTCTCTCTGACTCTATAAATTGGTCCAGAGAGGTAACCCGATACTCTACACAGGTAGAGTATCCCACCCTCCCCCCTCCTCTAACCTAATAATAATAGTGTGTGTGTAGTTTTTTTTTCTCTCCTGCAAATTAAAGTAACAGTGATGGCAGTGCAGGTAGTACATTGCACCTCCTGCGGTATGTATGAGGTGAGGGACACCAGTAGTGTTCCTGCTGATTATACCTGCAGGAAGTGTGCACACTTGCAGCTCCTTGAGGATCGTGTTAAGGAGCTGGAGCTGGAATTAGAGGAGCTCAGAGTAATTCGAGAGGTTGAGGAGGATATAGGCAGGAGTAACAAAGAGATTGTAACTCCTATAAGTGATAATTGGGTAACTATTAGGAGGAGGGGTAAGAAGCAATCGGGGAGACAATCCCCTGGGGCTGTTCCCCTCCAAAATAAATTTTCTGTCTTGGAGGCTACAGTTGAGGAAGAATCAACTGGAGCTGACCAAAGGGAGCAGGTCTCTGGGGGTGAGCCTGCTGAGAATGCTCAGGTGGGTGGGGGGAATAAGAGATTAGGCCTAGTTATAGGAGACTCCATAGTTAGAGGGACAGATAGGAGGGTAAATAGTAATAAACAGGACTCAGGGCTGGTGTGTTGCCTCCCAGGGGCTGGGGTCCAGGATGTCGCAGATCGGGTTTTTAGGATTCTTAAGGGTGAGGGGAGTCAGCCCCAAGTCATTGTTCATGTGGGGACACATGATGTAGGTAGGACAAGGGAGGGGGATATTAAACAGAAATTCATGGAGTTAGGGTGGAAGCTTAGGTCCATAACAGGCAGAGTGGTTATCTCTGGACTCTTGCCTGTGCCAAGGGATAGTTTAGAGATGAACAGAGAAAGGGATAGTTTGAACTCATGGCTGCGTGGATGGTGCAGGAGGGAGGGGTTCAGGTTCCTTAACAATTGGGACTCATTCTGGGATAGGTGGGACCTCTTCAAGAGAGATGGTCTACACCTGAACCAGAGGGGGACTAATATCTTGGGGGGAAAATTTGCTAAGGCTATGATGGGGGCTTTAAACTGATTCGGGGGGGGGTGGGATCCTAAGTAGTTGGGGTGCTGAGAGGGATGAGAGTAAGGGGGTTATAGAGGAGAGTTGTAAAACACAGTGGCGTACGGGTGGGGTGGAGCATGGTTTGAGATGCGTATACTTTAATGCAAGGAGTATTCGCAATAAGGGGGAGGAACTTGCAGCTTGGACCAGTACCTGGAACTTCGATGTTGTGGCCATTTCAGAGACTTGGGTAGAGCAGGGACAGGAATGGATGTTGCAGGTTCCGGGGTACAAATGCTTTAGTCGGAGTAGAGAAGGGGGTAGAAGGGGGGGAGGAGTGGCGTTACTGGTCAAAGACTGTATCACGGTGATCGAAAAGAAGTTTGATGAGGACTTGTCTGTTGAGGTAGTATGGGCTGAGATTAGAAACAGGAGAGGAGAGGTCACCCTGTTGGGAGTCTTTTACAGACCTCCTAATAGTTCTAGAGAGGTTGAGGAAAGGATTGCGAAGTCAATTCTGATTAGGAGTGAAAGTAGTAGGGTAATTGTGATGGGGGACTTTAACTTTGCTAATATTGATTGGAATAGCTATAGCTCTAGCTCGTTAGAGGGGTCAGTTTTCGTACAGAGTGTGCAGGAAGGTTTTTTGACTCAGTATGTAGATAGGCCAACTAGAGGTGAGGCTACATTGGATTTGGTGCTGGGCAATGAGCCAGACCAGGTGTTAGGCTTGGAAGTTAGTGAACATTTTGGTGATAGTGACCACAATTCGGTTACGTTCACCTTAGTGATGGACAGGGATAGGCATGAAGCTGGGGGCTGTAGTTATAGCTGGGGGAAGGGTAATTATGAGGCCATCAGGAGAGAATTAGGGTGCATAGATTGGACTAGGGAACTACAGGGACTGGGAACATCTGGAATGTGGTGCTTATTCAAGGAGCAGCTGCTGCGAGTCCTTGATAAGTATGTCCCTGTCAGGCAGGGAGGAAATGGACGAGTAAGAGAGCCTTGGTGTACGAAAAGAGTTGATTTGCTGGTTAAGAAGAAAAAGGAGGCTTATGTCAGGATGAGGCTTGAAGGCTCAGGTAGTGCAATGGATAGCTATAGATTAGCTAGGAAGGAGGTAAAAAGTGAATTGAGGAGAGCTAAGAGGGGACACGAGAAGATGTTGGCTGATAGGATTAAGGAGAATCCTAAAGCTTTCTTTCGATATGTTAAGAATAGAAGATTGGTTAGGGCAAGATTAGGGCCAGTCATAGACAGCAGTGGGAAGTTGTGCGTGGAGCCTGAAGAGATTGGCGAGGCACTGAATAAATATTTCTCTTCGGTATTCACGCAGAGTGCTGGAAATGTAGCTGTGGAGAGCACTGAGGTACAGGGTTGCAAATTGGGGAGTATTGTAGTAGATAGGGAGGATGTGTTAGAAATTCTCGAGGGTTTGAAGTTGGATAAGTCCCCTGGGCCGGACGGGATTTACCCTAGGATTCTCTGGGAGGCAAGAGAGGAGATTGCAGAGCCTCTGGCTCTGATCTTCAGGTCCTCGTTGGTTACGGGTGTGGTTCCGGAGGACTGGAGGATGGCGAATGTGGTCCCATTGTTTAAGAAGGGGAAGAGAGACCTTCCTGGGAATTATAGGCCAGTGAGTCTTACTTCTGTGGTGGGCAAGGTATTGGAGAGAATTATTAGGGATAGGATTTATAGTTATTTAGAGAGAAATGAATTGATTGGGGATAGTCAGCATGGTTTCGTGAAGGGTAGGTCATGCCTTACTAACCTCATTGAGTTTTTTGAGAAAGTGACCAGAGAGGTGGATGGGGGTAAGGCGGTTGATGTAGTATATATGGACTTTAGTAAGGCTTTTGATAAGGTGGCCCATGGAAGACTTCTACAGAAAATGCAGATGTGTGGAATAGAGGGTGATTTAGCTAATTGGATTAGAAATTGGCTGGCAGATAGAAGACAGAGGGTGGTGGTTGATGGGAGATATTCATCGTGGAGTTCGGTGACGAGTGGTGTGCCTCAGGGGTCTGTTTTGGGGCCCCTGCTGTTTGTAATTTTTATAAATGATCTGGATGAGGGTATTGAGGGATGGATCAGTAAATTTGCAGATGATACTAAAGTTGGTGGTGTGGTAGATAGTGAAGAGGGGTGTTTTAGTTTACAGAGTGACTTGGACAAGTTGCAGAGCTGGGCCGAGAGGTGGCAAATGGAGTTTAATGTGGAAAAGTGTGAGGTAATGCACTTTGGCAGGAACAATAAATGTGTAGAGTATAGGGCTAATGGTAGGGCTCTTAATAGTGTTGAGGAACAGAAGGATCTTGGTGTATGTGTCAATAGATCCCTGAAAGTAGGCAGTCAAGTGGATAAAGTTGTTAAGAAGGCATATGGAGTCTTAGCTTTTATTGGTAGGGGGATTGAATTTAGGAGCCGCAGCATCATGTTGCAGCTGTACAAAACTCTAGTGCGGCCGCACTTGGAGTATTGTGTGCAGTTCTGGTCGCCACATTATAAGAAAGATGTGGAGGCATTGGAGAGGGTACAGAGGAGGTTTACTAGGATGTTGCCTGGTATGGAGGGCAGGTCCTATGAAGAGAGGTTGAAGGATTTGAGGTTGTTTTCGTTAGAAAGGAGGCGGCTAAGGGGGGATCTTATTGAAACATATAAGATAATTAGAGGTTTGGATAGGGTGGACAGTGATAGCCTTTTTCCTAGGATGGAAAAAGCTAGCACGAGGGGACACAACTTTAAATTAAGGGGTATGAGTTATAGGACGGATATCAGAGGTAGGTTCTTTACTCAAAGAGTGATTAGGGAGTGGAATGCCCTGCCTGCAGCTGTTGTAGATGCGCCAAGTTTGGTGGCGTTTAAGAGGTTAGTTGATAAGTATATGGATGAGAAGGGAATGGTTTAGTTAGGAGGGGCATTGCTTTTTATTTTGGTCGGCACAACATCGAGGGCCGAAGGGCCTGTTCTGTGCTGTATTGTTCTATGTTCTATGTTCTATGCATCTGGAATCAATGGACCTATCCTGCCACGGATTTTAGAACATAGAACACTACAGCACAAATAGGCATTTCGGCCCATGAGTTGCGCCGATCGTATCCATACCGACCAAGCCATAGACCTATCTATAACCCCTATCCCATTAGTTCCCATGTACTCATCCAGAAGTCTTTTAAAAGACCCCAGCAAGTTCGCCTCTACCACCACCGACGGCAGCCGATTCCATTCACTCACCACCCTCTGAGTGAAAAACTTACCCCTAACATCTCCTCTGTACTTGCTTCCCTGCACCTTAAATCTGTGTCCTCTCGTAACAGACACAGATTTTAGCACAATTTTAGCACAATGTTAAGAGGAATGTGGGAGCTGCTAACCAGAAAAACACACAAGTTTTTTTTTAGTTTCGCTTTTGACCATCTGGTAATAGTATGGTACAATGCTAATGTTGTTCTTGAACCAATTAGTCTATAGCACACTCCAACACGAGGTAAGTGGAGTAAGCAGAGCATCACCTGTTCCTTCCAACCATGCTGTATCCTCACATATCTCAAATAACCTGATATCCAGATATTTGAATCTGTCACTACTTCCTGTAGTGAGCACTTGCTTATTGATCCCGTTTCTGGCAGTTATGTTTGAATTTATTTATCTTCAAGCAGAAGTTCTGTTGTTCAGGACCAAGTTAGAGGGAAGGCTGGGTGGGTGGAGACAACAGCAGGAAGAACCTACCCTTGATAGTGAGTACCTTGGTGTGCCAATCCTTCATTGATTGGACCTTGGGACTTGCATGTCTTGCCACAGTAGATGTTATTTTCCGAGCAACGCAGAGGAAAGCCTCTGATCTTTGTTTTTGCATTTTGAAAATGAGGTGAAAGAGCTTATGACCCTAAAAGCATAGAACTCCAGTAACATATTTCGGATTAAAATATTAAAAAAAACTTAAATGCATAAAATTGGGGTAGCACCGTGGTTAGCACTGCTGCCTCTCAGCCCCAGGGACCCAGGTTCAATTCCAATCTCAGGTCACTGATTTTGCATGTTCTCCCTGTGTCTACATGGGTTTCCTCTCACAGTCTAAAGATGTGCAGGTTAGGTTGATTGCCCATGATAAATTTACCCTACTGTCAGGGGATAAGCAGCACAAGTGTGTGGGGTCATGGGAATAGGGCCTGGGTAGGATTATGGTCAGTGCAGACTTGATGGGCTGAACAGCCTCCTGTACTGCAGAGACTCTATGATGATAAAGTTACTCAATTAAAACTAAAAGAAACCCACTCCTGCCCCCGAAAAAAATCCCAAAATAAAATCCTTGTTAAAACACACAAGTATCTCTTGGCAACCCTTATAGATTTTTAACCATAGAATTCTAGTAACATTAGCCAAGGTAAAGAAGAATTTGTTGTTTCTTTAATAAAGATTAACACATGATTTGAATGCTTCCAATTAGCTGTGGAAATCCAAAAATGAAGATTCAGAAATGAGCAGCTTTTTGAAAACAAATTTGTTTCTGGTTTGAAACTAGGAAACCGCTTCAAACTCAAATCTGTCACCAAGCCTCACTTGGTGTTTGTGGTATTTCCTCACAGCCACCACTACTCAGCTCGACATCTTTCCCTAAATATTCTTTTCCGCTTTCACCTCCAGTCCCTTTATCCTCAAACACCTTTTTTTTAATGCAACTGCCCCAAACATAAAAATCTTTCGTATTCCCGTATTTTGTCTCTGCTTGCTGTCGATAAAATTGAATGTACCTTCCTCCCCCTGTTTGCCAGTGAAATCTTTGTAAGACGGATATGTTCCTTGTCACTTTGGAAATTCTTCTTGAAATTCGGCAACGGAAAAGTTACAATGCAAATTTATAACTCAAATACTTCATAACACAGCAATACAAATGCATGAAACTAACACCTTTCTCCCTTTATCTCAGTTCTCACAGACAAGATATCTTTAATTAAACCGGGGAAAATTACTAATCATGGACACACACACACCCGTTCAGAGATTTTGTTGCCCATATGGAATACTAACATAATCCCAAAAAATATGTTTAAAAATCCATCATCGCAGCATGCCAGCCTTTCTTTTCCTGTTGCACCTCAGGCCATGGCTTTGTTACAATAGTTGAAATTTCAGTGAGTTATGGCAGTAACCCAGCTACAACGTTCAACACTAAAAGAGCCACATCAGTGGAGGCCTGCGTGGGAAGAAGGATGGTGAGAAGCAGAAAGATGAGATTACTAGGACCGAATTTTCCTTCTCGGTGCAACAGGAGAGGATTGAATTGGGAGGGAGGGAAGTGGCGGGAGATTTAAGCAGCAAAAGTCCAACAGTTCTGTATTTCCAAATATTAGTTTTAAAGACTGATAGCTAATGTCTAAGTTTCCTCCCCTGGTGTCTTTGTTGGCACAGATTCCCAGGATGACCTAGTGAGAGTTTCCTTCATGTGGCACGTGGTTAGTGCTGCTGCCTCACAGCGCCAGGGACCTGGGTTCAATTCCTGACTTGGGTCATTGTATGGAGTTTGCACGTTCTCCCCATGTCTGTGTGGGTTTCCTCTGGGTGCTCCGGTTTCCTCCCATAGTCCGAAAGGCGTGCTGGTTAAGTGGATTGGCTATGTTAAATTCTCTCTGTGTACCCGAACAGGCGTTGGAGTCTGGGCGGTGACTATGGGATTTTCACAGTAACTTCATTGCAGTGTTAATATAAGCCTACTTATGATACCAATGAATAAACTTTAAAAAAAAACCCTCATAATTACTTGCCTTTTAATCTTCTGCCTTCTAAGTAGATTTTACAATTGCAGTGAAATAGGAATGGACATGGTGTGTATCACTAAAATAATTGTAGCTTTTAGGCTTTGCATCCACATGACAACCATATATCACTTCTATACGCTGGAGTATCAAAACTTACATCTTTGGGTATGGAATTCATCTTGGGTGTCCCTCAGTACGTTTGGAGGGAATCCCGTAAGTTTGGTTCAGCAGCGAGAAGGAATTGTGATGTTCCCAGGTTAGAATTGCGAGAGACCTGGAAGGAAACTTGCAACTGATAGTATTGTATGATATTCCTGTCCTTGTCCTCAACAGTGAAGGTCACAGGCAAGGGAAACACTCTTGAGGTTGCATTGCATCCTATGAATCAAACACAGGGTGTGCTGGTGGAATCGGGATAGAGACTGGCAGCTGGCTACTGTTTCAAGTGAACTGCTCCACTCTGGATAGCGATGACCAGCCTAGCGAGTGGAAAGGACACACAGACATAACTGCGCTGCACCTAATCTGGGTTGTAGAAACAAAATGGGAGCCAATGTAGGCCATTTGGCCCTCTAACCCTGCTGTGCCACACACTAAGGTCATAGCTGATCTGTCTGTTTCAAATTCCACATTTCCATGTCTTGTTTCCCTGCCTTACCTATTTATCTTCTCTTTAAAATGACCCTGTCCTGACTGTATTCTGAGGTAGGGAGTTCCAAAGTCTCACAGCCCTTTGCAAAAACAAATCTAACCTAAAACTGTAATGTTTAATTTTAAAACAGTGCCCTACTCAAAAGAGGAAACCTGCCAAGCTGAGCAGCTTCATCTTTTCCCACATTATACTCAACCTGCCAGAGTCTTGCCC
Organism: Sphyrna mokarran; assembly: GCA_024679065.1. Classification (NCBI taxonomy): domain Eukaryota; kingdom Metazoa; phylum Chordata; class Chondrichthyes; order Carcharhiniformes; family Carcharhinidae; genus Sphyrna; species Sphyrna mokarran. The sequence goes on from JAGIQG010000001.1 coordinate 5,340,766, forward strand.
ACTCACTCCATCTATCTATATCCATCTGCAAACTCCTCATGTCTTCTTCGCTACATACTTTCCTACCTATCTTTGTGTTGTCTGCAAATTTAGCTACCACACCTTCACACCCCTCATTGATATAGATCTTGAAAAGTTGAGGCCCCAGCACAGTCCTCTGTGGATCTTCACTTGTCAATCACAGAATCTATAATGCAGGAGGAGGCAAAGAAAAAGACCTATTTATCCATACTCTCTGTTTTCTGCCAGCTGCTGATGTTTTATCAATACTATTATGTTACCCCTGATGAAATGAGCTTTTATTTTCTGCGGTAATCTTTGATAGGACACCTTATCCAATGTTTCCTGGAAATCCAAGTCCAATACATCTACAGGTTCCTTTCTATCCATGGTACACATTGCTCCATCAAAGAATTCCAATAAATTGGTTAAACATGATTTCTCTTTCACAAAATCATGATGACTCTTCCTTCTTAGCTTTGGTTTTTGGATATGCCCAGCTAAAACCATCTTAATGGTTGATTCTAGTACCTTCCCCAAGACAGATATCAAAGTAAAGCTTATTTATTAGTCACAAGTAGACTTACATTCACACTGCAATGAAGTTACTGTGAAAATCTCCTAGTTACTACAGTCCAGCACCAATTCAGATAAGCTCTCCCTGAGTGTAATGTGGACAATATACCTAACCAGCACATCTTTCTATCTGTGGAAGGAAACTGGAACGCCTGGAGAAAACCCACACAGACAGTGACCCAAGCTGGGAATTGAACCCAAGTCCCTGATGCTATGAAGCAGCAGTATTAACCATTGTGCCACCAGCTCCCAAACAAACAGGTCTACGGTTTTCTGTTTTCTTCCTCCTTTCTTTCTTGATAGAACCAGATGCAACATTTCCAAAATCTAGCAAATTTTGGAAAATTGCCACCAACACGTCCACTATTTCATTAGTTCCCTCTTAAGATGCCAGGATGAGACTCAGAGATGGGTTTGGATAAACTACAAACATATTTGTTTATTATGAAACTAGTCTTGTCAAATAGAAAGGTAGAGTTTATTACCATCCAGTGTAAGATATTAAAATTCTTTACTTAATAAAGAAAAGGAGAGGAACTCTGCCAAAGGTTTGATGTCAATGGTTCAAAGGGAAGATGACAGAGTTGTTGAAATGGCTTTCAGGTTGTTATCTCAGAGCTGTTCTGTAAGAGGATGGATGAATCTTGCACTGCTGGACTTGAGGAACTCAGTCCAACACGTAAAGCATGTTTAGAAGCAGCTCACATTCGCCGCCAGCTGTTAACAGGCTCTGGGCTGCTGGCTTTTATCCAGAAACAGTTCATCCTCCTCCTCTTTAAAGGAAATCACATTCCAGGCCTGCATTTGTTCCAGAGCCATAAACTACCACGTGACTCCTGTTGTACATCAGGGCCGAGGAATCCCTGGCTTCTTTCAAACTGCTTCAGTACCTTCTGTTGTAAATGGGTGGATTTTTAGGATCAGCTGCAGCTGGGATTCTGCATTAACACTTTAAGAGACAGAATCTTACGAAACAAATTCTTCCAGAATGTTCGTAATGGACCATTTTCTGTGACTCAAGTCTTTGTGACTGTCTCACAGGGGTTTAATTGGCTGGCCATCCTATCCATGACCATTTCATTCCCATGGGATCAACCACAAGGTGAGCGAGGGCAGAAATGTCACGGGAACACCAATGTCTGCTGGTTTCTCTCTGAGCCATGTACCAAGCTGACCTGGAAATAATATATCGCTGTTCCTTCAAAATCCAGGTACTCCCCTCCCCTAACAGCACTGAGCATCTCCCTGCACCACACAGACTGTGACAGCTCACCATCAGCACAAGGGGCATTTAGAAATGGGCAGTAAATGCTGGCCCAGCCAGTGACGCCCTCATCCTAAGGATGACTTTAAATAAAGAAATGAATTATTTTTTTTAATGGCACTGCTTGGTGCATAGCAAGATCCCACAAGCAGCCGTGTGCTCATTCAGCAGCTGAGAGAATGGTTTCAGTTGAATATTGGTCCAGATACTGGGCAAACCCTCCAGTAACCCACAACCCCCCCCCCCTCCCATTCCCCCACCGCCTCTGCCCTGCTTCCGGGGGTGGGCAACACCTCTTTTGCATCCAGCCAGAGGGAGAGAGACATGTCCTGAGTTCCAGCAAAGGAGGAGGCCACTCAGCCCATCATACCTGCTGTCCCACCTCTATGCAAATTTCTCCTTTTCAAACATTTATCCGATTCCTGGTTGAGATTCGAATTTGCTTCAGAGTAAATCACCAACAACTCTGTTCAAAACCATTTCTCCCCCCTCTTCCTACCCTATCACCATTTCTTTTCACAATTCTCTTAATGCTTATCTCCCCTTTGTGATTGACTGCGCTGCCTTTGGAAGCAGTTTCCTCTCTATCCCGCTCTGTCAGTGCATTTTGAAACATGTTTGTCGTATTTCCTATCTACACTCTGCTGTGAGGTAATTCAGCCTGGTTGGGTGGCACAGTGATTAGCACTGCTACCTCAGAGCGCCGGGGACCCCGGGTTTGATTCCTGACTTGCATGTTTAAAGTTTTAAAAGTTTATTTATTAGTGTCGCAAGTAGGCTGACATTAACATTGCAGTGAAGTTACAGTGAAAATCCCCTCTTCACCACGCTCCAGCACCTGTTCGGATACTCTGAGGCAGAATTTTGTGTGGTCAATGCACCCTAACCAGCACATCGTTCAGACTGTGGAAGGAAATGGAGCACTCAGAGGAAACCCACACAGACATGGGGAGAACATGCAGATCCACACAGACAGTGACCCAAGGCCAGAATTAAACTCAGGTCCTTGGCACTGTGAGGCAGCAGTGCTCACCACTGTGCCACATATCTACCAAGTGGAATCTGCACATTGTCCCCGTATCTGCATGGGTTTCCTCCAGTGCTCCAGTTTCCTCCCAAAGTCCAAAGATGTGCGGGTTGGTTGGATTGGCCGTGCTAAATTACCACTTAGTGTTCAAAGGTGGGTAGGTTAGAGGGGCAAATGGTGTAAATGTGTGGGGATACAGGGCAGGGGAGAGGCCCTGGGAAAGATGCTGTACTGGAGAATTAGTGCAGACTCAATGGGCTGAATGGCCTCCTCCTGCATTGTAGGAGTTCTGATCGTTTGTGTGGGTGTAGGTGTCCCTTTAAAACATGGAGTGTAGAATGAAAGAATCACTTTGGTATTCCCTGGATCCACCCCTCTCCCTGTCTGGATGATTCCTACTCCTTTCTCCTCTGGCTCTGGGCCACTCACTCCTGTTGGTTCTGTCCACATAGCTCTGACATCAATCAAACTGAAAGAAAATGAAATCTTGAGAGAGAGAGAGAGGGAGAACTGGAGACAGACAGACCAGGCTGGGAGTAGGAGAGAGAACTGGAGACAGACAGACCAGGCTGGGAGCCCGAGAGAGGTTGGAAATATTTTCCAGGTCAGGTAGGATATTAACACAAGTACATTCTCCTGTTTGAACGATTCCAAATACTTTCTGAATAATCCCTGGGGCGATATCTCTACCCCTCGTTGGGGAGAACTCTTTTTTTAAACGAACTTTTTTATTCCTTTGTCCCTCTGAGCCTGAAGCGTCAGAATGGGAGTTTTAAATTCTCTCATTGCGGGATGCTGTTGTTTTGTAAGCAGCGAATGATCGGAATAGGGAACAGGAGGCAGTTTCCACTGACCGGATCCCCATCCAAACCAAAACTCACTTCAACAGGAACACCGAGAGACATTCCAGTAAATACCCCACTGAGTATAGAGAGGGAGAGACAGAGAGGGAGAGAGACAGAGGTAGAGAGAGGGAGAGAGACAGAGGGAGAGAGACAGACAGAGGGGGGAGAGAGGGAGGGACACAGAGAAGGACACAGACACACGCACACACACACACACACACAGGTAGAGGGAGACTCAGAAGGGGACAGGGAAAAAGACAGTCTATCAGAGAGTTTCAGATAGAGCCACACACTGATCCCAGAGGAACAGAACCAGAGCGAGACTCAAAGGGGCAGAGCCAAAAACATTTAGACTGGAAATGAAAGACTTGCATTTCTGTAGCACCTTTCACATCCCCAGGACATCTCAAAGTGTTTCACTGCCAATGCAGTCCTTTCTGAGGTGTGCTCACATTGTCAGTCCTGTCACAGCCAGTTTGGGTGTACAGGGTGATAATTCCCCCTCGTAACCGTGGGATCCTTTATTCCCAGCCGAGACCTCAGTGGTGTCACACCTGAGAGGGTATATCCAACACTGCACTGGATACCGGGCTCAGGGAGGGGGCTGGGGGGGGGGGGGGGGACACACACTAACACCAACAAGCACAGACTAAAACACACATTAGCCAGTGATTCCCACTGGGAAATGTGATACTATCCCGCATTGCTTTTCCTGGAAGGTTTTGAGTGAGCCCTGTAGGCTGGAACTGCTGTCACATATCAAAAAAACTACAGCACAGGAACAGGCCCTTCGGCCCCTCCAAGCCTGTACCCACCATGCTGCCCGACTGAATTAAAACCCATTACCCTACCGGGGTCCTCTGTGTGTCTCTCTCTCCCCCCCTCCTCTCTGTCTGCCTTGATTCCCATCCTATATTGTATTTGTCCAGATGCTCCTTAAAAGTCACTATCTCCCCGGGCAACAGGTTCCTGACACCCATCACTCTCTGTGTAAAAAAACTCTGCCTCGTACATCTCCTTTAAACCTTGCCACTCACACCTTAAACCTGTGCTCCCTAGTAATTGACTCTTCTACCCTAGGAAAAAGCTGCTGATTATCCACTCTGCCTGTGACTCTCATAACCTTGTAGACTTCTATCAGATCTCCCCTCAACCTCCATCACTTCAAAGAGCATTGAGTTTTCATTTAGGTTTTCACAGCATTGTGTTGATTTCGCTTTTCAGGGGGGTGGTGGGGTGGTAGATTGTGAGTGTTGCTGCCTTGAGCCAGTCTTTACATCTTGCTTTTATAACCAGGGGGATTATATTATGAGCAAGGAAGTTACAATGGAGTTGAATAAAATGTTGGTTTAGTTGAAGTGCAGTGGGCTGTATTGTCGCCTCATTATGTGACAGATGTAGTTGCTCTCGAAAAGATGCAGAGGAGATTCGCCAGGATGGGCTGCTGGTGAGTTGCCTCCTTGAACTTCTGCAATCCTCCTGGCCCAGCTCTGCCTGTGAGGAGATGTCAGCTACACAAAAACAGGAGGTGCTCCCTGCACCAAGAAACAGAGGCCTGACTCTTGCAACTCACTGGGGGCTGTACAGAGGCAATTTGACATTGGGGAGGGGCGGGGGGGGCAGACAGAAGCTGGGTATGGAGTGAAGGCTGTACGGAGATGCTGACTCAACCCTGTGTGAAAGACCGCAGCAGGAGTGGCTGTAGCACAGATTCAGCAGCATGTTACCAGGGCTAAAAGGACAGCTTGTGTATCCTAGGTTTGCATTCTTGTATATTCCCCAACTCCTCTCCTGCCTCAGCAGCTGGAACTCTCATCCTTTGTCACCTCGAGACGTGACTCTTCCAACGCCTCTGGCTTCTCTCCCACACGTAGTAATCATCGCGGACTCTGCAGCCCGTGACCCCCTGTGCTCACTGACCGGTCAAGCAATGCCCTTCCTCACAGAACCCCCTACATAATGCAGAAGGAGGCCATTCAGCCCGTTGACCTTCTGACAGAATATCTTACCCTGGATGTATCGCTGTAACTCCACGTATTTACCCTGCCAGTTCTCCTAATTTTTAATTTGATTTGATTTATTACTGTCACATGTATTAGTATACTGTAAGAAGTATTGTTTCTTGTGCACTATACTGACAAAGTATACCGTTCATAGAGAAAGAAAGGGGAGAGTGCAGAATGTAGTGTTACAGTCACAGCTAGGGCGTAGAGAGAGATCAACTTAATGCGAGGTAAGTCCATTCAAAAGTCTGACAGCAGCAGGAAAGAAGTTCTTGAGTCGGTCGGTGCGCGACCTCAGAGTTTTGTATCTTTTTCCCGACGGGAGAAGGTGGAAGAGAGAATGTCCGGGGTCCTTGGTCATGCTGGCTGCATTCCTGAGGCAGTGGGAAGTGTAGACAGAGTCAATGGATGGGAAGCTGGTTTGAGAGGTGGATTGGGCTGCATTCACGAAATGTCATTAGACACTCAGGGGCAATTTATCACGGCCAATCCACCTAACCCACACATTTTTGAAGTGTGGGAAAAAACTGGAGCACCCAGAGGAAACCCACACAGATAGGGGGAGAATGTGCAAACTCCACACAGACATTGACCCGAGCTGGGAATTGAACCCATGTCCCTAGCGCTGTGAGGCGGCAGTGCTAACCACTGTGCCACCGTGCCTCAATTTGAAAATTCTCCCTCTTGCTGTTATGTCCCTCCATGATCTTGCTCTTCACCATCTTTGTGTACTTCTCCAGCTCCCTCCAGGATATCAGTGTTCACCTAATTCTCATCTTTCCAGCAGCCCTGATTTTAATCCCTTCACTATTGGTGGCCGCGCTTTCAACTGCTAAGGCTCTAAGTTTCAAAGAATCTCAGCCAGAGAGTGATGAATTTGTGGAACTCTTTGCTGCAGAAGGTTGTGGAGGCCAGGTCATTGTGTGTCTTTAAGACAGAGATAGATAGATTCCTGATTAATAAGGGGGTCAGGGGTTATGGGGAAAAGGCAGGAGAATGGGGATGAAAAAAGTATCAGCCATGATTGAATGGCAGAGCAGACTCGATGGGCTGAGTGGCCTAATTCTGTTCAATATCTTATGGAATTTCTTCCCTAAATCTCTCCATCTTCCTTTCCTGAAACCTTTTATGAAGCTATCTGATCGAACATCTCTTTACGTGGCTCAGGGTCAACTTTTGGAGTGTTTCATTATGTGAAAGGTGCTATATAAATGCAGGTTGGTGTTGTTTTGTAACTATAGAAGATTAAGGGATGATTGTGGTGCTAAAGCAGTGGAACTCCCTGTCAAGTGGAGTGCTTGAAGCAGGGTCGTAACTAGGTGCCAACTTAAAATTGCTGGCCCCTCACTGCCCACTCTCTCAGGGGCAATTAGGGACGGGCAACTTTGACCAGTGGCGGCCGAATTCTGTGAAAGAATTCTCAAAAAGTGATTCTTAATCTGGAATGTGCTTCTTGAAGGGAGCAAGTAACTTTCCAAAGAGAATTGAATAAATACTTACAATGAGCTAGCACAGGCACAGTGGGCTGAATGGCAAACGATGCAAAGATTTGCAGTTAGATGGATTGGCCGTGTTAAATTTCCTCCTGGTGTCAGGGAGATTAGTGGGGTGAATGAGTGAGGTTGAAAGGACAGTCAGGATTGTTGTCGATACAGACTCGATGGGCTGAATGGCCTCTCTTTGCCATATGTTTCTGAGCCATTACGTTTACCCTGCGTGACATTTGGAAAAGATGGTATGGCATAAATGAATGCAAAGGAGGAAATTTCACCCAGTGTCCCGACCAACATTCCTCCCTCAACCAAAGAGCCAGCACAGGAATGATGGAGCAAATGGACACTGTGTATCATTTCATTGTCTATTCAATAGGAGGCTTTATGCATTCATGAAGGAAAAGGAAGCGGAGAGACACGTCTAGGGGCAGGTTGGGGGAGAGGTAATGGGAATGGGAGGAGGCTTGTGTGCACCACAGATGCTGGCAGAGACCAGTGGCCTGTTTCCGTGCTGTAAACCTGAAGGAAATTCCCAGGGATGAAGGTTAACAAGGAGGGTGTCAGGATTAACAAGCGACATCAGGGGAGCTTTCCATCCGAGGGTGAAATTGGGTTTTGGGAAGAGACGCCTAGGGAATACGTTACAGAGAGCAGTGTAAATGAAGCAGTGTAGCAGAGGCTAATGGGGGGAGCGGAGGGGTGTGGAATGTTCCATTACTGCTTGACTTTGGAGTATAGAGTGTTCCTTGTTTTGGTGGCTGTGTTGACATTAGCAAGTACGCACACGCAATCAGGTAGATTAATTCCTCAGCAGGAGCACTGATCTATTCTGCAGAATTTACCCCATCACAGAGGCAGCGGAGAAGAGATCACACACTCTATTCTTTCACAACAGTCTGCCTTTCCGGGAACATTTTAAACATCTCTTCAAAGAGCTGGCTGATGGGCTGAATTATGGAATAGTACTGCACAAAATGAGGCCATTTGGCCCATCCTTTGAAGAGTATTGAATCATAGAATCATACGGTACAGAAGAGGCCCTTCGGCCCATCAAGTCTGCACTGACATCTGAGAAACACCTGACTTCCCACCTATCTGCTAGCACTTGGCCCCATGGCCCTGAATGTTATAGAAACGTAGAACATTACAGTGCAGTACACGCTTTTGGGCCCTCGATGTTCCGCTGACCAGTGGAACCAATCTAATGACCCTCTAACTAAACTATTCCAATGTTATCCATATGCCTATCCACTGACCATTTCAACGCCCTTAAACTTGGTGAGTCCACAACTGCAGCAGGCAGGGTATTCCATACCCTTACCACCCTCTGAGTAAAGAACCCACCTCTAGCATCTGTCCCATAACTACCACCCCTTAATTTAAAGCTATGTCCCCTCATGTTAGCCATCTCCATCCAAGGAAAAAGGCTATCACTATCCCCGAGCTGAAATGGTCACTACGAGAGGACACAGATTTAAGGTGCAGGGAAGCAAATACAGAGGGGATGTCAGGGGTAGGTTTTTCACTCAGAGGGTGGTGAGTGAATGGAACCGACTGCCGTCGGAGGTTGTTGAGGCAAACTCGCTGGGATCTTTTAAAAGACTTCTGGATGAGTGTATGGAAAAGAATGGGTTAGGGGGTTATGGATAGGTCTGTGGATTGGTAGGTGTGATCGGCGCAACTCGTGGGCCGAAGGGCCTGTTTGTGCTGTATTGTTCTATGTTCTATCCACCCTATCTAACCCTCTGATCATCTTTTATGCCTCAATTAGATCACCTCTTAGTCTTCTTCTCTCTAATGAAAATAACCTCAAATCCCTCAGCCTTTCCTCATAAGACCTGCCCTCCATACCAGGCAACATCCTGGTAAACCTCCTCTGTACCCTTTCCAATGCCTCCACATCTTTCTTATAATGTGGTGACCAGAACTGTACACAACACTCCAAGTGCGGCCACACCAGAGTTTTGTACAGTTGCAACATGACCTCTCGGCTCTGAATTTCAATCCCTCTACCAATAAAAGCTAACACACCGTAGGCCTTCTTAACAAGTTTATCAACCTGGGTGCCAACTTTCAGGGATCTACACACATAGACACCAAGATCTCTCTGCGCATCGACACTACCAAGTATCTTACCATTAGCCCAGTACTCCGTATACTGTTATTCCTTCCAAAGTGAATCACTTCACACTTTTCTGCATTAAACTCCATTTGCCACCTCTCAGCCCAGCTCTGCAGCTTGTCTATGTCCCTCTGCAAACTGTAACATCCATCCTCACTATCTACAACTCCTCCAACTTTATAATGTGCCAAGTGCTCATCCAGATTTCCTTCCCTAAAGGACATTAGTGAATCAGATGGGGTTTCTTGGTCATCAGTAGAATCTTAATTCTCAATAATTTTTACTGCATTCAAATTCTCCCATTTGCCGTGGCAGGATTCGAACCCAGGTCCCCAGAACATTGGCTGAGTTTCTGGATTAATTGCCCAGCGATAATGCCACTAGGCCATCACCTTCCATGTAATTTGCTGTAGGAATAGGCTATTCAGCCCTTCAGACACGTACTATCATTCACCTGCTTTGATTCCCTGAATTCCTGTCTCGAGGTTAATTATCCTATTTTCCACTGCTGCCCTCAGCCAGGTCTCTGGGGGATCTGAAACTTGGTGATGTTTAGACTGGAGGGTACTGGGTAATTTCATAAAACACCGTGGTCTGGTGACCAGGAAGTAACTCAGAAAACCCAAGTTCAAATCTCACCATGGCATTTTGAGAATTTGGACTTGGTTTGAAAAGATTCTGAGAATAATTAGATCATAAATATTGCAGGAAGTCATTCGGCCCATTGAGCCTGCACAGACAACTATCCTACCCAGGCCCTATCCCCCTAACCCCAAATATTTACCCTGCTAATCCCCTGACACTAAGGGGCAATTTAACGTGGCCAATCCCCCTAACCCGCACATCTGTGGACTGTGGGAAGAAACCGGAGCACCCGGATGAAACCCACGCAGACACGGAGAGAACGGTGATATCAGTGAAAGAAACCATAAAACTATCCCAAAAACTCAACAGCTTCCCTGGATTAGACCCATCCAGGGGTAGAAAGCGTCACACTCAATGTCCCATGGTGTACAAGACATGAATCCCAGAGCTGGAGGTCAGGGAATGTCAGAAGGTTCTGGACTGGGTAAATTTGTACAGTGACAAGTTTTCCCCTACACTGGGAGACACTGCAATAGAAACCTGCCCGGGGGACTGTATCCTTCTACTCCCATTCTATTCCTGTATTTGTCCAGACGCCCATTAAAACTCACTATCGTATCTGCTTCCACCACCTCCCCTGGTAATGAGTTCCAGGCACCCTCCACCTTCTGTGTAAAAAAACTCTGCCTCGTACATCTCCTTTAAATCTCGCCCCTCACACCTCAAACCCGTGCCCCCTAGTAATTGACTCTTCCACCCTGGGAAAAAGCTTCTGACTATCCACTCTGTCTATGCCTCTCAGAATCTTGTAGACTTCTATCAGGTCTCCCCTCAACCTCTGTCACTCCAGTGAGAACAAACCAAGTTTCTCCAATCTCTCCTCATAGCTAAAGCCCTCCATACCAGGCAACATCCTGGTGAATCTTTTCTGCACCCTCTCCAAAGCCTCCATATCCTTCTGATAGTGTAGCGACGAGAATTGAACACTATATTCCAAATGCGGCCTCACTAAAGTTCTATAAAGCTACAACATGACTTGCCAATTTTTAAACTCAGTGCCCTGGCTGATGAAGGTGAGCATGCCATATGCCTTCTTGACTACCTTCTCCATCAGTATTGCCACTTTCAGTGACCTGTGTACCTGTACACCCAGATCCCTCTGCCTATCAGTACTCTTAAGGGTTTGCCTTATATTTCTTATCTGTATCAGACCTCCCAAAATTCATTTCCTCACATTTGTCTGGATTAAACTCCATCTGCCATCTCTCCGCCCCAGTCTCCAATAGATCCAACTGATCTATATCCTGCTGTATCCTCTGATGGCCCTCATCACTCTCCACAAATCCACTGCCTTTGTGTCATCCTCAAACTTACTAATCAATCCAGTTACATTTTTGTCCGAATCATTTCTATATGTTACAAACAGCAAAGGCCCCAGCACTGATCCCTGAGGAACACCGCTTGTCACAGCCCTCCATTCAGAACACACCCTCCCATTGCTACCCTCTGTCATCTTTGATCGAGTAAGAAGTCTCACAAAACCAGGTTAAAATCCAACAGGTTTATTTGGTAGCAAGAGCTATGTAATTACCTGGATTATTCTTGCTAACCTTCATAAACAAAGGAAAAACATTGGCTATTCTCCAATCCTCTGGGAGTCCCCTGTAGCCAGTGAGGATACAAAGATTTCTCTCATGGCCCCAGCAATATCCTCCCTTGCCTCTCTCAGTATTCTGGAGTATATCCCATCTGACCCTGGGGACTTGTCTACCTTAATGAATCTCATTTGTGAGAAATAGTGAAAGCAGCTTCTGATCGAGTTACAGCTCTCCTCTCCTCACTGATAAGCTCACTAGTGATTGGACAAGCAGAAAGAAATGGAGAAATTAGGATTGAAAAATAACTTCAAAGTAAGGCAAATAGAGTGAGAGTGAGGGTCACGGAGAGGCAGAGTGAGAGGGAGAGGGAGAGGCAGAGTGAGAGGGTGAGGGAGAGGGAGAGGGTGAGGGAGAGGCAGAGTGAGAGGGAGAGGCAGAGTGAGAGGGAGAGGGTGAGGGAGAGGGAGAGGGAGAGTGAGAGGGTGAGGGAGAGACAGAGTGAGAGGGATGAGGGAGAGGAGTGAGGGTCACGAGAGGCAGGGTGAGGAGAGGGTGAGGGTGAGGGAGAGGGAGAGTGAGAGGGTGAGGGAGAGGCAGAGTGAGGGTCACGGAGAGGCAGAGTGCGAGGGTGAGGGAGAGACAGAGTGGCTAGGGGGAGGGAGAGGCAGAGTGAGAGGGTGAGGGAAGGGTGAGGGAGAGGGAGAGGGTGATGGAAAGAGGTGAGGGAGAAGGGTGAGGGAGAGGGGAGGGAGAGGGAGAGGGTGAGGGAGAGGGAGAGGGTGAGGGAGAGGGAGAAGGGAGAGGGGATAGTGAGGGGAGGGTGATTGAGAGGGAAGAGGGAGGGAGGTAGATGGTTTTAGGGAGAGTGGAAGGGAGAGGGTGAGGGAGAGGAGAGGGAGAGGGTGAGTAGAAGGGCAGAGTGAGAGGGGGAGGGTGAGGAAGAGGGTGATGGAGGGGGTGAGGGTAGGGGAGGAAAAGTGAGAAGATGGTGATGGAGTGGGTGAGTTAGAGTGTGGGAGAGGTGAGGGTGGATGGATAGGCAGAGTGAGAGGGAGACAAGGTTGAGTGGAGAGGGGTTGAAGGGAGAGGGAGATGGGAACTGGGTGAGGGATGGGTGAGGGTTGATGGGGAGGTGTAGGTGAGTGAGAGGTGAGAAGGGAGAGGGTTAAGGGAGAGGGGGAGGTTTAGGGAGATGGTGAGGGGAGAGGTGAGGGTGAGGTGCGGGTGCGGGGAGAGGGTGAGGGGAGTGATGGATAGGTAGAGGGAGAGGGAGATGGTGATGGAGAAGGAGAGGGAGAGGGTGAGGGAGAGTGGTGAGGGTAAGGAGAGGGAGAAGGGTGAGGGGAGAGGGATGTGTGAGGGTGAGGGCTATGGAGAGGGTGATGGAGAGGGCGAAGGAGTGAGTGGAGCAGGGAGAGGGTTGAGGGAGAGGGAGAGGGAGAGGGAGAGGGTGAGGAATGGGTGAGGTGAGAGGGAGAAGGTAGAATGGTGTTAGGTAGCGTGTTGAGGGCGAGGTGAGAGGAGAGGTCGAGGGAAGAGGGGAGGGAGAGGGTGAGGGAAGAGGGAGAGGGAGAGGGAGAGAGGGTGAGTGAGAGGGAGAGGTTGAGGGTGAGGGAGAGGGTTGAGGGTGAGGGAGAGGGTGAGGGAGAGGGTGAGGGAAGAGGGAGAGGGAGAGGGTGAGTGAGTGGCCCAGACAATGATGGTGCCAAAAATACATGGGGTGGGAGGAGGGGAAGTGTGTGGGGGCAAATGTATGTGTGGGGAGAGAGTATTTGTGGTTGGGAGACTGTCTGTGTGTGCGCGCGTGTGTGTGTGTGTGTGTGGACAGGGGTGGAAAGGGGGTAGAGAGTACAGGGGGGGTGAATGTGGGGGAACTGTTCTATCTTTCAGTCTTCCTGCCCCGTCCCCCAGGGCCATCCCTCTCTGGGCTGATACCTCAGTAATTATCTTGCTTTAAGACCAGGACACGTCTGTGGGCAACAGGGTTCATTGCCCTCAAACTGAATTTAAATTTCGAGTCGCAGTGATCACTCATCGCTGGGATCCTTTACCAGAAGATCAGTAATTAATCACATTCACAATTCTAAATCCAAAATAACCAACAGATCTTTCCTAGAAACAATCTCTAATACACTCCATGAGCTCTCCCTCGAGATTACCCTTGCCAATTTGATTAATCCAGTCTGTACACACACTATTACTGTCATCACACAAACCCCTAATATTTATATATATTATGTCCTACTGTTTGTTCTGTACTGTACCATTCGGGGACCTATCGATCACTCCCATTGGTGATTTCTTTCCCTTGCTATTTGTTATTTCTGCCCAGAGTAATTCTCTATCTTAACGTCCAAGGCTGATGTGATTTCTCATTACAGCACCGATCCCTTACTAAGGAAGCTACACCAGCTCCATTTCCTTGCTGTCTGTCCTTCTGAAACACTGAGTGTCCTTGGATATTTAACTACCAGTCCTTTCTAATATATGTCAATAATCACTGTCAAATCGTACAGCCAGATCTCTCTGCTTTTGCATTCTCTTTAGAATTGTACCTTTTGTTTTATGTCACTTTCCTCATTCTTCCGAACAAAGCATCTCAGTTCACACTTAGAGTCGCGGAGTCATAGAGATTTACAGCATGGAAACAGGCCCTTCGACCCAACCTGTCCATGCCACTTTTTTTTAAACTCCTAGCGAATTGCGTTGCCTGTATTTGGCCCATATCTCTCTATACCCATCTTACCCATGTAACTTTTTAAAAAGACAAAATTGTATCTGCCTGTACTGTTACCTCTGGCAGCTTGTTCCAGACACTCAGCACCCTCTGTGTGAAAATATTGTCCCTCTGGACACTTTTGTATTTCTCTCCTCTCACCTTAAACCTCTAGTTTTAGACTCCCCTAGCTTTGGGAAAAGATATTGACTATCTCGCTGATCTGTGCTCCTCATTATTTTATAGACTTCTATAAGATCACCCCTCAGCCTTCTATGCTCCAGAGGAAAAAAGTCCCAGTCTATCCAGCTCTCCTTATAACTCAATCCATCAAGTCCCGGTAGCATCCTAGTAAATCTTTTCTGCAATCTTTCTAGTTTAATAATATCCTTTCTATAATAGGGTGACCAGAATTGTACACAGTATTCCAAGTGTGGCCTTCCCAATGTCTTGTACAACTTCAACAAGACCGTCCCCAACTCCTGTATTCAATGTTCTGACTGATGAAACCAAGCATGTCGAATGCCTTCTTCACCACTCTGTCCACCTGTGACCCCACTTTCAAGGACCGATGAACATATACCCCGAGATCTCTTTGTTCTGTAACTGTCCCTAATGCACTATCATTAACTGAACGAGTCCTGCCTGATTCGATCGACCAAAATGTATTATCTCGCATTTATCTAAACTAAACTCCATCTGCCATTTGTCAGCCCACTGGCCCAGTTGATCAAGATTCTATTGCAATCGGAGATAACTTATTTCACTGTCCACTGTGTCACCAATTTTGGTGTCATTCTTTATGTTCATTTCATCTGTCACATGCTACACCAGCATATCTATATCCTCTTGAAGCCTATCACTATCCTCCTCACATCTCACAATATTTCCAAGTCTTGATCATTTTGAAATAGTGGGTTGTACACCCAGGTCAAATATAGATATAGATCATTGAAAACAGTGACTCTCTCCCTCGATATACCATCACCCAGCCAGAACTAAGTAAGGTCTTACATAATTCAGGTTTTTCATATGATTAAATTAAATAATTAAACTGTTGCAGTATGAAATTTGAGTGATGCTAAAGATTAATGTTTCTAAATGCTACAAATTAAAGAGGTCTATAAAATAATGAGAGGCACGGACCAGCTAGATAGTCAATATCTTTTCCCAAGGGTAGGGGAGTCTAAAACTAGAGGGCAGAGGTTTAAGGCCATAGGGTGAGGGGGGCTATGTATAGGACGAATATTAGAGGGCAGTTTTTCACACAAAGGGTAGTGGGGGTGTGGAATGCACTGCCGAGTAAGGTGGTGGGAGCAGGCACGCTGGGGCTGTTTAAGGGTCTCTTGGACATCCACATGAGCGGTATGCAGATAGAGGGATATATTAGGACTGTTTAACTACGGCTTTTTTCCACAGGTAATTCGGTCCATACTTGACCAACATTGAACATGCATTCGGCAGGTGGTGCGGGTACAGCTCTTGGATGTTGATTCAGGGGTTGCCTGGTACTTCATGTCGTAAATGAGTGCTTTATGTGGACCATCTGAAGGGCACCATGACAGCTCAGAGACTATCGATGTGGCTGTGCAGACACTTGGAATTGGGCCGGTGTCTGCGGGAGTTTGCGCGTTCTCCCCGTGGTTGCGTGGGTTTTCTCCGGGCACTCCGGTTTCCTCCCACAACCCAAAAATTCGCTCTTAGGCTGATTGGGAAACAAATTGTCCCTATAGTGAGAATTTTCCATATTAGGAATAATATATATATTATTATATAGGAATAATATAATAGGATAATGGATTTGCTACTATATAGTTATGACGGCGGCGCAGGCTCGTTGGGCCGAAGGGCCTGTTTCCCGTGCTGTGTTGCTCTTTAATTTTTAATCTTTAAAAAAAGATGAGAGGGGAGAGATACAAGAGGGTCCAGAGGGGCAATTTTTTCACCCAGAGGGTGGTGAGTGTCTGGTACGAGCTGCCAGAGGCAGTAGTAGAGGCGGGTACAATCTTGTCTTTTAAAACACATTTAGACAGTTACATGGGTAAAATGGGCATAGAGGGATATGGGCCCAAATGTGTGCAATTGGGATTAGTTTAGGGGTTTCAAAAAAAAGAGGTAGCATGAACAAACTGGGCCGAAGGGCCTGTTTCCATGCTGTAAACCTCTCTGAATGTAAGGTTCACAATAAACTGTCAGGTATGGGAATGAAAAGTGGAGCTTTATCAAGGAGTAAATACTTCAGGTCCTTGATAAGTATGTCCCTGTCAGGTAGGGAGGAAACGGCCGAGTGAGGGAACTATGGTTCACAAAGGAGGTTGAATGTTTTATAAAGAGGAAAAAGGAAGCGTATATAAGGATGAAAAAACAAGGTTCAGTTGGGTCACCTAAGGGTTACAAGGTAGCAAGGAATGAGTTAAAGAAAGAGGTTAGGAGAGCTAGGAGGGGGCATGAGGAATCCTTAATGGATTGGATAAAGGAAAACCCCAAAACTTTTTATTCTTCTGTGAGAAATAAAGAATGACCAGGGTGAGGTCAGGGCCAGTCATGGATAGTAATGGGAACTTGTGCATGGATTCAGAAGAGATAGGAGAGGTATTGAATGAATTTTTCAGTGTTCACTAAGGAGAGGGACCATGATTTTGATGATGACAGTGTGATACAGGCTGATAGGATGGAGGAGGGAGATGTTCTGAGGGAAGATGTATTAGCAATTTTAAAAAACTTGAGGGTCAGATTGGATACATCCTAGGATACTTTGGGAGGCAAGGGATGAGATTGCAGAGCCTTTAGCTTTGATCTTTAGGTCCTCACTGTTCACAGGGATTGTGCCAGAGGATTGGAGAGTGCCAAATGTTGTTCCTCTCTTCAAGAAAGAAAATAGAATGACCCTGGTAATTATAGGCCAGATAGTCTGACTTCTGTGGTCAGTAAGTTAATGGAAAGGATCCTGAGAGATAGGATTTATGACCATTTAGAACGATGCATCTTAATCTGAGATAGTCAGCATGGTTTTGTGAGGGGTAAGTCCTGCTTTGAGGAGGTAACTAAGTGTGTAGATGAAGGTAGAGCAGTTGACGTTGTATAAATGGATTTTAGCAACGCATTTGATAAGGTTCCCTATAATAGGCTCATGAAGAAGATAAGGATATGTTGGATAGAGAGAAATTTAGCCGATTGGATAAGTAACTAGCTGACTCATAGAAGACAGAGGGTGGTGATGGAGGGAAAGTTTTCAGACTAGAGGCCAGTTACCAGCGGTGTATCACAGGGGTCAGTGCTGGGTCCTCTGCTAATTGTGATTTTTATCAATGACATGGAAGAAGGGACTGAAAGGTGGGTTAGTAAATTTGCTGATGACACCAAGGTTGGTGGGGTAGTGGATGAGATAGAGGATTCTTGTAGGGTGCAAAGAGACATTGTTAGGATGCAAAGCTGGGCCGAAAAGTGGAGTTTAACCCTGATAAGTACGAGGTGATTCATTTTGGTAGGACAAACTTGAATGCGGATTACAGGGTCAACAATAGGGTTCTGAGGAATGTGGAGGAACAGAGAGATCTTGGGATTCATATCCACAGAGCTCTGGAGGTTGGCACTCAAATGGATAGAGCCATGAAGAAGACTTACAGACTGTTAGAGTTTATTAACAGAGAGTTTGAGTTTAAGAGCTGTGGGGTTATGCTGTAACTATACCGGATATTGGTGAGACCACATTTGGAATATTGTGTTCAGTTCTGGTCGCCTCATGTTAAGAAGGATGTGGAAGCATCGGAGAGAGTGCAGAGGAGATTTACCAGGATGCTGCCTGGTTTGTAGGGTAGGTCTTATGAGGAAAGGTTGAGGAAGCTGGGGTTTTTCTCTTTAGAGCGGAGGAGGCTGAGAGGCGACTTAATAGAGGTTTATAAGATGATGAGGGATGTGCAGAGACTATTTCCTCGGGTGGATGTAGCTGTTACTAGTAAGCATAACTATAAGGTTCATAGTGGGAGATATAGGAGAGATATCCAAGGTAGGTTCTTCACTCAGAGAGTGGTTGGGGTGTGGAATGGACTGCCTGCTGTGATAGTGGAGTCGGACACTTTAGGAACTTTCAACTGATTATTGGATATGCACATGGAGCACACCAGAATGATAGGGAGGAGATAGCTTGATCTTGGGATTGGACATAGCTCAGCACAACATCGAGGGCCGAAGGGCCTGTACTGTGCTGTACTATTCTATGATCATCAGTAGATTCTCAATTCCAGATTTGTTTTGTATTGAATTCAAATTCCACCATCTGCCATGGTGGGATTTGAACCTGGGTCCCCGGGACATTAAATGAGTTTTCTGGAACAATCTAGTGATAATATCACTAGGCCATCATCTCCCCCCTCTCTCCCCCCCCAGAGAGACAGATTTTAAATTGAAAGATAGTGAAGGAGGGTTGAAATAAGAATGCCTTTTTGACACAGCAGTGAGGTGTGATGTGATACGCTGTCTGAGGACGGGTTTGGCTGTAACTCCCAGAAGCAATTCAGTGATAATTCCTGATGCAAAGAGAAAGGACTTTACATGAGTTATCCAATTAGTTTCTGTTCCCCCTGCTAAGAGCCAGCAGAGGAACAGTGGGCTGAATGGCTTCCTTTTTTATTTTATCATTCTGTCTTTATCATGTTACTGTTTGTGGGATCTTACTGTGCGTAAATTTCCTGCTGTATTTCCAGCATGGTGATGAATTCAGGGAAGTATTTCATTGGCTGCTTTGAGCAGTCGTGTGGTCACTGTATAACTACCAGCTCCTTATCACAGTGATAGTCTGGGAATGTGGCGACTCTTCCCTAGTGTTGTTGCTGTGCTGGGAACTCTGTGGAGTTCGGATGTGGTCGGGGGTGAGAGGCAGTCCGACCTGGGCCAGGATCACACTCTGTTTACACCCAAACTCCAATGCTATTGGCTCGATATTCCCCAACAGTGTGCCTCAGAAATGGCTCAGTGAATAGATTACATTCAGCAATACCCCGGGGAGGTTTCAGCAGGGAGCCTGTTCACACTGTGTCACTCTGTCAGCTACTGGCTTAGCCTCTCTCTGCCTCCCTTTAAAACTCTCTCTTTTTCTCTCTCCTTCTCCAAGGCTCTGTAACTCTTTTCTGCTTTTCTTTCTATTTCTTGTTGAATTCTCTGCTTCTCTATTTCTCTCCCTCTCCCTCTCTCTGCCTTTGTCTCCTTTCCACACTGCCTCAACTCCTTTCCCTCTGGGCTTTCCCTCTCTCTTTCTCCTTTCTCTCTGTTTCCATCTCCTCTTGCTCTGTCTCTGTCTCTCTGCCTCTCTTTCTCTGTCTGTCTCTCTCTCTCTGCCTTTCTCTCTTTCCCCCTCTCTGTTTCTTTCTCACTGACCCTTTGTCCCTGTGACACAGGCCAGAAGGAACTGGTTTCTATCTGTTGCCAGGTTCTTCCAGCTGTGTGAAGGGAATTTGATCTCTCCTCAGACCCCGAACTCTCCTGCCTCTCTCACTCAGCCTCTTTAGCTGCTGCATTCCTGAGATGTATGTTTTGAATTGCGCTGAGCCGGTGTTAGAGATATTAAGGGTTGGAAGGGTAGGGTGTGAAAATAGTGTGAGGAAGAACAGGCACCATCTTGTTAAACGGTGAGCAGGCTTGAGGGGCTGAATGGCTACTCTGGCCCCTGTGAGGGGTTTGTGAGGGGAGATGGGTGAGGGGAGATGGGGGGTGAGGGGATGGATGGAGGGTGAGGGATGGGGGGTGAGGGGATGGATGAGGGGTGAGGGGAGGGGGGGGTGAGGGGATGGATGGGTGGTGAGGGGAGATGGGAGTGAGGGGAGATGGGGGGGGTGAGGGGATGGATGGAGGGTGAGGGGATGGAGGGGGGTGAGGGGATGGGATGAGGGGTGAGGGGAGATGGGGGTGAGGGGATGATGGGTGGTGAGGGAGATGGGAGTGAGGGGAGATGGGGGCTGAGGGATGGATGGGGGATGAGGGGATGGATGGGGGGTGAGGGGAGATAGGGGGTGAGGGGAGATGGGGGGTGAGGGGATGGATGGGGGTGAGGGGATGGATGGGGGGTGAGGGGAGATGGGGGAGTGAGGGGATGGATGGGGGGGTGAGGGGAG
Organism: Sphyrna mokarran; assembly: GCA_024679065.1. Taxonomy (NCBI): domain Eukaryota; kingdom Metazoa; phylum Chordata; class Chondrichthyes; order Carcharhiniformes; family Carcharhinidae; genus Sphyrna; species Sphyrna mokarran. The sequence goes on from JAGIQG010000001.1 coordinate 5,361,102, forward strand.
ATGGGGGTGAAGGGATGGATGGAGGGGAGGGGGATGGGGATGGGATGGATGAGGGGTGAGGGGAGATGGGGGTGAGGGGATGGATGGGTGGTGAGGGGAGATGTGAGGAGGGAGATGGGGGGCGGGATGATGGGGGAGGGGATGGATGGGGGGTGGGGGATGGGGGGTGAGGGGATGGATGGGGGGTGAGGGGATGGATGGGGGGGTGAGGGATGGATGGGGGGTGAGGGGATGGGGGGGATGAGGGGAGATGGGGGGTGAGGGATGGAGGGGGGGTGAGGGGATGGATGGGGGGGGTGAGGGGATGGAGGGGGTGAGGGGATGGATGGGGAGTGAGGGGATGGATGGGGGGTGAGGGGATGGATGGGGGGTGAGGGGAGATGGGGGGTGAGGGGGATGGGGGGTGAGGGGATGGATGGGGGGTGAGGGGATGGATGGGGGGGTGAGGGGATGGATGGGGGTGGGGGGGGGGTGGGGGATGGATGGGGTGAGGGGTAATAGGGGTGGGGGAGATGGGGGTGGGGGGAGACGGGGTGAGGGGAGCACACACACTGTCACCCAGCTAACCAAGGATGTGTGTGATGAAATAGACCCTGTGAGTGAGAGCTTTCGTATTGTGATAATGATTTAGAAGAATCTAGAAAGCAAAGAGAATTCTGAATCCAGAAGGACAGGGTGGTTTGGAGCCAGTTTCCATCAGTTTCTATATGTTACCGAACATATTATCCCCCCCCCACAACCCCTCCCCAATGTCTCATCACAAAAAAACACTCCCCCACCCCCTCCCTGATGTCCCACCACCAAAACACCATCCCCCCCCCCCCAACTCAGCGTCAGCATTCTGCAGCTTCCTGTTCCCTCCATGACATTCTGGTCCACCCCTCCATCGCCCCCAATCCCTCAGCACCTTCCCCTGCAGGTGCACCTCCTCTCCCCTCACTATCCAAGGGCCCACACACTCCTTTTCACGTGTACCTCCCTCAGCTCAGTCAACTGTATTCGCCGCTCCCCGATGCGGTCAGCTTTGCACTGGGGAGAATGAACACAGGCCGGGTGACCCATGTTCCAGAACTCAGCCTGCAGGCATGGGCCAGCCTTCCTGTAGCTGCTGTTTTAACTCTGCACCTTGCTCTCGTACGCACATCACTACCCTTGTCCTTCCTCGAATAGAGCCTGGCACATCTGGACCAGCATCTCAACATTCAACATTGAGTTCACTAACTTTAGACTGTGACCTTTCTCCTCTATCTTTATTTTTTTACATCTGAAATGTTTTTTTGTTCTTACTCGCTCTCTCCCACCCCCAATGGGCCATCTCTCACTTCTTCTTACGTTTTGCTACATTATTGTTGCCATCTCTCCCAGCTCCCCCTATTCACTGTTCCAGCTATGTCACCCACTCTCACAAACCAGCCTCCCATCCACTGACCCTGTCTACACTTCCCACTGCCTCGGCAAAGCAGCCAGCATAATTAAGGACCCCATGCACCCCGGACATTCTCTCTTCCACCTTCTTCGGGAAAAAGATACAAAAGTCTGAGGTCACGTACCAACCAATTCAAGGACAGCTTCTTTCCTGCTGCTGTCAGACTTTTGAATGGACCTACCTCACATTAAGTTGATCTTTCTCTACACCCCAGCTATGACTATAACACTACATTCTGCACTCTCTCCTTTCTTTCTCTATGAATGGTATGCTTTGCCTGTATAGTGTGCAAGAAACAATACTTTTCACTGTATGTTAATACATTTGACAATAATAAACCAAATCAAATTTTAAAGTTTATTATTGTCACAAGCAAGTTTACACTAACACTGCAATGAAAGTATTGTAATAATCCCCCAGTTGCCAGGCTGGGCACCTCTTCGGGTACACTGAAGGAGAATTTAGCATGGCCAACGCACCTAACAAGCATGTCTTTTGGACTGTGGGAGGAAACCGGAGCACCTGGAGGAAACCCACACAGATATGGGGAGAATGTGCAGACTTTGCACAGATGGTGCGACTTCAGGAAGCATAAAGGAGAATATATCCCTGTCTACATTAATAGGGGACAAAGTAGAACGAGTCAAGAGCTCCAAGTTCTGAGGTGTCCAGATCACCTGTCCTGGTTCCCCGCCCACCCCATACCCCCCCCCAAGTTAAGAAAACCCACCAATGTCTCTACTTTCTCAGAAGACTAAGGAAATTTGGCATGTCAGCTATGTCTCTGACCAACTTTTACAGATGCACAATAGAAAGCATTCTTTCTGGTTGTGTCATAGTTTGGTATGTGCTCCTGCTCTGCCCAAGACCGCAAGGAACTACAAAACGATCGTGACTCTAGGCCAGTCCATCACACAAATCAGCCTCCCATCCACTGACTCTGTCTACACTTCCCTCTGCCTCGGCAAAGCAGCCAGTATAATGAAGGAACCTCCACGCACTCCGGACATTCTCTCTTCTACCTTCTTCCATCAGGGGAAAAAGATACGAAACATGCACCAACTGTCTCAAGAGCAGCTTCTTCCCTGCTGCTGTCAGACTTTTGAATGGAACTATCTTGCATTAAGTTGATCTCTCTCTACACCCTAGCTATGACTGTAACACTACATTCTGCACTCTCTCCTTTCATTCTCTATGAACGGTACGCTTTGTCCGTACTTTTCACTGTATGGTAATACATGTGACAATAATAAAATCAAATCAAAATCAGACAGTGGCCCAGACTGATGCTGTGAGGCAGTAGTGCTAATCACTGTGCTCCATGCTGCTCTCTGTTTCTCTCTCTTTAATTCTGAATGAGAATAATTCAGACTCAAAACATTAACTCTGTTTCTCTCCCTATGGATGCAGCCAAACCTGCTGAGTTTTTCCAGCTCTGTTTTTTGCTTGGAATTCCGGTATCCGCAGTGTTTTCCTGTTTCCATGAATCTGTGCTCTTTCACCAGGAGGGATACAGGAGAACTCTCCCTCTTCTCCTGGGACTCAACTCCCATCACTAAGAAAGCTGATTGTCTGGGATCTTGCTGTGTGTAAATTGGTTGCTGTCTTTCCTCCTTGGCTGTACCTCGGGAACCGCTGCACCTCCGGAAGGAACCTCACCAGCATCTTCTCAAGGACAGTTCAGGATGGACAGTAAGCGCCGGCCAGCCAGTGACACCCATCTCCCCAGGGTGAAGAAACAGAAACTTTAAAAGTACTTCATTGGTTGTGAAATGCGATAGGATGTTGTGAGGTGGTTGAAGGTGCTATAGCAATGCAACTCTGTGTCCTGTGTGTACTTGAACTGCATTCATTTTAACAAGTATTTCCTTTCTCTCTTCCCACTCATCTCTAACTCCCTCACTCCCCACCTCCCTCCATCCTCCTCAACCCAACCTGTCCCTCATTCCTGTTTCTACTCTCCTCTCTTCCCTACCTCCCTATCTCTCCCCTCATTGCCCATGTCCCTCCCATCCCCATTTACTCTCATCTGACCTTCCACATCTCCCATTGTTCCCTCACCCACCCTGCTATCACTCCCACCTCCTCCCCGGCCCCCGCTCTCCCCCTCGGCTCCCTCCGTCTTCCCCTCGCTCCCCCCCCACCCTCCGTCTCCCCCTCGCCCAATCCCCTTCCACATCCCACTATCTCCCCTCCCACCTCCTGTCCCTCTCCACCTCCCCTATCGCCCCTCCCTGCCCCCCACCGCCTTGCCTCCCCCCCCCCCCTCCACCCCACCCCTGCCTCCCCCCCCCTACTTTGCCCTCCTGTTGACAGGGTGGAAGATGTGGGACCTCGGTGCCACGCTGATGTTCCTGGGGGCGTGGGTGCTGCTGGCGTGTGGGCAGCAAACCACGCCAGCCTCCCCGCAGCAGGAGAAGGTGACGGTGCGGTTATCGGGTTATCCCCGCAAGCACAATGAGGGCCGAGTGGAGGTCCTGTACGAGGGAGAGTGGGGAACCATCTGTGACGATGACTTCAAGCTGGATAACGCGGTGGTCCTGTGCAGAATGTTGGGCTTCACCACGGCTGTAGGGTGGACACACAGTGCCAAGTATGGCAAAGGGACAGGTGAGACCCGTCCATCGATACCCTCCGTCACCCCCTCCCTGTAACTTGTACCCCAAGTGATAGAACCATTGAATCCCTATGGTAGAGGAGGAGACCATTTGGCCCATCGAGTCTATACTGATCCCACCCAGACCCCATCCCTATAGCCCCGTGTGTTTACCCTACTGATCCCCTTGACACTGAGGGGCACATTAGCACGGCCAATCCGTCTAACCCTTTGGACTGTGGGAGGAAACCAGAGCACCCAGAGGAAACCGACGCAGACACGGGGAGAATGTGCAAACTCCACACAGACGGTGACCAGAGCCGGGAATCGAACCCGAGTCCCTGGCACCGTGAGGCAGCAGTGCTGAGCACTGTGCCACCATGCATTGCTGATTGTGGGATCTTGCTATGTCCAAACTGGTTTGCTGTGTTTTCAACATTGTACACTACCTACACCGTGGGAGGACTGCATTGATTCAAGAAGGCAGCTCACTATCATCTTCTCAAGGGCAGTTAGGGCTGGATAATAAATGCTGGTCTAACCTTAATAATCCTTATACATAACTTCCTCGAATCATAGAAACCCCTGAGTACAGAGAGATGCCACTCGGCCCATCGAGTCTGCACTGATAATAATCCCAGCCAGGCCCTATTGCTGTAACCCCATGCATTTTTACTCTGCTCGGCCCCCTAACACAAAGAGCCAACTTTAGCGTGGCCAATCCACCCAACCACCACATCTTTGGACTGTGGGAGGAAACCGGAGCACCTGGAGGAAACCCATACAGACACAGGGAGACTGTGCAGACTCACACAGTGACCCAAGCTGGGAATCGAACCCGGGTTCCTGGCGCTGTGAGGCAGCAGTGTTAACCCACTGTGCCACCCCATTATATTTGGCCTTTTGAAGAACTTCAATAAGATCTTGGCTCATTTTCAGATTCCAAATATCTACCCATCCCTCTCTGGAATGTACTTGCGTGAGCGTCCATTCCCAAATTCCGGAACTCTCCGACTGAAGGATTTTTCTCCTTATCTAAATTCCAGGCCCATTTTGCTCAAACCCACTTCATTGGCCAATCCCTGCCCCCTGACCAACTATTCCCAACTTGGGGAGTTAGCTCCTGCATCCTAAATTCCCGTTCTTTCCCCATTGCCTCTCCACATTTCCAGTGTGTTTCCAGTATTTATCCAATTCCGTTTGAAGGTTATTCTCGAATCTGCTTCCACTCACCTTTCAGACAGAGTATTCCCGATTATAGCCATTCTCTGTGTGGAAAGGAACTCTCCGTATCTCTCCTCAAGTTCCTCTTTGCCAACCTCTGTCCTGGTTACTGATTCCTACAAACACATCAACAAGGAAGAGGCCATTCAGCCCCTCGAGCCTGCTCCACCGCTCAGTAAGACTGGGGCTGACCAATTGGTACCCCCCCCACTCCCCATCACTTATCACCCCCCACCCACCCCACCCATCACTTATCACCCCCCCACCCACACCCCCCATCACTCCCCCCCCCGCCCCCCCAGCTGACCAGGAATCTATCTATCTCTGTGTTAAAAATATTCAAAGACTCTCTGCCCTCTAAGTGAAAGCATGTCCCTTCATCTCCATTTTAACTGGGTGACCCCTTATTTTTAGACGGTGACCCTTAGACTCTAGAATGGCAGCACAGTGACACAGTGGGTTAACACTGCTGTTTCACAGTGCCAGGGACCCGAGTTTGATTCCCGGCTTGGGTCACTGTCTGTGCGGAGTCTGCACGTTCTCCCCATGTCTGCTTGGGTTTCCTCCAGGTGCTCCAGTCTGAAAGACGTGCGGGTTAGGGTGCATTGGCCATGCTAAATTCCCCCTCAGTGTACCCCAACAGGCGCTGGAATGTGGTGACTAGGGGATTTTCACAGTAACTTCATTGCAGTGTTAATGTAAGCCAACTTGTGATACTAATAATAAATAAACTTTAGATTCTCCCGCAAGAGGAAACAGCATCTCTGCATCGACTCTGTCAAGATGCCTCAGGATCTTACTTGTTTCAATCAAGTTGCCTCTTACTAAACCCCAAACCTAATCTCACCGATTTTTTATCATACGACAACCTGCACATTCCTGGTGTCAGTCTAGTCAATGTTCTCAGAACTGCTCCCAACACATTTACAACTTTCCTTAAATAAGGAGACCAGTACTGTACATAGTACTCCAACGTGGTCTCACCAATGCCTGTGATGAAGCATAACCTCCTACTTTTGCAATTCATTCTCCTCAAAATAAACAATTCCATTCGTTCTGGTTTCCTTATTACTTGCTCTAACTGTATTCCAGCCTTTTGCAATTCATTCACTCAGACACCCAGATCCTTCTGCATCTCGGAGCTCTGGAATCTTTCACCACTTACATAAGCTTATTTTTTATTCTTCCTGCTAAAATGGACTATTTCCCACATTATGCACCATTTGCCAGATCTTTCCCCACTCCCTTACCTTATCAATATCTTTTTGTAGCCTCCTTTATACCTCTTCACAACTTACTTTCTTAGCTATCTTTGTGTCATCAGCAAGAGCAAGCTTGGCAACCATCCCTCCAGTCCCTGCATCCCTATCATTTATATAAATTGTAAAGAGTTGTTGTCCGGGCACTGACCGCTTGTCACACCGTGCCAACCTGAAAATGGCCCATTTATGCCTACTCTCAGCTTCCTGATAGCTCGCTAATCTTCAATCTATGCCAATATGTTACTCCCTACACCATGAGTTTAATTTTGTACGAAAACCTTTAATGTAGCACTTTATCAAATGGTTTCTGGAGATCTAAGTACAGAACATCCACAGGTTCCCCTTTATCACGTGTTACTTCCTCAAAGAACTCCAGTCAGTTGGTTAAACATGATTTTTCTTTTACAAAACCATGTTAACTCTGCCTGATTACCTTGAACTATAGTGTCCTGCTGTAACTTCTTGAATAATAGCTTCTAACAGATGTTAAGTTAACTGGGCCTGCGGTTTCTCTCTCCCTCCCTTTTTGAATATTGGAGTTATGTTTGTTATCTTCCAATGGAACTTTCTCCAGATCTCAGGGTTTTGGAAAATTAAAACCAATGCACCAACTATCGACACTTTTATTTTAAGATCCTAGCTTCTCAGCTCACAGCCCCAACAATTTACTCCGTACCAGTTCTCTGGTGATTGTAATTTTCCTGAGCTTTTTCTTTTCTGGGTTTCTAGCTGCTTCTGGGATGTTACTTGTGTTCTCTACAGACTGATACAAAATACCCATTCAACAAATCACTTTGTTTTTCCATTGTCAATTCTCCAGACTCACTGTTTGGCTCCTGTAGGGTCTGTTCTCTTCACAGAACAGACGTAGGCAAAACTGTTCCAAACCTCTTTTACTGAGCATCATTTAAAACTAAAAAACTACAGAAACAAAATGAGACTGATTTACTGGAGAGAGAGAAAGAGAGGGACCAAAAGCTGGTCCTGATACAGATCGAATGTTGAACTTGTACAGGATTCAACCGAATTTAACAAATAACTGTTACTTATAATATCTGACTTATCTGTTTTATGAAGGAGCTGGCATACGTAATCTTCATAAATAATTGGCAGCTGTGTGACTGTTTATAACAAACTGTGAGCTTGTTTATGACAAAAACCATTTTCTTAACATCACATTTTCAAATGTAGGCAATTTCTAAGCTCATCCCAGAATTCCCAGTTGAGTTTTAAAATGTTAGCTTTGCATAGTTAGTTACATCGACAGAAATACCTTAAAATGAAGTTGTTTAACCAAAGCAAATCATACAAAGAATTCCACAGCTCCAGAAGATGCTATTTTAAGAAACTATCTCAAACATTTCCAGTCTACGTGCAAATTAAAATCTTCTAAGATTATCGCCAGACCTTTCTGATATCACCAATTATTTGTCCCTCCATGTGGTTACTGTTAGAGAGCCTGTACGTGACTGTAGGCGACCTGTATGTGACTGTAGGCGGCCTCTACGTGAACGTAGGCGGCCTGTACGTGACTGCAGGCGGCCTGTACGTGACTGCAGGCGGCCTGTACGTGACTGCAGGCGGCCTGTACGTGACTGCAGGCGGCCTGTACGTGACTGCAGGCGGCCTGTACGTGAACGTAGGCGGCCTGTACGTGAACGTAGGCGGCCTGTACGTGAACGTAGGTGGCCTGTACATGACTGTAGGCGGCCTCTACGTGACTGTTGTCTCCTTGTCTTTACCCTGTAATTTATCACATTTCTCAAATTTAATTCCTTACCTCCCGGTATTGAGTTTCAAACTCCCTCTGCTTCCCTTGTAAAGGGGCTTGCTGGAATATTGGTCCAATTCCCACTCTCCTTAGTCCTGGTGTCAATGACCCATCAACCGGAATCCTCCTCATCGAGTCTGCACCGACCACAATCCCACCCACCCACATAATCCTCTAACCTATGCATCTACGGTCAATTTTATCATGGCCAATCAACCTAACCTGCACATCTTTGGACTATGGGAGGAAACTGGAGCATCCAGAGGACACAGGGAGAATGTGCAAACTCCACACAGATAGTGACCTGAGCTGGGAATTGAACCTGGGTCCCTGGAGCTGTGAAGCAGCAGGGCTAACCCACTGTGCTACCGTTCTGAACCTCTCCCATACTTATCTCTGAGCCACTGGTCTCTCTCTAATCTGATTTGTCCTGTACTAATTTGCCTGTGGCTCAGGTAATAATCCAGAGATTTGAGGTTCTGTTTCTCGGTTGGGTGCCAAGCTCCTGAGATTGATCCTCCTTTATCTTGCCTACATCATTGGTATCTATAGAGACCACATCGACAGCCTCCCTCCTCTCATAGGCCGGAAAAGATGTCCCCCTTCCTGGTACCGGGCAGGTAACAAAGCCGTCTGGACTCCTTGGTACAGAGAATGGTGTCAATCCCTCTGGCTATCCTATCCCCTCCTATCACTCTCCTCCTTTGTGCTCCCCCCATTTGAATGGTCTCCTGTGTCACAGTGCAATGGGCAGTTGGCTGATCCACCCTGCAATCCCCACTCTCACTCAAACAAGAACCTCAACTGGACAGGCTGAGGCTCCTGCTCTCTGACGCCTCTCACTCACAGCCACATTCATCTGTTTTAAGTTAATTTATTAGTCCCATGTTGCTTATATTAACACTGCAATGAAGTTACTGTGAAAATCCCCTAATTGCCACACTCTGATGTCTGTTCGGGTACACTGAGGGAGAATTTAGCATGGCCAATGCACCTAATCAGCACGTCCTTCGGAGTGTGGGAGGAAACCGGAGCACCTGGAGAAAACCCACGCAGACACAGGGAGAACATGCAGATAACAAAGAAATCTAGGGGTACGTGTTCATAGTTCCTTGAAAGTGGAGTCACAGGTGGACAGAGTTGTGAAGAAAGCATTCGACATGCTTGGTTTCATTGGTCAGAACATTGAATACAGGAGTTGAAATTGTACAAGACATTGGTAAGGCCACACTTGGAATACTGTGTACAATTCTGGTCACCCTATTACAGAAAGGATATTATTAAACTAGAAAGAGTGCAGAAAAGATTTACTAGGGTGTTACCGGGACTTAATGGATTGAGTTATAAGGAGAGGCTGGATAGACTGGGACTTTTTTTTCTGGAGTGTCGAAGGCTGAGGGGTGATCATATAGAGATCTATAAAATAATATGGGTCACAGACAATGTAGATAGTCAATATCTTTTCCCAAAGGGAGGGGAGTCTAAATCTAGAGGGCATAGGTTTAAGGTGAGAGGGGAGAGATACAAAAGTGTCCAGAGGGGCAATTTTTTCATAGTGAGCGTGGTGAGTGTCTGGAACAAGCTGCAGTAGTAGTAGAGGCGGGTACAATTTTACCTTTTAAAAAGTATTTAGACAGTTACATGGGTACGATAGCTATAGAGGGATAAGGCGGGCAATTGGGATTAACTTAGGGGGTCTGAAAAAAAATAAGGGCGGCATGGACAAGTTGGGCCGAAGGGCCTGTTTCCATGACTCAATTCCGCACAGACAGTGAATGAATCCGGGAACCAACCTGGCTCCCTGGCGCTGTGAGGCAGCAGTGCTAAACACTGTGCCACCCTGTTCCTGACAACTGACCAAATCAGGTGACCCTGCCCTGTGGGGTGTGACTGCCTCCTGGTACAAAGAATCCGGGTAATGCTCCCTCCCCCTCTTTAACGCACCGTAATGTTCAGCCTCCAGCACATCATCTTTGATGCCAGGCTGTTGGAACAGATGTTCATCAGTCAGGGCACTGAATTCAGAAGTTGGGGAGTGATGTTGCAGTTGTATAGGACATTGGTGAGGTCACACCTGGAGTATTGTGTTCTGTTTTGGCCATCTTGCTCTCGGAAAGATGTTATTAAACTGGAGAAAGTGCAGAAGAGATTTACAAGGATATTGCCAGGACTCAAGGGACTGAGTTATAGGGAGAGGCTAAGACTTTTTTGTTTGGAGCGTAGCAGACTGAGGGGTGATCTTATAGAGGTGTGCAAGATCACGAGAGACACGGATAGGATGAATGCATTCAGTCTTTTCCCCAGGGTTGGGGAATCAAAGGAGAAAGAATTAAAAGGAACCTGAGGAGTAACTTTTTTACACGGAGGGTGGTGTGTGTGAGGGAAGGAGCTGCTGGAGAAAGTGGTTGAGGCAGTGACATTGACAATATTTGAAAGGCATTTGGGCAGATACATGGACAGGAAAGGTTCAGAGGGATATGGGCCAAATGCAGGGAAGTGGTGTTAGTTTAGATGGGGTTTTTGGTCAGTATAGACCAGAATGGGGGACTGTCTATGTGCTGTAAATTCTGTCATTCTAATAGACTGAACTGTAGTTACTTACAGAGATTTATTAAATAACTCGCTTTGCTTCTTGAAGACAGAAAATCAACAAACAAGTGGCAAAAATCTTCTCTTTCCCCTAACTACCCAACTCCCAGCACCCTATTCAAAACCACACTCTTTGGAGTGAAGAACCTCCGGCTCCGATACACCCTGGGAATATTCACACAGTGGCTGGAATCTTACCGTCTCCGACACATTCTCCGTTAGCCTCAAGCGGGATCTGATGAGCAGACGAGGCAGTAAAATTCCAGCAAGTATCTCACTCAGACTGAGGTCTCCCCTCGCTGATTGTGTGGCCTCTTACTGTGCTTGTTAAATTTGTGTCCAGTCACTGATGGACCAGCTGTGAGGAACACTTCTCTCTGTTCCCCACGCTGGCGAAACCGCCTTACACCCACTCTGAGACCTCGTTAAAGAGCAGCGAATTGGAGTGAACGCTAATCACCTCCTCCCATTGCATTGCAGGCAGGGTGTGGCTGGATAACCTGAACTGTCAAGGAACAGAGAAGGATGTTTCCCAGTGCAAATCCCTGGGATGGGGCCAAACTGACTGCACGCACGAGGAAGATGCAGGAGTTATCTGCAAGGATGAGAGAATTCCCGGATTTGTGGATTCAAATGTCATTTCGGTAATGAAACAGAGTGGGAAAGAGGGAAACTCCGGCTGGGAAACTGGGAAACTCCGGCTGGGAAACTGGGAAACTCCTGCTGGGAAACTCTGGCTGGGAAACTGGGAAGCTGGGAAACTCCTGCTGGGAAACTCCTGCTGGGAAACTGGGAAACTCCTGCTGGGAAACTAGGAAACTCCGGCTGGAAAACCGAGAAACTCCTGCTGGGAAACTGGGAAACTCCTGCTGGGAAACTCTGGCTGGGAAACTGGGAAACTCCTGCTGGGAAACTCTGGCTGGGAAACTGGGAAGCTGGGAAACTCCTGCTGGGAAACTCTGGCTGGGAAACTGGGAAACTCCAGCTGGGAAACCAGGAAACTCCGGCTGGAAAACCGAGAAACTACTGCTCGGAAACTCCTGCTGGGAAACTCTGGCTGGGAAACTGGGAAACTACTGCTGGGAAACTCCTGCTGGGAAACTCTGGCTGGGAAACTGGGAAACTCTGGCTGGGAAACTGGGAAACTCCTGCTGGGAAACTCTGGCTGGGAAACTGGGAAACTCCTGCTGGGAAACTAGGAAACTCCGGCTGGGAAACTAGGAAACTCCTGCTGGGAAACTCTGGCTGGGAAACTGGGAAACTCTGGCTGGGAAACTGGGAAACTCCTGCTGGGAAACTCCGGCTGGGAAACTGGGAAGCTGGGAAACTCCTGCTGGGAAACTGGGAAACTCCGGCTGGGAAACTGGGAAACTCCGGCTGGGAAACTAGGAAACTCCGGCTGGGAAACTGGAAACTTTGGGTGGGACATCGGAAACTCCAGCGGGATTCTGGAAAGTCTAGGTAGGACACCAGAAACTCTGGCTAGGATACCGAGCATCATGGATGGGGAAAGGGTCAGCATGGAATGGAGTTAGTGTGGGACGGAGCTAATCGAGCACTGTGGTTCAGTTGGTAACACTTTCCATGTGAGTGGGAGGTTTGTCTCATACTCTTGAGTCTCGAGTATCTAATGAAAGCTGATTGTTTTAGCTTTCACATTAAACATGGAGTTTAATGTGGAAAAGTGTGAGGTAATGCACTATGGCAGAAATAATAAATGTGTAGAGTATAGAACATAGAACATAGAACATTACAGCACAGAACAGGCCCTTCGGCCTTCGATGTTGCGCCGACCAATATAAAAAGCAATGCCCCTCCAAACTAAACCATTCCCTTCTCTTCCATATACTTATCAACTAACCTCTTAAACGCCACCAAACTTGGCGCATCTACAACCGCTGCAGGCAGGGCATTCCACTCCCAACCACCCTTTGAGTAAAGAACCTGCCTCTGATATCCGTCCTATAACTATCACCCCTTAATTTAAAGCTGTGTCCCCTCGTCTAGCTTTTTCCATCCTAGGAAAAAGGCTATCACTGTCCACCCTATCTAAACTCTAATCATCTTAATAGTTTCGATCAGTATAGGGCAAATGGTAGGATTCTTAGTAGTCTAGATGAACAGAGGGATCTTGGTGTGTATGTGCATAGATCCCTGAAAGTAGGCAGTCAGGTCGAGAAGGTTGTTAGGAAGGCATATGGAGTCTTGGCTTTTATTGGTAGAGGGATTGAATTTCGGAGCCGCAACGTCATGTTGCAACTGTACAAAACTCTAGTGCGGCCGCACTTGGAGTATTGTGTGCAGTTCTGGTCCCCACATTATAAGAAAGATGTGGAGGCATTGGAGAGGGTACAGAGGAGGTTTACCAGGATGTTGCCTGGTATGGAGGGCAGGTCTTATGAGGAGAGGCTGAAGGATTTGAGGTTGTTTTCGTTAGAAAGGAGGCGGCTAAGAGGGGATCTTATTGAAGCATATAAGATGATTAGAGTTTAGATAGGGTGGACAGTGATAGCCTTTTTCCTAGGATGGAGAAAGCTAGCACGAGGGGACACAGCTTTAAATTAAGGGGTGATAGTTATAGGATGGATATCAGAGGTAGGTTCTTTACCCAGAGCGTGGTTAGGGAGTGGAATGCCCTGCCTGCAGCAGTTATAGATGCGCCAAGTTTGGTGGCGTTTAAGAGGTTAGTTGATAAGTATATGGAAGAGAAGGGAATGGTTTAGTTTGGAGGGGCATTGCTTTTTATATTGGTCGGCGCAACATCGAAGGCCGAAGGGCCTGTTCTGTGCTGTAATGTTCTATGTTCTATGTTTTGTCGGGATAATGTTATATTGTTATGAATGTTCCTTTGCATTTTTCCTCTCTCAGGTGAACAGTAGAAATCCCCAGGAACAGTGAAGTTCTCCTTGTGGTCCCACTCAATATTCATTTGTCCATTGGGAATGCTGTAGCAATGTGATATCCCCAAACTATTAATCCAGGAGCAACAGGAAATGCTGGAAAATCCCAGCAAGCCTGACACAGCTTTGCCAGAACTTTGACAAAAGTCATCCAGATTCCAAGCGTTGACTCTCTTCCCTCTCCACGGATACTGTCGGATCCACTGAGATTTTCCCGCATTTTCTGTCTTTGTTTCAGATTCTAGTATCTGCAGGAATTTGTTTTTAATCTCAGTATCCGATGACCTGGGTTCGAATCCCACCACGGTAGATGGTGAATTTTGAATTGAAAGTCTCATGATGAAAGCATTGTTGATTGTCGGAAAACCCCATCTGGTTCACTAATGTCCCTTAGGGAAGGAAATCTGCCGTCTTTACCCAGTCTGGCCTACGTGTGACTCCAGAGCCACAGCAAAGGGGGTTGGTTCTCAACTGCCTTCTGAAATGGCCTATCCAACCACTCAGTTCAAGGGCAATTAGGGATGGGCAATAAATCCTGCCCTCTCCAGCAATGCCCACATCCCATAAGGAACCAGAGTCAAAATCACAAAGAATAGATGTGCTGTTAGTGGGATCTTGCTGTGTGCAAATTGGTTGACTCTCCTGCAATGAAGTTCTGAGGTTGTGACAGTAGTGGAAAGTTTTAATTCTTCCCAACTTACTGTGAATTGATCAATTAAACAACTCACTGGAGGAGGAGGCTCCACGAATATCTCCATCCTCAATGATGGAGGAATGCAGCACATCAGTGCAAAAGATGATCCATCTCACCCTCCTCGAGTGGTCCCCAGCATCTCAGATCTAAGCCTTTAGCCAATTTGATTCACTCCACATGGGCTGAGACATTGGATACAGCAAAGGCAATGGACCCTGATAACATTCCAGCAATAATACTGCATCTTTCCTTTCTCCTTCAAGGGTTCTATTCCCAGCCCGGGTCACTCTCTGTGCAGAGTCTGCATGTTCTCCCCATATCTGCGTGGGTTTCCTCCGGATGCTCCAGTTTCCTCCCATAGTACAAAAGACCTGCTTGTTAGGGTGCATTGGCCATGCTAAATTCTCCCTCAATGTACCCAAACAGGCCCTGAAGAGTGGGGATTTTAGAACATAGAACATAGAACATAGAACAATACAGCACAGAACAGGCCCTTCGGCCTTCGATGTTGTGCCGACCAAAATAAAAAGCAATGCCCCTCCTAACTAAACCATTCCCTTCTCATCCATATACTTATCAACTAACCTCTTAAACGCCACCAAACTTGGCGCATCTACAACAGCTGCAGTCAGGGCATTCCACTCCCTAATCACTCTTTGAGTAAAGAACCTACCTCTGATATCCGTCCTATAACTCATACCCCTTAATTTAAAGCTGTGTCCCCTCGTGCTAGCTTTCTCCATCCTAGGAAAAAGGCTATCACTGTCCACCCTATCTAAACCTCTAATCATCTTATATCTTCAATAAGATCCCCTCTTAGCCGCCTCCTTTCTAACGAAAACAACCTCAAATCCTTCAACCTCTCTTCATAGGACCTGCCCTCCATACCAGGCAACATCCTAGTAACCTCCTCTGTACCCTCTCCAATGCCTCCACATCTTTCTTATAATGTGGCGACCAGAACTGCACACAATACTCCAAGTGCGGCCGCACGAGAGTTTTGTACAGTTGCAACATGATGCTGCGGCTCCGAAATTCAATCCCCCTACCAATAAAAGCTAAGACTCCATATGCCTTCTTAACAACTTTATCCACTTGACTGCCTACTTTCAGGATCTATTGACACATACACCAAGATCCTTCTGTTCCTCAACACTATTAAGAGCCCTACCATTATCCCTATACTCTACACCTTTATTGTTCCTGCCAAAGTGCATTACCTCACACTTTTCCACATTAAACTCCATTTGCCACCTCTCGGCCCAGCTCTGCAACTTGTCCAAGTCACTCTGTAAACTAAAACACCCCTCGTCACTATCTACCACACCACCAACTTTAGTATCATCTGCAAATTTACTGATCCATCCCTCAATACCCTCATCCAGATCATTTATAAAATTACAAACAGCAGGGGCCCCAAAACAGACCCCTGAGGCACACCACTCGTCACCGAACTCCACGATGAATATCTCCCATCAACCATCACCCTCTGTCTTCTATCTGCCAGCCAATTTCTAATCCAATTAGCTAAATCACCCTCTATTCCACACATCTGCATTTTCTGTAGAAGTCTTCCATGGGCCACCTTATCACAAGCCTTACTAAAGTCCATATATACTACATCAACCGCCTTACCCCCATCCACCTCTCTGGTCACTTTCTCAAAAAACTCAATGAGGTTAGTAAGGCATGACCTACCCTTCACGAAACCATGCTTACTATCCCCAATCAATTCATTTCTCTCTAAATAACTATAAATCCTATCCCTAATAATTCTCTCCAATACCTTGCCCACCACAGAAGTAAGACGCACTGGCCTATAATTCCCAGGAAGGTCTCTCTTCCCCTTCTTAAACAATGGGACCACATTCGCCATCCTCCAGTCCCCCGGAACCACACCCGTAACCAACGAGGACCTGAAGATCAGAGCCAGAGGCTCTGCAAGCTCCTCTCTTGCCTCCCAGAGAATCCTAGGGTAAATCCCGTCCGGCCCAGGGGACTTATCCAACTTCAAACCCTCGAGAATTTCTAACACATCCTCCTATCTACTACAATACTCCCCAATTTGCAACCCTGTACCTCAGTGCTCTCCACAGCTACATTTCCAGCACTCTGCGTGAATACCGAAGAGAAATATTTATTCAGTGCCTCACCAATCAATGAAGTTTTCTCAGTAACTTCATTGCAATGTTAATGTAAGCCTACTTGTGACACTAATAAATAAATTTTAACTCTGGAGAAACATCTTTACCTAGAAAGTGGGGAGAATATGGAACTTGCTCCCAGAGGGAGTAGTTGAGGCAAATACTTTGGATGCATCCAAAGGGAAGAGACACGAGGGACAAGGGGCCAAAGAATGTGCTGATAGGGAGGAGGCTCTTATTGAGCTTAAACTTGGGTATTTATAAGAACATAAGAAATAGGAGCAGGAGTCGGCCATCTGGCCCCTCGAGCCTGCCCCACCATTCAATAAGATCATGGCTGATGTTTTTATGGACTCAGCTCCACTTACCCGCCTGCTCACCATAACCCTTAATTCCTTTACTGTTCAAAAATTTATCTATACTTGTCTTAAAAACATTCAATGAGGTAGCCTTTGTGTGAAGAAGTTCCTCCTCAACTCAGTCCTAAATCCGCTGCCCCTTATTTTGATGCCATGCCCCCTAGTTCTAGTTTTATCCACCAGTGGAAACGACTTCCCTAATTCTATCTTATTGATTCCCTCCATAATCTTATATGTTTCTATAAGATCTCCCCTCATTCTTCAGAATTCCAATGAGTATAGGCCCAGTCTACTCAGTCTGTCCTCATAAGCCAACCCTCTCAACTCCAGAATCAACCTAGTGAATATGAAAGGATAAATGGTCTTTCTCTATGCAGTAAAAGCTGTGTAATTCTTTATGCCTCTCTAACCGAGTTTTCAGCCTCTCTTCCCTGTGTTGATGTAGCTCCTCCAGAGGTTTTAAACACAATCAGGGTGCTATATCAATGCAGGATGTTGTTGTTGAATGAAAGTTGTTTATCCCGGGTCATTGCTGTGGTGGGGTTGAGCTGAGGTCACTGGGAGGTTGTGTAAATTGTAGAAGGATCTTTATACAGACGGAGGGAAGCTGGCTATGAGACAGGGCCCCGCTCTCTCAGCAATGCTGACCAACAGTGGGCAGGACTGGATTTACAAATTGGGATTTTCTTTTCTGGGTGCCCATATGGAATCACTTCAGTGGATTCAGGAGCTGAGGAATGCGGATGATAGTGCTCCCACACACAAATTAATTCATGGAAAATCAAATTCCTGCTGCCTGCAGTCACTGCTTGGCCCCTTTTCCACACTTCCCAGGAAACTACACTCCAGTTATCCAGGCCAGCAGATGGAAAGGAGATTCAACCCTTTCCTCTCTCACATTGGCTGCTGCCCAAGACTCTCTCTAGCCTGAGAGGTACAAAGTGGTAGGTTCGAATCCCGCTCCGTCAGACACTCCGATGCTGAGGGGACTCTGCGTTATTTGACCTTTTAGTTGAGATGTCAGACTGAGTTCTGTCCGTCTGTGTGAATGGATGTATCAAATCCCATGGTCAGTATTTTTAAAGCCCTGCCGGGGAGTTCACCGCAGTGTCCTGCTCAACTGGAGAATTCTGAAGGCTGATCCCTTCAGCAAACATCCTGCTGTAAAGTGGGAGTGAAGGGAAAGTGGATGTGGTCCCTGGAATTCTCAGCATAGAAACTGAACGGATACCATTTTTTGCTTTGATTTATTATTGTCACGTGTATTATGAAAAATATTGTTTCTTGCCCACTGTATAGACAAAGCATACCGTTCATAGAGAAGGAAAGGAGAGATTTAGAATGTACTGTTACAGTCATAGCCAGGGTGTAGAGAAAGATCAACTTAATGCGAGGTTCAAAAGTCTGATGGCAGCAGGGAAGAAGCTGTTCTTCAGTTGGTTGGTATGTGACCTCAGACTTTTGTATCTTTTTCCTAATGGGAGAGAGACTGTCCAGGGTGTGTGGGGTCTTTAATTATACCGGCTGCTTCTCCAAGGCAGTGGGAAGTGTAGACAGAGTCAACAGATGGGAGGCTGGATTGTGTGAAGGACTGGGTTTCATTCATGGTGTTTGTAGGTTCTTGCGATGTTGGACAGAGTCGCCATCCTTCACGCGGAGAAATGTGAAGTGATTTATTTAGGGAGGAAGACCATTGAACCATAGAAACTCTACAGTGCAGAAAGAGGCCCTTCGGCCCATCGAGTCTGCACTGATCACAATCCCACCCGAGCCCTACCCCCATATCTCTACATATTATACCCACTCATCTCTGGGGACGAAGGGGCAATTTTAGCATGGCCAATCAATCTAACCCGCATATCTTTGGAGGAAACTGGAGTACCTGGAGAAACCCACGCGGATACGAGGAGAATGTGCAGACCCCATACAAACAGTGACCCGAGCTGGGAATCGAACCCAGGTTCCTGGAGCTGTGAAGCAGCAGTGCTAACCACTGGGCTACCGTGCTGCCTACTGAGAGGCAAGAAGGGGACAATTCTAAACAGGAGCAGGGGGCACACAAAGAGTGTGGGCCATGACCAAGGGGTACGCACAAACAGAGGGTCCTGGGTATATGTGTACAAATCATTGATGATGGAAAGACAGGTAGAGAGAGCAGTTAATAAAGCTTATATTAGTATCTTAAACTTTATTAACGGGAATAGTGTATTGGAATAAGGAGGTTCTGCTGAACTTATACAGGACACATGTTAGACCACAGCGTAAATATTGGAAGGATGTGAAGGAATTGATGAGGTTGCAGAGAAGATTGAGGAGAATCTTCCAGGGATCCAGGGATGAGGAGTTTCAGTTACCAAATTGGAGAAGTTTTCTTTGGTGAAGAGAAGGTGAAGTGGGGATTTGATTAATATTCAAGACTAGACTACAATCCCACTGGGGAGAGGATCGGGAAGGAGACGGCACAGATTGAAAGCAAAAGAAGCAAGAATGCCACGAGAAAAAGCATTTTCCCGCAGCGAGTGGCAAATGCCTGAGAACATGGTGGGAACAACTCCAATTGGGAATTAGACTGTTATCTGAAAGGATATGGAGATATGGAAATGCAAATGGAGTTTAATGTGGAAAAGTGTGAGGTAATGCACTATGGCAGAAATAATAAATGTGTAGAGTATAGGGCAAATGGTAGGATTCTTAGTAGTCTAGATGAACAGAGGGATCTTGGTGTGTCTGTGCATAGATCCCTGAAAGTAGGCAGTCAGGTCGAGAAGGTTGTTAGGAAGGCATATGGAGTCTTGGCTTTTATTGGTAGAGGGATTGAATTTCGGAGCCGCAACGTCATGTTGCAACTGTACAAAACTCTAGTGCGGCCGCACTTGGAGTATTGTGTGCAGTTCTGGTCCCCACATTATAAGAAAGATGTGGAGGCATTGGAGAGGGTACAGAGGAGGTTTACCAGGATGTTGCCTGGTATGGAGGGCAGGTCTTATGAGGAGAGGCTGAGGGATTTGAGGTTGTTTTCGTTAGAAAGGAGGAGGCTAAGAGGGGACCTGATCGAAACATATAAGATGATTAGAGGTTTAGATAGGGTGGACAGTGATAGCCTTTTTCCTAGGATGGAGAAAGCTAGCACGAGGGGACACAGCTTTAAATTAAGGGGTGATAGTTATAGGACGGATATCAGAGGTAGGTTCTTTACCCAAAGGGTGGTTCGGGAGTGGAATGCCCTGCCTGCAGCAGTTGTAGATGCGCCAAGTTTGGTGGCGTTTAAGAGGTTAGTTGATAAGTATATGGAAGAGAGGGAATGGTTTAGTTTGGAGGGGCATTGCTTTTTATATTGGTCGGCGCAACATTGAAGGCCGAAGGGCCTGTTCTGTGCTGTAATGTTCTATGTTCTATGAAAGGAAGAAATATGCAGGACTGCGGGGGGGAATGTGCAGGATTTCGGGGGGAATGTGCAGGATTTCGGGGGGGAATGTGCAGGATTTCGGGGGGGAATGGCAGGATTCGGGGGAAATGTGCAGGATTCGGGGGGGAATGTGCAGGATTTACCAGGATTTCGGGGGGAAATGTGCAGGATTTCGGGGGGGAATGTGCAGGATTTCGGGGGGAATGTGCAGATTCCGGGGGGGGAATGTGCAGGATTTCGGGGGGGAATGTGCAGGATTTCGGGGGGAAATGTGCAGGATTTCGGGGGGGAATGTGCAGGATTCCGGGTGGAGAAGGTGGGGGAGTGGAATTAGGTGAATTGTCTATTCAGAAAGCAAGTGCAGACACAATGGGCTGAATGGCCTCTATCCGCACTGTCAGATTCCCTGATTCTCGGTTCTGTTTTAACAGCAGGTCGAGAGCGAGCAGATCGAGGAGGTTCGCCTCAGACCGGCTGTGGTCAATACCAGGCGCCGCCTGCCCGTGACGGAGGGATTTGTGGAGGTGAGGTACAAAGGCCACTGGGAACAGATCTGTGATAACGGCTGGAATTATCGGAACAGTCGCGTCATCTGTGGGATGCTGGGATTCCCCGCGGAGCGCAAAACCAACAAGAGATTCTACAAGTAGGTCAAATCCGGACAGAGGGTGGGTCCAGGGATGGGGCGAAGGTGAGGTTGAGGGCGTGAGGGTGAGGGGTGAAGGTGAGGGCATGAGTGTGTAGGGCGCGAGAGTGAGGGGCGAGGGCGAGGGTGAGGGTGTGTGTATATGTGTGTGTGTGTGGGCCTGTGGTCGGTGTAAAGGTGGATGGCTGGGGGTGAGCGGGGTTGCGGGGGGGCAACAGGTGACTTGGGGGTGTGGGAGATGGGTAATTAGGGGAGGGGGAGAGGGGTAGGGAGAGCGTGGGGGTTATGGTGGAACGAAGGGGGTGGATGAGGGAGTGGGGGCACGTGCAAGGGAGCGAGGGTGAGTTTGGGAGTTGTGGGGGGTGGATGGGTGGTGGAGCGAGGGTAAGAGGGGGGTATGAGGGGGTGGTGAGGGGGAGTGGGTGAGGGAGTGCATGGTGGCAGCAGGATTGCTAGGGTTCTGTGTGTATCACACTCCCCGTGGCTGTATGGGACTGAGGTGAGGAGGAATTTCTTCACTCGGAGGGTAGTGATTACGCTGACGGACACAGGGATTCAGCCATTGAGAATGTTGAAGATACAGACCGTCAGATTTCTCTCAATGATATCAGAATTTGGCGGTTGTGTGGGAAGCTGGTGTTGAAGGAGAAGGTGGGACGTGATCTACTGGAGTGGGTTCAAAGTGCTGAATGGCCTCCCCTTGCTTTGAGTTGATGGTTTGTGGTGTGTCTGACTGGCCTCCTGTGTCCCTCTCCCTCCCTTTATCAGCAGCACTAACAGCCTCCAGGGACCACCTAGACCCCAACCCCCAGAGATTCCTCCCTGAGCCCGTCTCCCTCCATACCCCCCGTGCCTCGGCCTCGGACCCTCCGAGTAACACCCTCTCATCTCCCTCAAAGGTTAGCTCCATCCCTCCTTACTCCGAAGGCTGTCCAGAACAGAGACAAAACTGCACAGTAAAACCCAGTAAAACTGCACTGTAAAACCCAGTAAAACTGCACAGTAAAACCCAGTAAAACTGCACTGTAAAACCCAGTAAAACTGCACTGTAAAACCCAGTAAAACTGCACTGTAAAACCCAGTAAAACTGCACAGTAAAACCCAGTAAAACTGCTCTGTAAAACCCAGTAAAACTGCACAGTAAAACCCAGTAAAACTGCACAGTAAAACCCAGGCCACTCAGGGTTATTCCTTCACACAGCTTTATGGAAATCAGGAACTCTCACCCCTGAGGGGCTGAATGGCCATTCCTGTGTGTGTGGGTCAGTCTCTCTCTCCCTCTCTCTCTGGGTCAGTGTCAGTCTCTCTCCCTCTCTCTCTGGGTCAGTGTCAGTCTCTCTCCCTCTCTGGGTCAGTGTCAGTCTCTCTCCCTCTCTCTCTGGGTCAGTGTCAGCCTCTCTCCCTCTCTCTCTGGGTCAGTGTTGGTCTCTCTCTCTCTCTCTCTCTGGGTCAGTGTCAGTCTCTCTCTCTCTCTGGGTCAGTGTCAGTCTCTCTCTCTCTCTTGGTCAGTGTCAGTCTCTCCTCTCTCTCTCTCTGGGTCGGTGTCAGTCTCTCTCTCTCTCTCTCTCTGGGTCGGTGTCAGCCTCTCTCTCTCTCTGGGTCAGTGTCGGCCTCTCTCTCTCTCTGGTCATGTCACTCTCTCTCTCTCTGGGTCAGTCTCTCTCTCTGGTCAGTGTCAGTCTCTCTCTCTCTCTTGGTCAGTGTCAGTCTCTCTCTCTCTGGGTCAGTGTCAGTCTCTCTCTCTCTCTCTCTTTCTGGGTCAGTGTCAGTCTGTCTCACTCTCTCTCTCCTCTTTCTGGGTCAGTGTCAGTCTCTCTCTCTCTCTCTCTTCTGGGTCGGTGTCAGTCTCTCTCTCTCTCTCTCTGGGTCGGTGTCAGTCTCTCTCTCTCTCTCTGGGTCAGTGTCAATCTCTCTCTCTCTCTCTCTGGGCAGTGTCAGTCTCTCTCTCTCTCTTTCTCTGGGTCAGTGTCAGCTCTCTCTCTCTCTGGGTCAGTGTCGCTCTCTCTCTCTCTCTCTGGGTCATGTCTCGCTCTCTCTCTCTCTCTCTGGGTCAGTGTCGTCTCCTCTCTCTCTCTCTGGGTCAGTGTCAGTCTCTCTCTCTCTCTCTCTCTGGGTCGGTGTCTCCTCTCTCTCTCTGGGTCGGTGTCTCCTTCTCTCTCTCTCTCTGGGTCGGTGTCAGTCTCTCTCTTCTCTCTCTGGTGGGTCAGTCTCTCTCTCTCTCTCTCTCTGGGTCAGGTCAGCCTCTCTCTCTCTCTCTGGGTCAGTGTCAGTTCTCTCTCTCCTCTCGGGTCAGTGTCAGCCTCTCTCTCTCTCTGGGTCAGTGCAGCCTCTCTCTCTCTCTGGGTCAGTGTCAGCCTCTCTCTATCTCTCTCTGAGTCAGTGTCAGTCTCTCTCTCTCTCTCTTTCTCTCTGGGTCAGTGTCAGTCTCTCTCTCTCTCTCTCTGGGTCAGTCTCTCTCTCTCTGGGTCAGTGTCTCTCTCTGTGAGTTGGTCAGTGTCAGTGTGTGTGTGTGTCTCTCTCTCTCTCTCTCACTGTCTCTCTCTCTCTCTCTCTCTCTCACACACACACACACAGTAAGAGTGAGAGTCTCTGTCTCTCAGGATGAGGGTTCTTGTGTCTCTCTTTGTCAAGCTGTCTCCCTCTCTCTTTTGCAGAGCTCCACATTACCTCTCTGCCATTGCCGCTCTCTCTCTCTCTCTCTCCTCCCTCCTGCATGCTCTTTGTCACGTTCCTCTGCCTGGTAGAGAGCAGACCAGGACAGAATATTGTGTGGAGCCAGGTTTACAGTAAACCGCAGCAAGTATGTATGTATTGGCAGCAGATCGAGGGCAACATACCCCAGAGTAACTGGATCCTCTCCCCTGCCCCCAGAGTTACTGGATCCTTTCCCCCGCCCTCAGAGTAACTGGATCCTTTCCCCCGCCCCCAGAGTAACTGGATCCTCTCCCCCGCCCTCAGAGTAACTGGATCCTCTCCCTCGCCCCCAGAGTAACGGATCTCTCCCCCGCCCTCAGAGTAACTGGATCCTCTCCCCGCCCCCAGAGTAACTGGATCCTCTCCCTCGCGCCCCAGAGTAACTGGATCCTCTCCCCCACCCTCAGAGTAACTGGATCCTCTCCCCCGCCCCCAGAGTAACTGGATCCTCTCCCTCGCCCCCAGAGTAATTGGATCCTCTCCCCTGCCCCGAAAGTAACTGGATCCTCTCCCTCACCCCCAGAGTAACTGGATCCTCTCCCTCACCCCCAGAGTAACTGGATCCTCCCCCCTGCCCCGAGAGTAACTGGATCCTCTCCCTCACCCTGAGAGTAACTGGATCCTCTCCCACACCCCAAGAGTAACTGGATCTTCTCCCCTGCCCCGATAGTAACTGGATCCTCTCCCCTGCCCCGAGAGTAACAGGATCCCCTCCCTCACCCTGAGAGTAACTGGATTCCCTCCCTCACCCCCAGAGTAACTGGATCCCCTCCCTCACCCCCAGAGTAACTGGATCCCCTCCCTCACCCCCAGAGTAACTGTATCCCCTACCTGCCCCCAGAGTAACTGTATCCCCTCCCCCACCCCAAGAGTAACTGGATCCCCTCCCTCACCCAGAGTAACTGGATCCCCTCCCTCACCCCGAGAGTAACTGAATCCTCCCTCATCCTGAGAGTAACTGGATCCTTCCCTCATCCCGAGAGTAACTGGATCCCCTCCCTCACCCCCAGAGTAACTGGATCCCCTCCCTCACCCCGAGAGTAACTGGATCCTCTCCCTCACCCCGAGAGTAACTGGATCCCCTCCCTCACCCCGAGAGTAACTGGATCCCCTCCCTCACCCCCAGAGTAACTGGATCCCCTCCCTCACCCCCAGAGTAACTGGATCCCCTCCCTCACCCCCAGAGTAACTGTATCCCCTACCTGCCCCCAGAGTAACTGTATCCCCTCCCCTGCCCCCAGAGTGATTGTATCCTCTCTCCCGCCCCCAGAGTATTGGATCCTCCCCCACCCCCAGAGTAACTGGATCCTCTTCCCTGCCCCCAGAGTAACTGGATCCTCTCCCCTGCCCCCAGAGTAACTGGAATCTCTCTCTCATCCCCAGAGTAACTGGATCCTCTCCCCTGCCCCCAGAGTAACTGGATCCTCTCTCTCATCCCCAGAGTAACTGGATCCTCTCCCCCACCCCCAGAGTAACTGGATCCTCTTCCCTGCCCCCAGAGTAACTGGATCCTCTCCCCTGCCCCCAGAGTAACTGGAATCTCTCTCTCATCCCCAGAGTAACTGGATCCTCTCCCCTGCCCCCAGAGTAACTGGATCCTCTCTCTCATCCCCAGAGTAACTGGATCCTCTCCCCCGCCCCCAGAGTAACTGGATCCTCTCCTCCGCCCCGAGAGTAACTGGATCCTCTCCCCGCCCCCAGAGTAACTGGATCCTCTCTCTCATCCCCAGAGTAACTGGATCCTCTCCCCCGCCCCAGAGTAACTGGATCCTCTCCCCCGCCCCCAGAGTAACTGGATCCTCTCCCCCGCTCCCAGAGTAACTGGATCCTCTCCCCCACCCCCAGAGTAACTGGATCCTTAGAGGGTCAGGTCATGTTGAGGAAGCAGGAGGAATGCAGAAGGATTTGGACAGGTTGGGAGAGCGGGTGAAAAAGTGGCAGATGGAATACAGTGTGGGGAAGTATGAGGTTGTGCACTTTGGAAGGAGGAATGGAGACATAGACTATTTTCTAAATGGGAAAATGTTTAGGAAACCAGAAACACAAAGGGGCTTGGGAGTCATTGTTCAAGATTCTCTTAAGGTTAACTTACAGCATCAGTCAGCAGTTAGGAAGGGAATTGAAATGTTAGCATTCTTGTCGAGAGGGCCTGAATACAAAAGCAGGGATGTATTTCTGAGGTTGTATAAGGCTCTGGTCAGAGCCCATTTGGAATATTGTGAGCAGTTTTGGGTCCCGTATCTAAGGAAGGATGTGCTGATCTTGGAAAGGATCCACAGGAGGTTCACAAGAATGATCCCTGGAATGAAGAGCTTGACTTAGAATAACTTAAAATCCCTACAGTACAGAAACAGGCCCTTCGTCCCATCGAGTCTGCACCAAGCACAATCCCCCACCCAAATCCTACCCCCATATCCCTACATATTATACCCACTAATCCCTCTAACCCACACATCTCAGGACATTAAAGGCAATTTTTAGCACGGCCAATCAACCTAACCCGCATATTTTTGGACTGTGGGAGGAAACCGGAGCACCCAGAGGAAACCCACACAGACATGAGTAGAATGTGCAAACTCCATACAGACAGTGACCCGAGCCGGGAACCGAACCCAGGATCCTGGAGCTGTGAAGCAGCAGTGCTAACCACTGTGCTACCATGCCATCCAGAGCTTTTTGTATGAGGGATAGTTCAGGACTCTGGGTCTGTACTCATTGGAATTTAGAAGGATGGGTGGGGGATCTTATTGAAACTTACAGGACACTGCGAGGCCCTGGATAGAGTGGACATGGAGAGGATGTTTCCACGAGTAGGAAAAACTAGAACCAGAGGACACAACCTCAGGCTAAAGGGACGATCCTTTAAAACAGAGATGAGGAGGAATTTCCTCAGCCAGAGAGTGGGGAATCTGTGGAACTCTTTGCCGCAGAAGGCTGTGGAGGTCAGGTCATTGAGTGTCTTTAGAACATAGAACACTACAGCACAAACAGACCCTTCGGCCCACAAGTCGTGCCGATCATATCCATACCTACCAGGCTATAGAACTATCTGTAACTCCCAATCCCATTAAATCCCATGTACTCATTCAGAAGTCTCTTAAAAGACCCCAGCGAGTTTGCCTCGACCAACACTGATGGCAACCGATTCTATTCACTCACCATCCTCTGAGTGAAAAACTTACCTCTAACATCTCCTCTGTACTTGCCCCCCAGCGCCTTAAACCTGTGACCTCTCGTAGTGACCGTTTCAGCCCTGGGAAATAGCCACTGAGAATCCACTCTATCTATACCGCTCAACATCTTATAAACCTCTAGATCGGTTCCTGATTAATAAGGGGATCAGGGGTTATGGGGAAAAGGCAGGAGAATGGGGATATCAGCCCTATTGAATGGCAGAGCAGGCTCGATGGGCCGAGTGACCTAATTCTGCTCCTGGGGTCTTATGGTCTCTTACCCTCACTCTGAGAGTAGGTGGATTCTCACTCTCTGTGTGTAGGTGGATGAACAGTCCACTGCAGCTGTCCCCCTCCCCGTCCCCGTGGCAGTTTGATGCTCTGTGTGATGATGGGTCTGGCTGGGCTGGGTTGTGCTCCTGGATCAGTTTGCTGTGGTTAGTGTGTCGGTGCTGAATGATGCTCTGTGTTGTCGAGCGTGCGTATTACTGTCTAGCTGGAGCTGACACTCCACACTGCCCCGGGGCCTGCTCTGAGCGATGCCCGTCAGCTATTTACCTCAGATGACACCTCAGTATTTGTGCAGCTGAAATATCCCAGACAGTCAGAGAGCTACAACCCCCTCCCGTCCTTTCCACCCAGCTCTGCTGCTTTGCTATTGCAGGAAGTTGGCCAAACTTCATGACAGATTCCTGCTGCTGAGGATTCTTTTCGTAACCAATTCAGCTCTGTGACATTCAGACAGGCAAAGGTTCCTAAATCCCGCTGTTCTCCGTACATTCTGACCATTCCCCAGCACCTTAATGTAGAAAAGCTACAGCACAATACAGACCCTTCAACCCATAAAGTTGTGCCGAACATATCCCTACCTACTAGGCTTATCTATAACCCTTTATCTTACTAAGTTCCATGTACTTATCTAAAAGTCTCTTAAAAGACCCCAGCAAGTTCACCTCCTCCACCAGTGACGGCAGCCGATTCCATTCAGTCACCACCCTCTGAGTGAAAAACTTACCCCTAACATCCCCTCTGTATTTGCTTCCCTTCACCTTGGCACTGAACAAATATTTCTCTTCGGTATTCACGGAGGGAGATGTAAATGTAGTTGTGGAGAACACTGAGGTACAGGGTTGTAAACTGGAAAGTATTGAAGTAGATAGGGAGGATGTGCTAGATATTCTGGAGGGTTTGAAGTTAGATAAGTCCCCTGGGCCGGACGGGATTTACCCTAGGATTCTCTGGGAGGCAAGAGAGGCGATTGCAGAGCCTCTGGCTCTGATCTTCAGGTCGTCGTTGGTTATGGGTATAGTTCTGGAAGACTGGAGGATAGCGAATGTGTTCCCATTGTTCAAGAAGGGAAGAGAGACTTTCCAGGGAATTAAAGGCCAGTGAGTCTTACTTCTGTTGTGGGTAAAGTATTGGAGAGAATAATTAGGGATAGGATTTATAGTTATTTAGAGAGAAATGAATTGATTGGGGATAGTCAGCATGGTTTTGTGAAGGGTAGGTCGTGCCTTACTAACCTTATTGAGTTTTTTGAAAAAGTGACCAAAGAGGTGGATGGGGGGTAAGGCAGTTGATGTGGTATATATGGACTTTAGTAAGGCGTTCGATAAGGTGGCCCATGGAAGGCTTCTGCAGAAAATGCAGATGTATGGGATTGATGGTGATTTAGCTAATTGGATTAGGAATTGGCTAGCAGATAGAAGACAGAGGGTGGTGGTTGATGGGAGATATTCATCGTGGAGTTTCGTGACAAGTGGTGTACCTCAGGGATCTGTTTTGGGGCCCCTGCTGTTTGTAATTTTTATAAATGATCTGGATGAGGGTATTGAAGGATGGATTAGTAAACTTGCAGATGACACTAAAGTCGGTGGAGTGGTAGATAGTGAAGAGGGTGTTATAGTTTGCAGAGGGACTTGGACAAGTTGCAGAGCTGGGCCGAGGGGTGGCAAATGGAGTTTAATGTGGAAAAGTGTGAGGTAATGCACTATGGCAGGAATAATAAATGTGTAGAGTATAGCGCTAATGGTAGGATTCTTAATAGTGTTGATGAACAGAGGGATCTTGGTGTATATGTGCATAGATCCCTGAAAGTAGGCAGTCAAGTCGATAAGGTTGTTAAGAAGGCATATGGAGTCTTAGCTTCTATTGGTAGGGGGATTGAATTTCGGAGCCGCAACGTCATGTTGCAACTGTACAAAACTCTAGTGCGGCCGCACTTGGAGTAGTGTGGGCAGTTCTGGTCCCCACATTATAAGAAAGATGTGGAGGCATTGGAGAGGGTACAGAGGAGGTTTACCAGGATGTTGCCTGTATGGAGGGCAGGTCCTATGAAGAGAGGTTGAAGGATTTGAGGTTGTTTTCGTTAGAAAGGAGGCGGCTAAGAGGGGATCTTATTGAAGCATATAAGATGATTAGAGGTTTAGATAGGGTGGACAGTGATAGCCTTTTTTCCTAGGATGGAGAAAGCTAGCACGAGGGGACACAGCTTTAAATTAAGGGGTGATAGTTATAGACGGATATCAGAGGTAGGTTCTTTACCCAAAGGGTGGTTCGGGAGTGGAATGCCCTGCCTGCGGCAGTTGTAGATGCGCCACGTTTGGTGGCGTTTAAGAGGTTAGTTGATAAGTTTATGGAAGAGAAGGGAATGGTTTAGTTTGGAGGGTCATTGCTTTTTTCATAATTGGTCGGCACAACATCGAAGGCCGAAGGGCCTGTTCTGCACTGTAATGTTAGAACTAGAACATTACAGCACAGAACAGGCCCTTCGGCCCTCGATGTTGCGCCGACCAATATAAAAAGCAATGCCCCTCCAAACTAAACCATTCCCTTCTCTTCCATACACTTATCAACTAACCTCTTAAATGCTACCAAACTTGGCGCATCTACAACTGCCACAGGCAGGGCATTCCACTCCCGAACCACCCTCTGGGTAAAAAACCTACCTCTGATATCCGTCCTATAACTATCACCCCTTAATTTAAAGCTGTGTCCCCTCGTGCTGGCTTTCTCCATCCTAGGAAAAAGGCTATCACTGTCTACCCTACCTAAACCTCTAATCATCTTATATGTTTTGATAAGGTCCCCTCTTAGCTGCCCCCTTTCTAACGAAAACAACCTCAAATCCCTCAGCCTCTCCTCATAAGACCTGCCCTCCATACCAGGCAACATCCTGGTAAACCTCCTCTGTACCCTCTCCAATGCCTCCACATCTTTCTTATAATGTGGGGGACCAGAACTGCACACAATACTCCAAGTGCGGCCGCACTAGAGTTTTGTACAGTTGCAACATGACGTTGCGGCTCCAAAATTCAATCCCCCTACCAATAAAAGCTAAGACTCCATATGCCTTCTTAACAACCTTATCGCCTTGACTGCCTACTTTCAGGGATCTATGCACATATACACCAAGATCCCTCTGTTCATCAACACTATTAAGAATCCTACCATTAGCGCTATACTCTACACATTTATTATTCCTGCCATAGTGCATTACCTCACACTTTTCCACATTAAACTCCATTTGCCACCTCTCGGCCCAGCTCTGCAACTTGTCCAAGTCCCTCTGCAAACTATAACACACCTCTTCACTATCTACCACTCCACCGACTTTAGTGTCATCTGCAAATTTACTAATCCATCCTTCAATACCCTCATCCAGATCATTTATATAAATTACAAACAGCAGGGGCCCCAAAACAGACCCCTGAGGTACACCACTTGTCACCGAACTCCACGATGAATATCTCCCATCAACCACCACCCTCTGTCTTCTATCTGCTAGCCAATTCCTAATCCAATTAGCTAAACCACCCTCTATCCCATACATCTGCATTTTCTGCAGAAGTCTTCCATGGGCCACCTTATCAAACGCCTTACTAAAGTCCATAAGTAACATGTTCTATGTTCTAAACCTGTGTCCTCTCGTAGCGATCATTTCAGCCCTGGGAAATAGCCTCCGAGAATCCATCCAATCAATACCTCAACATCTTATAAACCTCTCTCAGGTCACCTCTCAACTTTCGTCTCTCCAGGGAGAAAAGGCTGAGCTCCCTCAACCTATCTTCATAAGGCATACTCCCCAATCCAGGCACCATCCTTACCTCTCCCCAGCTGCTGATGAAAGGCGGAGCAGCCCTACACAACACCTGATCCCCACCCTCTCCCCACTCGCTGCTCACCTGACAAAGGAACAATGTTCCGGAAGCTAGTGGCTTTTACTACCAGATCAACCTGTTGGACTTTAACCTGGTGTTGTGAGAGTGCTACCTGTGGTAACCTCATAGAAGCAGTTTTCACTGTGTTAAAGTGTTCTATTTTAGTCTGGGCCTAATTGCTCAGGCATTGTCCATTTGACCAAAAAAAGGAGGTTTCTGGGGGTGTTTGGGGGAGGTTTGTGGGGGGGAGGGAAAGGAAAGGTTTGGGGAATATTTGGGGAGAGGTTTGTGGGGAGGGAGAGAGGGAGGTTGTGGGAGTGTTCGGGGGAGTTTGTGGGGGAGGGAGAGGGAGGTTTGTGGAGGTTCGGGGGAGGTTTGTGGGGGAGGGAGAGGGAGGTGTGGGAGTGTTCGGGGAGGTTGTGGGGGGGAGGGGAGGTTTGTGGGAGTGTTCGGGGGGCAGATTTCTGGGGGTGAGAGGCAGTTTTCTGAAGGGAAGCTGGCAGATGGTTTCCTCTGAGCCAAATTCCCGATGATGATGGATTCCGACTCTCTTCCCACAGGCGCTTAAGGAAGCGGAGAGCAAGCCTTAAACAAGCCCGGAGTTCAGCTCCAAGGTAACTGGGAAGGTGCAGAATGCTCGCTCATTCTCACACTTCCCTAAAACCCCCCTCCCCAAAACCACCCTCCCCAAAACCCCCCCAGCGCTGAAACAATTCTCACTCACTGAACGTGGAATGTTTCATTCACTCAGGCCAGGATACTGAGACAGTAAATCTACCAACTGATAACATCAAGACAACTGCTGTGACAGGGAATTACAGTGACTGTGTACCTGTCCTGGGAGTGTTTGATGGGGACAGTGTAGAGGGAGCTTTACTCTGTATCTAACCCCGTGCTGTACCTGTCCTGGGAGTGTTTGATGGGGGGACAGTGTAGAGGGAGCTTTACTCTGTATCTAACCCCGTGCTGTACCTGTCCTGAGAGTGTTTGATGGGGGGACAGTGTAGAGGGAGCTTTACTCTGTATCTAATCCCGTGCTGTACCTGTCCTGGGAGTGTTTGATGGGGGGACAGTGTAGAGGGAGCTTTACTCTGTATCTAACCCCGTGCTGTACCTGTCCTGGGAGTGTTTGATGGGGACTGTGTAGAGGGAGCTTTACTCTGTATCTAACCCCGTGCTGTACCTGTCCTGGGAGTGTTTGATGGGGACGGTGTAGAGGGAGCTTTACTCTGTGTTTAACCCCATGCTGTACCTGTCCTGGGAGTGTTTGATGGGGGGACAGTGTAGAGGGAGCTTTACTCTGTATCTAACCCCGTGCTGTCCCTGTCCTAGGAGTGTTTGGTGGGTGGACAGTGTAGAAGGGAGCTTTACTCTGTATCTAACCCCGTGCTGTACCTGTCCTGGGAGTGTTTGATGGGGGGACAGTGTAGAGGGAGCTTTACTCTGTATCTAACCCCGTGCTATACCTGTCCTGGGAGTGTTTGATGGGGGGACAGTGTAGAGGGAGCTTTACTCTGTATCTAACCCTGTGCTGTAAATGTCCTGGGAGGGTTTGATGGGGGGACAGTGTAGAAGAAGCTTTACTCTGTATCTAACCCCGTGCTGTACCTGTCCTGGGAGTGTTTGATGGGGACAGTGTAGAGGGAGCTTTACTCTGTATCTAACCTCGTGCTGTACCTGTCCTGGGAGTGTTTGATGGGGGGGACAGTGTAGAGGGAGCTTTACTCTGTATCTAACCCCGTGCTGTACCTGTCCTGGGAGTGTTTGATGGGGGACAGTGTAGAGGGAGCTTTATTCTGTATCTAACCCCGTGCTGTACCTGTCCTGGGAGTGTTTCATGGGGATAGTGCAGAGGGAGCTTTACTCTGTATCTAACCCCGTGCTGTACCTGTCCTGGGAGTGTTTGATGGGGGACAGTGTAGAGGGAGCTTTATTCTGTATCTAACCCCGTGCTGTAGCTGTTGTGGATTTGAGATGTTAACTGTTTTCTCTCTTTATAGATGGTATTCTATAAACATGAACAGGGATTGCGGGTAGAGGTGGGAACATTGGGGTGGCGGCGCAGACTCGTTGGGCCGAAGGGCCTGTTTCCCGTGCTGTTTTGTCCTTTGATCTATGCTCTGGGACCTGTTGTGTTTATTGAGTATTTTCTCTGTAATATCCAGCATAAAGATCCTTTTGCATTGCTCTCCAGGTGGAAGTTAGAAAAATTGGACGAATTCCTGAGAATTTCCTTGCTGATGATCCTAGAATGTTATTTGTCATTTATTTTAATGATTTGGATGAGAATATAGGGGGCATGGTTAGTAAGTTTGCAGATGACACCACGGTTGGTGGTGTAGTGGACAGTGAGGAAGGTAATCTCTGATTGCAACGGGATCTTGATCAATTGGACCAGTGGGTTAATGAAATCAGACCAGCTTTCACCTGGCAGGTTTCTGTCTGACTGGGTAAGGAAGCAGATTTCCTTCTCTGAGGAGCATGTGTATTTGAGTTGGGTGTTGATTACACTCTGGCACTGACTGTGCTGACTTTCAGTGCAAATTCCGTGAGTTATCTGCTAGCTTCACACTTTGCCTTTTTTAATTCATCTATGGGACATGGATATTACTGGCTGGGCCAGCATTTATTGCCCATCCCTAGTTCCCCTTGGAGGGCAGTTGAGAATCAACCACATTGCTGTGGATCTGGAGTCATGTAGGCCAGACCAGGTAAGGATGGCAGATTTCCCTCCCCAAGGGACATTAGTGAACCAGATGGGTTTTTCTGACAATGGTTTCATGATCATCAGTAGATTCTTAATTCCAGATATTTTTTAATTGAATTCAAATTCGATAGGCAGATTTGATAGGGTCTTTTAAGAGACTTCTGGATGAGTACATGGGATTTAATGGGATTGAGGGTTATAGGTAAGCTTAGTAGGTCAGGATTTGATCAGCACAACTTGTGGGCCGAAGGGCCTGTTTGTGCTGTAGTTTTCCTATGTTCTACATTCCTCTGCCGTGGCGGGATTCAAATCCGGGTCCCCGGAACGTTAGCTGAGTTTCTGGATTGTAGTCCAGCGATAATACCACTTGCCTCCCTGTTAATATTTGAACCAATGACCTCTGTGCTGTCTAACCACACTTGCTTAGACACTCAGGAGTGTGAGTGAGAGAGTGTGAGACAGGCCCCAACTCCCCCTCCTTCCCTCCCCCCCCGACCCCACACCAATCATTCAGGTTCCATCACCAATCTCTCTTCCTTTCTCAGGATGGTGTCTGAACGCCGACAGTCGATGTTCCGGGTACACTCAGTGGCCTGCGCGGGGACCGAGGCCCACTTCTCCCTCTGCCAGTTTGAGCTGGTGAAAGGGAACAGCACCAGCCAGTGCCAGGGAGGGATGCCCGCTGCTGTCAGCTGTGTCCCTGGACCCATGTTCAGCAAGGCTCGCAAACGGACAAAGCAGGCAGAGGTGAGAGAGAGCGGGGGGGGGAGGAGAGTAAAGGGGCAGTGGGAGATTGGACCCCCCCCCCCCCCCGTCTATCCCGTCAGCTGACAGGTTCAATTGACATTTTAAGAAGTCTCTCAACACCAGCTTAAAGTCCAACAGGTTTATTTGGAATCACAAGCTTTCAGAACACTGCTCCTTCATCAGGTGATCCTTCTGGAGCAGTGCTCCGAAAGCTCGTGATTCCAAATAAACCGGTTGGATTTGAATCTGGTGTTGTGAGATTTCTCACTGTCCCCACCCCAGTCCGACACCGGCATGTCCACATCCTGGATGGGGGATTGGCCTCACTGACTCCCTTCCATCCCTCAACCCTCATCTAGAACATAGAACATAGAACATAGAACAATACAGCACAGAACAGGCCCTTCGGCCTTCGATGTTGTGCCGACCAAAATAAAAAGCAATGCCCCTCCTACTAAACCATTCCCTTCTCATCCATATACTTATCAACTAACCTCTTAAACGCCACCAAACTTGGCGCATCTACAACAGCTGCAGGCAGGGCATTCCACTCCCTAATCACTCTTTGAGTAAAGAACCTACCTCTGATATCCGTCCTATAACTCATACCCCTTAATTTAAAGTTGTGTCCCCTCGTGCTAGCTTTCTCCATCCTAGGAAAAAGGCTATCACTGTCCACCCTATCCAAACCTCTAATTATCTTATATGCTTCAATAAGATCCCCCCTTAGCCGCCTCCTTTCTAACGAAAACAACCTCAAATCCTTCAACCTCTCTTCATAGGACCTGCCCTCCATACCAGGCAATATCTGTACACACTTCCCACACAGGTCCCTACCAGAGGAACTCTGACCCTCCCTCAGGCCCTCCTGCTCTCACTCTACCCTCCCTCAGCCTCACTACTGCAGTCAACCCCTTCTTTAATCCCTCCACTGCAGTCTGCCCACCCCCTCAGTCTGCTCTTCCATCAGTCTACCCCCCCTCTATCCCCACTGAGTCCATCTCCACCCCCAGTCTGCCCCGCCCCTGTCCCCACTGAGTCTCACTCTACTGCAGTCAATCCCTTCCTTAATCCCTCCCCTGCAGTCTCTCCCTCCATCCGTCTACCCTTCCCTCAGTCTGCCCTTCCCTCAATCTGTCCCCTCCTCAATGTGTACCCCCTTCAGTCTCTCCCTCTCTGAGTCCACTCCTCCCTCGGTCTCCCAGATAGTCCTTGCCTGGTATGTTGTGGGGAATGTCAGGCCCAACCTGGGTATTGTCCAGATCCTGTTGTATTTGAACAGGAGCTGTTTCAGTATCTGAGGGGCCATGGATGGTGCTGAACATTGTGCAAACGTTGACAAATCTTCCCACTTCTGACCTTATGATTGAAGCAGTTCAGGTCAGCACGGTCGCACAGTTAGCACTGCTGCCTCACGGCGCCAAGGACCTGGGTTCGATTCTCGGCTCGGGTCACTGTCTGTGCAGAGTCTGCACATTCTCTCCGTGTCTGCGTGGGTTTCCTCCCACAGTCTGAAAGACGTGTTGGGCTGAACAGGCTCCAGAATGGGGATTGGGTTTGGTTCCCTGAGGGACCCCTGCAGAGGTATCCTGGAGTTGAGATGACTGACCCTCCACAACCCAAACCATCTTTCTATGCATCAGGAATGACTCCAAGCAGCAGAAAGTTTGCCCTCAGACCCATAGATTCCAGTTTGGCTCGGGATCCTTGATGCCACACTTGGTCGAATGCAGCCTCGATGCTAAGGGATTTCACTCTCTCCTCACCTCTGGAATCCAGCTCTTTGGTCCATGTTTGAACCAAGGCTGTAATGAGGTCAGGAGCTGAGTGACCCTGGCAAAACCCAAACTGGGGATGAGGCAGGGACAGGGTGTGGAGGGGGGGATGGAGTTGGGATGGTTTTAGTGACAAGTCTCTCCTCATTTCCTCACCTAACTCCATCTCTGCTCCCTCGCTCACCACCCCCCCCCACCCCCCTCTTCCAATTGACCAGGGAGACAGTCTCAGGGTACAACAGGAGGTTCAGTTATCGCTGATAGAGCAAGCCTTTCTCACCCACTCTCCATGCCAACCTAACCCTCCTCACACCTTGTGCTCCCGTGTGATGGCAGCTCCGATCTCGCTGATGTTCCTTTCTCTTCCCCATGCCCACCCTGGGTACAGCTGTCTGTGCGACTGAAGGCGGGTGCCAGGATTGGAGAGGGTCGAGTGGAAATTCTGAAAGGCGATGAGTGGGGCACCATCTGTGATGACCGTTGGAATGCCCAGTCTGCCAGCGTGGTCTGTCGAGAGCTCGGGTTTGGCAGCGCCAAGGAGGCCCTGACTGGGGCACGCATGGGAAAAGGTGAGCAAGGGGCAGAGGGGGCAATGTGGGAGAGAGAGGGGGGCAGAGGGAGTGATTGGGAGAGGGGGCAGAGGGGGCGATGTGGGAGAGAGAGGGGGGCAGAGGGAGTGATTGGGGAGAGGGGGGCAGAGGGGGCGATGGGGCAGAGGGAGCAATGGGAGAGAAGGGGTATTGGGGAGAGGGGGTAATGGGAGAGAAGGGGCAAAGGGAAAGATGGAGCAATGGGGAGAGGGTTGCAATGGGGAGAGGGTGGCCGTGGGAGGGATGGGGGCTGTGGAAGGAATGGGGCTGTGGTGTTGTAAGCAATGAGGGTGAATGGATGAGAATTTGCCTTAAGAGATTCTTCAAATTTTACTGACCATGATTAAATAATTCTTCAGAGAAAAGTTCTGCCCTTGCAATCTTTCTTTCTAGCTATAAGCTCACAGAGTCGTTGGTGTAACACATTTTGGACCTCCTTCATTAGTAATTACCCCTTGGTAGGAGAATTGCCAAAAAAAACATGGAAGAAGCTTTGAGTTATCAACCTGTGTTCTTCACTACCTCCCGGAGAGTGCAGCGAGTGTGGAACACAATCCGTAAGGAAGAAGGAGAATAGCTCAGATATATTAAATAAGAAGCAGATAAGCATGAGAGTGGGACAGAATGACAATAGGGTGAAATAAAGAGAGAGTGTTACAGCGTGGGATACACTGAGAGAGTGTTACAGCGTGGGATACACTGCGAGAGTGTTACAGCGTGGGATACACGGAGAGAGTGTTACAGCGTGGGATACACTGCGAGAGTGTTACAGCGTGGGATACACTGCGAGAGTGTTACAGCGTGGGATACACTGCGAGAGTGTTACAGCGTGGGATACACTGAGAGAGTGTTACAGCGTGGGATACACTGAGAGAGTGTTACAGCGTGGGATACACTGAGAGAGTGTTACAGCGTGGGATACACTGAGAGAGTGTTACAGCGTGGGATACACTGAGAGAGTGTTACAGCGTGGGATAGTCGACTAGGGAAGTTGAATCTCTGGTGAAGAGGAAGAAGGAGGCTTATATAATGATGAGACATGAAAGCTCAGTTAGGGCACTGGAGAGCTATAAATTAGCCAGGAAGGAGCTAAAGAGGGAGTTGAGAAGAGCTAGAAGAGGACACGAGAAGACTTTGGCAGATAGGATTAAGGAGAATCCTAAAGCTTTTTACAGGTATATAAATAATAAAAGATTGGTTAGGGCAAGATTAGGGCCAGTCAGAGATAGCAGTGGGAAGTTGTGCGTGGAGCCTGAGGAGATAGGAGAGACACTGAATGAGTATTTTTTGTCAGTATTCACGCAGGAGAAAGACAATGTTGTCAGGGAGAATACTGCGATACCAGGTTGTAGACTGGGCAGGATTGAGGTTCATAAGGAGGAGGTGTTAGCGAATCTTGAGGGTATGAAAATTGATAAGTCCCCTGGGCCAGATGGGAATTACCCCAGGATTCTCTGGGAGGCTAGAGAGGAGATTGCAGAGCCTTTGGCTTTGATCTTCATGTCGTCGTTGGCTACAGGTATAGTGCCGGAAGACTGGAGGATGGCAAATGTTGTCCCTTTGTTCAAAAAGGGGAGTAGGGACCATCCTGGAAATTATAGACCGGTGAGCCTGACTTCTGTTGTGGGCAAAGTCTTGGAAAGAATTATAAGGGATAGGATTTATAAGCATCTAGAGAGAAATAAATTGATTAGGGATAGTCAGCACGGTTTTGTGAAGGGTAGGTCGTGCCTCACAAACCTTATTGAGTTTTTTGAGGAGGTGACCAAAGAGGTAGATAAGGGTAAGGCAGTTGATGTAGTGTATATGGATTTTAGCAAAGCGTTTGATAAGATTCCCCATGGTAGGCTACTGCAGAAAGTGCAGATGCATGGGATTGAAGGTGATTTAGCAGTTTGGATTAGGAATTGGCTAGCTGATAGAAGACAGAGGGTGGTGGTTGATGGGAAATATTCAATCTGGAGTGCAGTTACAAGTGGTGTACCTCAAGGATCTGTTTTGGGGCCACTGCTGTTTGTCATTTTTATAAATGACCTAGATGAGGGTGTAGAGGGTTGGATTAGTAAATTTGCTGACGATACCAAAGTGGGGGGAGTTGTAGACAGCGAGGATGGATGTTACAGTTTGCAGAGGGACATAGATAGGTTGCAGAGCTGGGCCGTGAGGTGGCAAATGGAATTCAATACGGATAAGTGTGAGGTGTTTCACTTTGGTAGGAATAACAGGCATATGAAATATAGGGCTAATGGAAGGACCCTTAATAGTGTTGTCGAGCAGAGGGATCTTGGGGTACAAGTACATAGCTCTTTGAAAGTTGGCACCCAGGTTGATAAAGTTGTTAAGAAGGCGTACGGTGTGTTAGCTTTTATTGGTAGAGGGATTGAATTTAGGAGCCGTGAGGTTATGTTACAACTGTACAAAACTCTGGTGCGGCCGCACTTGGAGTATTGCGTACAGTTCTGGTCGCCGCATTATAAGAAAGATGTGGAAGCATTGGAAAGGGTGCAGAGGAGGTTTACCAGGATGTTGCCTGGTATGGTGGGAAGGCCTTATGAGGAAAGGCTGAGGGACCTGAGGTTATTTTCATTAGAGAGAAGAAGGTTACGCGGTGACCTAATTGAGGTGTATAAGACGATCAAAGGACTGGAAAGGGTGGATAGTGAGAGCCTTTTTCCTCGGATGGTGATGTCCAACACAAGGGGACATAACTTTAAATTAAGAGGTGGTAGTTATAGGACGGATGTCAGAGGCAGGTTCTTTACACAGAGGGTGGTGAGAGCGTGGAATGCCCTGCCTGCAGCAGTTGTGGACTCGCCTACTTTGGGGACATTCAAATGGTCGGTGGATAGGCATATGGATTATATTGGAATAGTTTAGGTTAGAGGGTCCACTGGCCGACGCAACATCGAGGGCCGAAGG
Source organism: Sphyrna mokarran (assembly GCA_024679065.1). NCBI lineage: Eukaryota > Metazoa > Chordata > Chondrichthyes > Carcharhiniformes > Carcharhinidae > Sphyrna > Sphyrna mokarran. The sequence goes on from JAGIQG010000001.1 coordinate 5,400,884, forward strand.
GCCTGTACTGCGCTGTAATGTTCTATGTTCTATGATATACTGAGAGAGTGTTACAGCGTGGGATACACTGCGAGAGTGTTACAGCGTGGGATACACTGAGAGAGTGTTACAGCATGGGATACACTGTGAGAGTGTTACAGCGTGGGATACACTGAGAGAGTGTTACAGCATGGGATACACTGTGAGAGTGTTACAGCGTGGGATACACTGAGAGAGTGTTACAGCGTGGGATACACTGAGAGAGTGTTACAGCGTGGGATACACTGTGAGAGTGTTACAGCGTGGGATACACTGTGAGAGTGTTACAGCGTGGGATACACTGTGAGAGTGTTACAGCGTGGGATACACTGAGAGAGTGTTACAGCGTGGGATACACTGAGAGAGTGTTACAGCGTGGGATACACTGAGAGAGTGTTACAGCGTGGGATACACTGAGAGAGTGTTACAGCGTGGGATACACTGAGAGAGTGTTACAGCGTGGGATACACTGAGAGAGTGTTACAGCGTGGGATACACTGAGAGAGTGTTACAGCGTGGGATACACTGAGAGAGTGTTACAGCGTGGGATACACTGAGAGAGTGTTACAGCGTGGGATACACTGAGAGAGTGTTACAGCGTGGGATACACTGTGAGAGTGTTACAGCGTGGGATACACTGTGAGAGTGTTACAGCGTGGGATACACTGAGAGAGTGTTACAGCGTGGGATACACTGAGATAGTGTTACAGCGTGGGATACACTGAGAGAGTGTTACAGCGTGGGATACACTGAGATAGTGTTACAGCGTGGGATACACTGAGAGAGTGTTACAGCGTGGGATACACTGAGAGAGTGTTACAGCGTGGGATACACTGAGAGAGTGTTACAGCGTGGGATACACTGAGAGAGTGTTACAGCGTGGGATACACTGAGAGAGTGTTACACCGTGGGATACACTGAGAGAGTGTTACACCGTGGGATACACTGAGTGTTACACCGTGGGATACACTGAGAGAGTGTTACACCGTGGGATACACTGAGCTCCCAGTTTTGTGATCTCCAGCCTCTCCTGTCTAACCCCTTTGGACTCAGTGTTAATTCCCATTCATATCCCGATATTCCACATGTTGCAGACTGTGTACACACTCACTGAGGCACTGTGATTCATTGCCGCAGACAGTATCCTTTCCCCTGTTTGAATATCTCTGTGTCTAGCCTGGCTGAACTTCCATTAAACCTTCTCTTCATAGAGAGAGTCTGTCTATTATAAAGAGCTCACTCTGCTGGCACTAAACCCTATCATTGGCTGCACTCCTGAGACTGGAAAATTCATTTCATTCTTTTTCCAACATGGACCTCACCCGTATTGGCAGTTTATTATAGCGCTGCCTGTTTAGAAGGATTCCCATTCACAGATTCGGAGGATTGTTGGCTGCCAGTGTCTGAACCAGAAGCTATGTCCAGAATGCTCATCGGAGCAGAAAAGAAAAGATTTGCATTTTTGCCAGCCCGTTTCACAGTGCCTGAATATACCAGAGCACTGGCAGGTCAAGGAAGTATAAAATGTAAAAAGCGTAGGAAAGGCAGTAGTCAGAGTGAGTGACACAGCGGTTAGCACTGCTACCTCACAGCACCAGGGACACAGGTTCAATTCTGGCCTTGGGTCACTGTCTGTGTGGAGTCTGTACATTCTCCCCGTGTCTGCGTGGGTTTCCTCCAGGTGCCCTGGTTTCCTCCCACAGTCCCAAAGATGAGCAGGTTAGGTGGATTGCTAGTATCAGCTGGGTAAATACTTGTGATTACACAGAGGGGCCGCTGTGGAATTGTGATCAGTGCAGACATGATGGGCTGAACGGCCTCCTTCTGCACTGTTGGATTCTATAACTCAATGAGATTGCAGAGCACCGCTGTGTAATATTGATTAAATGATACTTTTGAACAATTTCAATGTGATTTAAACATGGGGACATGTGTTTGTGAGATATTTCACATGTTTGGAATGGCAGTGAAGGTCTTAATTTAAACTCAACACATTGCGACAGTGAGGGATATAGGATATATCAGAGTGTTACAGTGAGGGGTGTGGGATATATATCAGAGTGTTACAGTGAGGGGTGTGGGGTACATCAGAGTGTTACAGTGAGGGATGTGGGGTATATCAGAGTGTTACACTGAGGGGTGTGGGGTATATCAGAGTGTTACAGTGAGGGGTGTGGGGTCTATCAGAGTGTTACAGTGAGGGGTGTGGGATATATCAGAGTGTTACAGTGAGGGGTGTGGGGTATATCAGAGTGTTACAGTGAACAGTGGGGTATATCAGAGTGTTACAGTGAGGGGTGTGGGGTATATCAGAGTGTTACAGTGAGTGTGGGGTATATCAGAGTGTTACAGTGAGGGGTGTGATATATCAGAGTGTTACAGTGAGGGGTGTGGGTATCAGGTGAGGGGTGTGGGGTATATCAGAGTGTTACAGTGAGGGGTGTGGGATATATCAGAGTGTTACAGTGAGGGGTGTGGGGTATATCAGAGTGTTACAGTGAGGGGTGTGGGGTATATCAGAGTGTTACAGTGAGGGGTGTGGGGTATATCAGAGTGTTACAGTGAGGGGTGTGGGGTATATCAGAGTGTTACAGTGAGGGGTGTGGGGTATATCAGAGTGTTACAGTGAGGGGTGTGGGGTATATCAGAGTGTTACAGTGAGGGGTGTGGGGTATATCAGAGTGTTACAGTGAGGGGTGTGGGATATATCAGAGTGTTACAGTGAGGGGTGTGGGATATATCAGAGTGTTACAGTGAGGGGTGTGGGATATATCAGAGTGTTACAGTGAGGGGTGTGGGATATATCAGAGTGTTACAGTGAGGGGTGTGGGGTATATCAGAGTGTTACAGTGAGGGGTGTGGGGTATATCAGAGTGTTACAGTGAGGGGTGTGGGGTATATCAGAGTGTTACAGTGAGGGGTGTGGGATATATCAGAGTGTTACAGTGAGGGGTGTGGGGTATATCAGAGTGTTACAGTGAGGGGTGTGGGATATATCAGAGTGTTACAGTGAGGGGTGTGGGATATATCAGAGTGTTACAGTGAGGGGTGTGGGATATATCAGAGTGTTACAGTGAGGGGTGTGGGATATATCAGAGTGTTACAGTGAGGGGTGTGGGATATATCAGAGTGTTACAGTGAGGGGTGTGGGATATATCAGAGTGTTACAGTGAGGGGTGTGGGATATATCAGAGTGTTACAGTGAGGGGTGTGGGATATATCAGAGTGTTACAGTGAGGGGTGTGGGGTATATCAGAGTGTTACAGTGAGGGGTGTGGGGTATATCAGAGTGTTACAGTGAGGGGTGTGGGGTATATCAGAGTGTTACAGTGAGGGGTGTGGGGTATATCAGAGTGTTACAGTGAGGGGTGTGGGGTATATCAGTGTTACATAGGGGGGGGGTATTCGGAGTGTTACAGTGAGGGGTGTGGGATATATCAGAGTGTTACAGTGAGGGATGTGGGGTATATCAGGTGTTACAGTGAGGGGTGTGGGGTATATCAGTGTGTTACAGTGAGGGGTGTGGGCTATATCAGTGTGTTGCAGTGAGGGGTGTGGGATATATCAGAGTGTTACAGTGAGAGGTGGGGGTATATCAGGGTGTTACAGTGAGGGGTGTGGGATATATCAGAGTGTTACAGTGAGGGGTGTGGGATATATCAGAGTGTTACAGTGAGGGGTGTGGGATATATCAGAGTGTTACAGTGAGGGGTGTGGGGTATATCAGAGTGTTACAGTGAGGGATGTGGGGTATATCAGAGTGTTACAGTGAGGGGTGTGGGATATATCAGAGTGTTACAGTGAGGGGGTGTGGGATATATCAGAGTGTTACAGTGAGGGGTGTGGGGTATATCAGAGTGTTACAGTGAGGGGTGTGGGATATATCAGAGTGTTACAGTGAGGGGTGTGGGGTGTATCAGAGTGTTACAGTGAGGGGTGTGGGATATATCAGAGTGTTACAGTGAGGGGTGTGGGATATATCAGAGTGTTACAGTGAGGGGTGTGGGATATATCAGAGTGTTACAGTGAGGGGTGTGGGGTATATCAGAGTGTTACAGTGAGGGGTGTGGGGTATATCAGAGTGTTACAGTGAGGGGTGTGGGGTATATCAGAGCACAGGCAGCACTGACTACAGTCTGAACAGAGATTTATAAAGCCTCTGCCCTATAATGGTTTTGTTTTTAGTCGTCTCAAAATGAATGCCAAGATTGTAATTCTGTTCGTAACTCCTAACTCAACCTGCAAAGTTGACATTAGGAGAATTCTGAACTCAGATTCCCAAATCCCTTTGCGCTTCTGATTTCAGAATTCTCTCCCCATTTAGAAAATAAGAAGAACCAAGAACAGTCCCAGGAACAGGCTCTTTGGCCCTCCAAGCCTGTGCTGATCATGATACCTAACTAAATTAAACAAAAATCTTGGTTCCTATCCCTCTATTTCCTCCCTATTCATGTACCTTCTTAAATGTTGTTAATGTTCCTGCTTCCACCTCCTCCTTTGGCACTGTGTTCCAGCACCCATCACTTTCCATTTGAAAAACTTAGCCCACACATCTCCCTTAAACTTTCCCCCTCTTACCTTGAACCTGTGCCCCGTCTGTAATTGACACTTCCATCCTGGGAAAAAGCCTCTCTTGACTATCCACCCTGTCTATCCCTCTCATAATTTTGCAGTCCTCTATCAGCTCCTCCCTCAGCCTCTGTCTATTTTATTCAGCCTCTCCTCATAGTCAACACCCTCAAGTCCAGGTAACATCTTGGTGAACTTCTTTGCACTCTCTCCAAAGCTTCCATGTGCGTCAGGTTGTGTGGTGACCAGAACTACATGCAATACTCCAAATGCAGCCTAACCAACGTTTTATAAAGCTGCACTTGTAGTTAGTGATCTGGCCGATGAAGACAAACATGTCATCTGCCTTCATAATCCCCCTGGCCACCTGTGTTACAGATTTGTGGATC